>VZSZ01010463.1:738300-748718 GCA_013398815.1 Ibidorhyncha struthersii
GGGTTGGGGTATTTTACTTCGTTACCGGCGCTCCGCCGGGCCCCACCGCCCACGCTGGCCGTGCTCCCCGGCAGGTCCGGCGCCTTGTGTCAGGCCTGGGCTGCCAGGGGAGGTCAGCCGCCACCGGTGGGGTAAGGGAGAGAGCCGTGCCCCTCTTCTGCTGTCTCAGGGCGTTTTTGTAAGAGAAATGAGGTTTTGGTGGTCGAATATGTGCATGAATAATTTTTTAGCCCCTCAGCTATGCTTGCTGTGAAACACACAACTCTATGTTCGTTGTCTCTCTAGCACCGTCTCAGCAAAGATGGGTGAATAGAAACGTGGATAGATAACGGTAAAATACACTGTTTAAAGTCCAGATTGCAAACATCGCCAGAGCGAGGAGATAACAAGCTTGCACTAGCGTGCCCTTGTGATCTTGGTACTGCCCAGGGATCTCTTGCCCAGTCATGTTAACGTTCCCAGATACTGCTCCTGCCTTTTCTACAGATGTGATGTGTTATTGCTGTGCCCCATCTGATGCGGGGAGCAGGAAGACGGTGAGAAATCTGCCTCCTTTTCTCCATGGCGTTCACGTTCACTTACACTGCACCTCCTAGAAGCTGCGGGATTTTTTTTGCTGCATCTGTGATACTGCAGTCATTTATGCTTTTAACAGGTTACTATTTCTATCTTAAGTGTTGCGAAATTAGGTGGATATGTACGTCCTTGTTAACGATGTGAATGAAATATCGCCTTGTTCTTACATGGCACTTTGGAATCATTGTTTCTGTTTTATACTTTACTCTGTTACTATTTTACTCTGGAGGACCTGACCTTTCCCTAGAGGAATCTGTGCCTACATAAGCGAGTACATATTGTAACTCACTGGTCCCTTAGAAATGGTACTGTAAAATACATGCGTTTCTACTGAAAGAGCCTACTGAGGTTTGCGATCGTGCGGGATCCTCGTGGAGTCAGCGTGGTTAGCCAAAGAGCTGCCTGGCGAAGGTACAGGGTTCACTGTGTTTATCCTGAAGTAAAAACAAGTAATGCCTTGACTCATTGCTAATTTGCACAGATGTCTCAATTTCCAACACATCCTTTTTTCCGGGGAAGCCTAGGCAAAGCAAACAGAAGCTCACTGAGCTCTCACTACCAAGTCAGCCTTATCTTTACCATCATCTTCAAAACCTCCTTTCAAGACCTCCTTAGGTCTTGGCATAGCCATAAATGCATACATTTGTACTACTAAGAACTTCATCTGGTCCCTCTGTATGTGCCTGTTGCTCTCTTGGCATTGCCAAATCCAGTTCAGACCCTTGTCGTGGTCCCCAAAGGGTGTTGGTATGGTAGGTGTGCTTGGCACGTGCCTGGCAAACAAGGAATGGATTTTCTAAACACAGTGGCGGTCACTGTGCAAGGCCACTTTGCTGAGAAGGAGCTCCCTCTGCATGTAGCTGTACGTATGGGTAATCAGTAGTTCATTAGAGCCAGCTAATACTTCCTAGTTACTGCGTTTGCTAAGGATGAGGGCAGGAGCTTTGGAGCCTTTCTCAGCTGCAGGTGTTCAGGCAGAGGTATCTCAGGAGAGTGCTGTGTCTGGTGGGTTACACAGAAACATGGGGATTCCATTATCTACCTGCAACTATGCTGAGTTTGCCAGGGAGATAGAAAGGGAATAGTTTTCCATTCTGGTAATCATGGCCCATTCCTGGGAGGAGAAACCTCCTGAGAGCTGTTTCAAACATCTGAGCAGTCCTCAGAGCAGGCAACAGACCCCAGTCTCTTTTCTCTTAGCAAAGGGCTTTCACTGGCAGACTATGCTGTCACACCCCTTGCCTGGGACGTGGATCTTGAATTCTCCCTTGCAGAACAGCACAGCTTCCCCAGAACGGATGACCAGGACTGCTTTTGTTTCCCTATAGCCTATGCATTGGTGGTGAGGACAGTGCTGGCAGGGGAAAAATGCAGGGCTCAAAGTCACTGCAATGAAAAGGGCAGGGAGCTTGTGTCGCCCCTCTCCTTACTGAACACATTCTGCATTACTGGGTGGGGTTTTCTTTGTTTTTGTGTTCAGGCAGTATATAGAATTTTTTTTACAACACTGCACAGAGGCAATAAAGCCTATGTAGGGCTTCGGGGCATACCATTAAACCTGCTGAAGCACGCTGCTTGGGAAACACAGCCCTGGGATGCTATAAAGGAGATGAGGCCAGTCCACTGCTGGCCACATTTTTAAAAGTGTGAGTTCTGCTTCTTTTTTTTTTTTTGAAGGCTCAGCTTAAGCTGTGAATCCTTTTGCAGTGCAGGCTCAGTAACTTAAATAACGCAAGGAATGGGATTTCAGGTGTATGTTTTGCTTTAGCATTGCCGATTGACTAGATCAGATGGATCTTTCTTCCAGCGTATCAACCGGTCTGGACCTCACTCAGAGACAGCCTTTCCTTCCCACTGTGTGGGGAGTTTATGTATCTAACTTGGGGCTATACAGTCCCTTCTGGGAGGCAATGCCTAAAAATCAGGTGAATAAAACGAAGTTTTGCAGTGCCCATTTCTTGCAGGAACAGAAATTTGATAATCCTTCCTTAAAATTAGCAAAACACGATGTATAAAAATTGAAGTTTGACAAATTCGGTTTCAAGATGTATTTTTCCTAATAGTGAAGATAAGTAACCACTGAAATGATTCAGACATGGTCCATCTCTGGAAAGTTTTTCTAAAATATATTTACTAGTGCAAAAATTAAATAATTAATACAAATCCTATGGATGTCAAAACAGATGTTCATAGTAGTCCAGTTTGTCGTTATAATTTATGAGTTTAATATGCATATTATGCCAGATTTTTAAAATATTTTCTTAGATGGTTGCTGAAAGTTATCTTAGCAGGGCATCCGTTCAGTTCAACAACAGCATCAATGAAGGATTGCCACTCTCCAAACTGTTTCATGCATTGCAACCTGGGTTAGAACTCTCCCTACAGAGTTCATCTCAGTGTTTTGGGGTTATTTTAGGTATGTTCCTACGCACGTTCTTTTGGAATGAAAATTGAGAGAGCTGCTGTTCCATTCATCCAGAATTTAAAATGTTAAAGACTTTCATTTGCATAATAATTTACCTGTAAGTAATTGATACTTCTGAGAGCACCGCTCACTTATACATCCTGCTAGGGGGTTGTCTTTTCAGACCCTGATATTAAACAGTCTGAACTGTAATTCATGGAAGCATCCATGTCCAAGAAAGGTGATTATCATAACTCATACACACCTGCTTGAGGGGAATAGGCATTTTTAGAGATATTTTTAATTTTTATGCTACAGATACACATAGGACAGTATTAATAACCTAGTCAATACCCTACTTTTAGGGGATGGACTCCAAAAGGTATATAATATCAAAACATACTCAAGTTTTGACAATACATTTCTTTGGGTACCTTAAGGTACATCTTTTGCCACTGTCTAATCTGGCCTGAGCAGTGCAGTTGCCTTGATCTGATCTTGAAAATGAGCAATCCCTTTGCTATGCACTCTCATAGACCTGAGATGTGTGCTCAGGCAAAAGCTGGCACCACCAGGATCAAGCAGCATGCAATCCAAAGGTTTAAGACTGCTTCATTCAAAAAGCTTGGCCAAGGAAAGTCGTAACGTCTTTTTAATATAACAGCTCAATGGCTAGAGCATGCACCAGCATGAGATTGGATCCTACATTCTCCCCTCTGTGTGGAGAACAGGGGAGCGGGCTCAAAGTCTTATCTCCACCCTTCCAGAAACCACTGAACAAAGGGTGATCCAAATGCCAAAGGTGGGTGGAGGGGGCACTCTTCACCTCTCGTGTACAAGCTGTTCCATTATGCAAAAGAGAAATCATGATTTATGAAGGATTTAGGGGGATAAGGGAAGGGAAGGAAAGAAAAGAAAGAGCAAGTGAATGCACCATAGTGAGGGCATAATCTCCTGGCCGGCACCGTGATGTTGAAGGTGAGAGGAAAAGCCAGCAAGGAACCCTGGATATGAAAGAAGTTTTGTATCGTATCCAGGGAGTGTTTAATGTCAGACTTGTCCCCCACCAGATTTAGCTGATCATTAACTAAAGGCAGCTGTGTTTGTGTAATCAGTTCATGACATGGACATCTGACACAGATTCAACAACCACCACTGTCTATCAAGCCTTTCTTTAACTTTTGACACAGCAGAACCAGGAGGCAACCCCACGTGTAGCGGGGAAATCTGAGCTGCTTGGCAACAGTCCCAGGCTGAGGCACACAAGCGCCCAGAAGACTCGCCTGCAGACCACTTGGCTCAGTATTTGAATCCGTGCTTTGTATTTTACAACGCTGAGAGGAAGGAAGGAGACGCAGCTAAAGAGATTACACAGGGACGTGTGGGACTGGGCATGCGTGTGCCTCTGGAAAAGACTCCACCAGCTGCATACAGCAAGCCGTACGCCAGTTTTGGACACAGGCAGGCGAGTGCCTGAGCTCTCAGGACGCGCGCTGAGAGCCAACCGTAACAGTTAACTGCGCAGAGCCACCATTACGAATTGTTACAAGAGACATTTTCCACCTGGCACGTCCCTACTTACGCCTCAATTCCACCTCTCCGGCTCACCAGGACTTCGACTTTGCTGTTTGCTCTGACAGTTTGCCCAAACAGCTTATGATTAATCTAATACAATATTGTTAGTGACAACCAGAACCCCAAACTGCAAATACTGTTAAAATTTGTCTCAAAATGCAGGAAGTTTCTGGTCAGGGTCAACGTGCCTGTTTGTGTAGGGCCCAGAACACCTGGGCAATAATTTCAGCTGGACTGGTGGACAATATTGCAATATCAGTAAAAACCAAAAGCCATGCAGGATTAAAACAACGTTTAAAACACCAGAGGAACGCCACCCTGAAAACTCTGATGAGAACGTCCTCTCAAACCCTACTCTTCTAGTTCCTGCATGGCAATGTTTTGTTTTCCAGTATATGACCTTCCTCTAATTAGATTATTTAAATCTCTCAGTATACACAGAAATTATTCACACTTCCTCGCAGGCATGATTACATTTGACGGCCTTATCTATTGTTTAGTAAATACCTCTTTTTTTTTTTTTTTTTTTTTTTCTTTCTTTCTCTTCTGATGTTCTGGAAACCACACACATCATTACATCAGACATCAAAGCTGTTTCTTCAGAAGCAGTGCTGTGGGCAGCAGCATTGGTTTTCTGAACACGGAGCATACTAAATCTCCTAACAGGAGAGCTGTTTCAGGCCTAACAGCCTTTTCAATAAAACAATAAGGAAGTCTTAAATGCTAAAACGAATGCCATGGAAGTAAGGACAACCAGATAAGGCACGGCATGTCATCACAGCCCCATTGGAGAGAAATCAGCTTGTAGCATGACTTCTTTGAAGGGTTTTACTCAGCTGAGTTGTCCCATTGCCTTAACAGTTGTTCACATAAAATAAGGTGAAGATTTGATCCACTGTTACAGAACAGCTAAAAGCCAATTTGGCTTAATCTCTTCCCACTACATACTGAAGCCCAAAAGCAGCATACAACCAGAGGGGGTGTCAGAGACAAGATGCACTTGTGATTCAAATTGCAAGCTAATATTTGATGAAGTGGGAAAAATGATTATTTGGATTTTCTATTTCATCTGTATGAAACTAAGGATGGAAAACAAGGCTGCGTGAAATCACTGGGAGAGCTGAAGAAACTGGATTTTTACTCACCATCACCACAACAACAAAGCAGATTTTGATGTGTTACATGCAGTGCTTGGTGCAGAGTCCAGCCCTGTGGGGGCTTCTGTGGATCATTTTCTTGCCAGTCATACTCAGTTTATCATTTATCATTTCATCTACAAGTTTGGTTTTAAAGTAGGCTCCTACATCTTTTCTAAGATTTACTTTTTATACTGAAGCAATGATTCTGACCTCCATAATATTGTACAATGGTGGGGTTTTTTTTGTTGGTCTGCTTAAGAAACATATTTTCTTGGCTCTAATATCTTTTGTTACATTTTAAGAGTATTTTTGCATCAGAAGATAATAACCTTCAAGCTTTTTAAAACAGGTGTAAGTCTGAAAACTACAGTAACAGAAATTATTCCTCTGTTTCATCATTTATAGCTCAGAGGAGGTAATAACAAAACCCATAAATGCAAGACTTTTTTTAAAGCTTGCTACGTATCATCTTTGATTATAAATTACTGCTGTATTTTCAATTAACATTGTATAAAATATTTTATAATACCACTTTCCATGCAAGCAAGAGTGAAACCTTCAAAAAGCTGGATATATATGGTGAATTAATATTTAATGTCATATATTGAAATACATTTCTTTCAGACCAATGCTCTTATCTGCGGATGTTAAAAAGGTAATGTAGAAGCCAGATTCTTCTCGTTATTATACTTAACTACAAAGTGCCTGCTATGGGAGTTGGCAATAATTTTGATACAAGATCAAGCAACATAGGTTCAGTTATTCTTCTTGTATGAAAAGCGACAAATCTTCAGCTGACATCCAGTGGAACTCCCTGGAAGCCAACAGAGTTGTGCTGTTTTACAACTGAGGATGTGGTTCACCGTGGGACAGTCCACCTCTTCCCCCACCCCAAGGTCCGCATCTTTGCAGAGAATCGCACTGTAGGCTGTTGGCTGGTACTGAACAAGGAAGGGTGGAAGGAGAAGAGAATGTAAGTTGTCCATTTTCACAAGGAACCCACTTCATGTTCACGGGATTTTTTTCTGCAATGATTTGATGTACTTCTCCCAAACATCCTAGGTAGGGTATAATTTTTTTTTCAGGCTTTGGGGCAGAGCAATCTTCCCTACTTACCTGGTGGTCTTGAACAGCCAGGCCTCATGCAGATCCATTCAACACAGTTAATTTAAATTTGTGATCATTTCCTTTCTGCATCACTTTTCATAATAGGCATGTGCATCCCCAGCAAACATTTCAACAAGTGTACTTATAAGTAAAGTTTAGCTTTAGTTTTAGGGGTTATTTATAACTTTATGTTTGAGTAAAAGGGTAAATCTTGATAAGCAGTATTAATGATCTCTGCTTAAGATCATACAGTTTCTAAATTGACTCAAATGCCTAAATCCTTTGTTATTAAAACAGTATTTTATTATTATTATTACTTAAATTTGGATTTTGCTTCTGATTCTCTGGTATTTATTACCACTATCTCTGGACAGTTGTATATTATTTTAAACCCTAAATGCTCCCCTCGCGTTTTCCCTTTTTTCCTTAGATTAACACAGGAATCCCTAACGTGGGATCTCAGCTGCTGGCAAGGCAGTGCTCAGCATTTCATGCGCCACTGCTGGAGGAAGAAGAGTGCTGCACTCCATGGGAACAGTGAGGAAGCAGCAGGTCTCTACTACTTCTACATGCTGCCTCGGATCTACTGGAGCATCTTCCTTCCTCTGAGCAGCTCTGGGTCCAACACTGCCAAGAACTGGGACTAGAAAATAGATTGCAAATCCCAAAGTAGTAGGAGTTGATCTAAAATGAAGTAACACAATCAGCACATTTGGCCTCTGTCATTACTTTTCTTATTGTAGTATTTCTGACTTCCTAGACTGCATAACTACTTTGAAGAGCAAAAGGCAGAGACATCTGTGCTGGTCATCAAAGTATCTTAAACCTTGGAAATTCCTTATAATCTGTTCTGACTTGCTTGAGAGTCATACAGAAGGCAAGTGTCCATTAGAAAAGTTAGATTTTACATTTGAAAATTTACACAAATGACACACTATTTTTACTGATTCTTAATTTTTAGATGATTTCAAATTACCTTCAAAATTGATAGGTTGGTGCAGTCCTACATCTTTTATAAAGACTAAGAGACAAAGACAAAAGGTTACTAATGATTGCTATTTATTTTGTTAAGTCAATAAAAAGTGCATAGTACAAGCCCTTTATCCCAATCCAAGTACTCAGTAAAAGATTACTAGGAAACCGCAAATGGCACAGATGATTTTTTGTTTGGCATAATTCAGACATTTTAAACCACCGATTTACATTAGGTACATCACATCATCACTCTTCCTTTTTCAATCATGAACATTACAAGGCTAAGTGATCTGCAGACAATACATGAATACATATGATTTCTCATTTCAGAGTATAATAATTGTGTTAAGCAGACTCTAAAAATACTATTGTTTTAACAAAGTTCTAAGCTAAGGTAATTGTAAACTTCCCTCCATATTTCCCAAGTTGCCACAACTTGCATCTCTTACTAACCAAGCTTAAAACCATCATTACAGAATTAATCATATCCTGAAGCTTCACATACCACTAATCTCTTCCACATTTCTTCTCAAAATTTACCATAAACATCTGTAACCATGACACAATTATTTCATCGCAAACTACATCACTAAAGGCCAGATTTCTGCCACTCTTACTAAAGCTGCTACTAGTACATTATCTCAGAGAGTAGTCCCACAAACTTCAGTGCAACTACTTGATGAGTAAGGCACTATTTAACATGAATAAGAGTGGCAAAATACAGTCCTACAATTGGTTACTTTTATTTTAATTAAGAGTGGTGATCTGAAGGTTATACCTTGGAGGGAGTATCTGAATTTAAAAGGCATATGTTTTGATGTGGGATAGTGGCCTGGCTCTTTAGTAAAACATTTTACAATAAAATATTTCCAATGTTTTTTCTTTTACATAGAAAATTTAAAATAGCAATTTACATGAGGAAAGCATACATGTATAAAATCACTGGGACAATTACTTAGAGGATTTTCAAGCGAAGACACTTCATTTAAATGTAAAACACAACATTACTCTGAACGAAAAGTTCATTTGCCAAGACTGTTAGAGCTGGGTGCACATGGTGAGTTTTATAAATACATACACAGACATTTAAGTAAAGCGAGAATGATCCTCACAAGCGAGGAGCATCTGCTGTAAACCTCACCAACTTCCAATAGGATGAGGAGTGGCGCTCTGTCTGAAATGAAGCCTGTTTCTGTCGGCTTTTTAACCAACTGGAAGCCTGTTTTATGCATCCGATAGTGAAGAAGTCTGGCCAAAAAAGTCTTGGAGAAAAGGTCATTGTAGGAGATTATATATATATATTTTCTTGTTAGTTCAACAAAATGATGCTGTATTAGTTGTTCTGTTCAAAAGAGTATCCCAAACATAAATGTACATGGAAGGCAAAAAGCAAGCACAGTCAGATTGCTTGTCCCAGTGACATCTTTACACAGTGTTTGTGGCCTGTACACCATTAGACGTAATAGGACAAATTCTCTCAGCTTCTCTGCTGCAGCTCCATTGCTTTACATGGCACCGCACTGATATCACTGAGAGCACCTGGCCCAATCTTCTTCATTTTAAAAAAAATTTAAAATTTGT
The DNA here is from genome assembly GCA_013398815.1 of Ibidorhyncha struthersii. Lineage (NCBI taxonomy): Eukaryota > Metazoa > Chordata > Aves > Charadriiformes > Charadriidae > Ibidorhyncha > Ibidorhyncha struthersii. The sequence continues at coordinate 747,658 of VZSZ01010463.1, forward strand.
TTTACACATGCTCCTATGCTTGGGAGCACATTATTCCACAGAAATTCAAAGGGCAGTTACATCAAATTACAGAAGCCTTTCTTCAGGTCTATGCTGTACCTTTACAAGGAGGCTGAGCTGGCCCACCATTTACCCTGAGGAGGAAAACCCCGCGTCTGTCAACCATGGGATCTGATGTGAGATTTTTGTTAGAGCCTGTTAATACAAACCTTTATGCATCTTAACAGTTAGTCCCTTCAGCTCTGTAACTCAAGTCCTCACAAAATAAAGGTTTGTAGAGTAAGGCTTTGAATTCCCATATGTCTGTTCTACTGACCTTTAAGGAAAGAAGCTTCATGTTGGTAACATAAAAATGTTCTTTACATTATTCCCATCCATTTTTCAAATTGATCAAGAAAAATATACAGTGTCGCTTTTCTGTACATCTTTAAAATGTTCTTAAATTAATGTACATAAAAAAGTCATTCCCGTTTGCTACAATGGGACATGTGCACAGGTACGTGCACAGCCATACATACGCACACATAAACACACCACACATACACACAAATATTAGAGGGAGAAGACATGCCATATGTAGTCACCTGCAAGTTTGTTATTCTACAGTTACAACCGGTAGATAAGGATGAAATGTTAAGAATTGCTGATAACATACAGGTGAAAAAACCTGAATATCCAGTATATGTTGTATACCGTAAGTTGGTAACCTCAGTAACCTCTTGGTATGATTTCATCCTGTCCAATATACGTTACATCAGGGCTAAAAACTTGTTAAGATACTGATTATTAAAATACTATATCAGGACAGAAAATTCTATGAAGTTCTTCTCACTAAATTTCTCTTTTTGTAAAAGTCTATAAGTGAACAAATCCAGGTTTGGAATACATTTTTTGGATAATGTATCAAATAAGATATATCATTTATTAGTGAACAAGATGAAATTAATTTCTTTTTTGGTGGTATAATCTCTTATGTAAAGTTCCCAATATATATATGTCAAAGCTTTGACAGTGGCAATTCAACATTCACTGCTTTGCACACACACACACACACACACACA
>VZSZ01010464.1:0-11360 GCA_013398815.1 Ibidorhyncha struthersii
AGAGTGGGTCTTTTTAAGAGTGCAACCCAGGTATAGCATTCTAACAAGACCGGAGGCAGCATGTGCTATGCGCATGGACAGAGGGCCTTAACCAATTGAGTTGGGGGGCGTTGTGTGTGAATAAGGGGTTTGGACCAATCACTATGTTGTTGACTACGCATGCTTCTGCTGTGAGTCTTTATATACTCTGCTAAAACACCTAATAAAGGAGAACGATCATACTCATATTGAGACTGTGTCGTTACTCCGGATCCGATCCCACTCCAACTGACACACTATAGTGTCTAATCTTGTGGGAAAAGGAGGAGGGGAAATCTCCTCAAAACAAGAAAAAAAGATCAGAGACCCAAGAGACAGAAAAGTAAAAGCAAGAAGGAAGGTTTCTAATGAGTGTTTGTTCAGTGTATAACCTTTAAGAGCCTTAGCCTTGGTGACTGAAGCCTTAGTAAAATGGCAACACAAATGATAAAATAAGAAGAGCAAGTGGTTTTATTCTAGTGTGGAGACTGTATTTGAGTTTGGTTTAGACACACATCAAATTAACGGCAATAGTAAACTGAAATAGTAGACAAATCAAGAGATAAAACCTTGTATTAAAGTCTTGGTATCCCTTTCTTTCACAAATTGATTTTAGCAGTTTGGTAACAGACAAGAAGAGCCAGCCAGCCAAAAGTAAAAAGATAATTTTAAATATTCTTGTGTTTTTTTCCTTTGAATGATATATAAATGCTGTGTTGTCAATCAAGAAGGTTAAATTCATTCCAAAAAATGATTATATTTGCTCCTTTGCACAAAGAGCAATTGTAGTAGACAAACATACATCAGTGGTAACACCTCAGAAGACATTGTTTGCATTGCACATATTGAATGCAGTTTTTTAGCTTGGATTTGATAGGAACAGGTGATGCTTTAAAACAGTTTCTATAAATACCACTCATCAATACCTATCCTTTAATTCAAGCATGCTGGTTTTAAATGATCCTTTGCCTTTTCCATGGTATGTGTAGATTAAAATATATCTTGGGATGGTTAAAGTAAAAGCTATTGTGTGTTTTATCTGAAGGGATATATCAAAAGTAAAAGCTTTCACTGAAGAAAGTATTGAAATAATGTAAAAAATATAAATTTATAAACTAAACTATGCATATTAGGAGCAAAACAGATTTAATAAAAAGTTTTTTAAGATGGAATTGCCCCCAAATGCATACATATGAAACTCTCCACTGAGCAAATGTATTACAACCAATCATCAGATGTGTTTTGTGTCCAGCACCATCAATTACTTGAAATACATGATAGGGAGAGTTAAGAATTACTCAGGAGCTACTCAGAACTTTGTAGGACCAGGGCCTCATCCTTTCCACTGATCAACAAAAAGGTGCTACAAGGGTGAGACATTATTAGACAGTTACACATTTAAAAGTTAGTACAATAAACAACAGTCAATTTTCAACGGTTAGCAACAAAGAAAGTTGTCTCAGTACTTGCTGGTACAATTAGTAAGGCAACTGATATAATCATCCTCTGAATTAATGTTAAAATGTCATTGTAGAGATGGACACGACACCGAACATCAAGTTGCAGCAATCCCTCTTTATTTTACAAGCAGTGCCTTTTTATGTACTCTACCATTCTACTTTTGTCCAATCCACCCTCACATTGCACACCAGCCAGCCAATACAATTGTTGATCACGCGCTGTCCATGCTCTGGTCAAAGCCAGGATGTTTGCCAACCCTTAGAATGTTTATCACTGTGTTCAGTAATCTAACAGTTCCTCAGCCTTGTTTGCTCAGCTCTTCTCAGGACTTCCCAGTCTCTTCAAGGGTACACGGATATCTGCTCAAGGTCAATGTTAAACTTGCATTCTGATCCCTCGGACCAGCCGAGGTCTCCCACACTAAAAATAGATCTTTTAGTAGGGGATAACAATTTGACAACATTAACCTCCACACTACATATTTGGACCTTGATGGATTGATCTGTTAGTCCAGTACTAACAGTCCAGTTATGTACTGTTAGCCCATAATTACAAAAGTTTAAAATAAATGCCTTCTTTTAAATGAATGATGCTTTAGCATATTAAAGCATTTTGAATATTTTAAAACTTTCTTTTGTATTTATTTATATGTGCATACACACACACACAAACTTCAACAAGTGGAACAAACCATTTGAAAACATTTACCTTTCAGCAAACATAACAGCAGCTGATAAACAAAAGCATATAGGAACCATTTTTAGGGAAGAATAAAAGCAAGCCTGCAAAAATTCCACTTCCCTACTAAATGCCAAGCATCAAGAATAGGAGCAACCTCTGTATGTAGGAGAAGATGGGTGGGGAGGTTAGGGTTTTTTTGTTTGTTTGTTTTAGGGTTTTGTTTGTGGGGGGTGGTTTGGCTTTCTGCTTTTTTAAATCATAAACATACTAAAAGAGATAGCAAAGGATGCATCTAGGCTACTCTCATTGCCAATATTAAGTTTTTTGGCTGCAAATACATTTCACAATAACATTATGGGATAATAATACATGTAGACACAAATATATCAACTGTGACAAATTTATTTGCTATACAGCCTATGTCAGGCTTTTCATATGAGATAAGGCTTCATAGAAATTTTAAAGACTCTATTATTATACAGTATTTTTCTAGAATTTTTTCAAAACTTTTGCACAATCAAAAAGGCAGAGAGGAAATGACAGACACTCAAAAAAAATCAACAAAATACATTAGAACAATGAGAAACGATGATAAACCCCCTTTTTGAACTGAGAAATAACAGTGGTTACAAGGGACAAAGAGACAGGATACTGGTTGAGGTTCCAGAAGTGTCATGTGCAACAGAAGTGGCCTGGATCACAGGGCAATTTTCTTTCTAAAGGCAAAGCTTCTTTACCTTGCTGTTGCTGGCTGGACATAACCAGGGTAAGATCTCCTTGTGCTTGTGGCTTGCCTTTGTCTAGCTAGGAAGGACTGTCCTGAGCCTGTACTAGCCAGTCTGTCTTCTGCTGCTTTTTTATGCAGAGTCATTCCCTATAAAGAGAAACTTATCAGTGAATACCAATAAATAACAATGAACAACTCATTTACAATTTATTATTTCTTCTTCACAAATACGAGCTAACCTGGTTTGAATTTCAAGCATTATATTTTCAAGAATGGGGTTAAGATCTTCTTCCTGAGTTTTTTCAATGAGTTCACTTTTTATCATTGTGCAAGTTTGCAGTAATTCTTGAGGAAAAAGGACTCCCAATGTGCCAGGTCTTGAATGTGTATTTCCACACATGAACACATGGTGCTATGACAAACCTTTTGGAAAGTCACCCCCCCCACCCCCCCTGGAAGTTGAGCTAGAAGAGTACTTCTCAATTATATTCACCCTCTGTGAAAACACTAACTTAACAGAAGTGGTGGGAGCATATTTTGGTCCTGGTGGATACCAAGGTGAACACGAGCCAGCACTGCATCCTTGTGCTAAAGAATGCCAACAGCATCCTGGGTTGCATAAGGAAGAGTGATGCCAGGAGGATGAGGGAGGTGATTCTTCCCCTCTACTCAGCACTGGTGAGTCCACATCTGGAGTCCTGTGTCCAGTTATGGGCTCCCCAGTACATGAGAGACATGAACATGCTGGAGATAGTCCAGAAAGGGACCACAAAGATGATTAAGGGACTAGAATATCTTTCATACAAGGAGAGGCTGAGAGAGCTGGGATCGTTTAGCCTAGAGGAGAGAAGGCTCAGAAGGGATCTCATCAATGTGTACAAATACCTGAAGGGAGTGGCCATAGAAGAGGCAGCCAGGGTCTTTTCAGTGGTGCCCAGTGAGAGGACAAGAGGCAATGGGCGCAAATGGAAACACAGGAGTTTCCCTCTGAACATAAGAAAACTCTTCTTGACTGTGAGGGTGGTTGAACACTGAACAGGTTGCCCAGAGAGGTTGTGGAGCCTTCATCCTTGGAGAGATTCAAATCCTCTCTGGACATGGTCCTGGGCAACCATCTCTAGGTGGCCCTGCTTGAGCAGGGTGGTTGGACCAGGCCTTTCCAACCTTAGCTATTCTGTGACTCCCTGTTTTTGAGAGAATCTGTGTCTTTAGCAGAAGCTAGGAGCTATGAAAAATTCCCACTGTTGAATGGCAGGGAAAGAAAGAAAATCACATACTGGAAGATCCTGATCAGTAAGAGATGATAGAAGCTATGGTGGGCTGTGGATAAAATCAGAGACTAACTAAAAGGAAAAAGCAGGTGAAGCTATCACTAATCATCTTCGTCCACATGAGAGTCAGGCTACTAAACTATACTTCTCAGCTCAACGTTGTCTTCTGCTTACCAGTGGGACCAATATTATGTAGTTGTACAAGGGCATCAGATCACCTGAAAGTGCCTTCAATACTAAAAAGATTCAAATGCTCTGTTTAAACACCATTTTACTCTCCTACTCATGAACATAGCAGGAACATAAAACATCAAGAAGGAAACTCTTCCAAGGGAAGACAGAGTGAAATGATTTAACCTCTATAACGAAACAGATGCATGTTACAGGGGGGTCAGGGACTCCTATCAGGAGAGCAGTTTCAAAGCAGCCACACCCCATCAAAGGTAAGTCTTGAACACATTTGCTGAAGGTGAACAATTCCCTGCAAAAAAGTCCAACACTGTGTGATTGATATACAATTCCCTTATGCTTTGAATAGTACAAGTGAGGCTTGACCCTGCACTCATCCATTTTCATATGTAGTAAAGAGAATGAAAGAACCAAATATGTATAGCTTGGTAAATGCCACAAGAAGAGTATCAGATGTGCACAAAACTACCTGCATTGTCACTCTAATGAAATAGAAACAAGCAGAAGACTGGGGAGGGGGCGAAGAAGAGAATTAATTTGAGTATTAGAAGACAGTATAACTAAAGGTCTGAAAATACAATAAAGAAAACTGAGGCTTCCTTTCCTCTCACAAAGTGATGCTTCAGGTTTTGAAACTTGAAAATAACAACCACCTTGGTTTCTATATTCTGAACTGAGGCTTACCTTGCTGTTTTTTCAGTATAAACCCTGTCAAGCCTTTTACAAGCTTATTGTTTTCCACTAGGGGTTAACTGTTATATAATGATAACTAAAAGAGAATGCTTTCATCTGCATATATATTTGAAAATATTTTACACGTAAAAATATTATAAATAAACAAAGACCTTGATAAACACCACAGAAAAAAAACCCTAAGATTAACCTTTTTATCTTTTTTAAGTTTGGAGATTCTTACCATATTATACCAGGCACTAACAATAAACTTCTCTTCCATTTCTCTTTGACTCTTTGTTTTTTCATATTCTTTCTGAAACAAAACAAACCCCATATATTTAAAATTGTTTAACTGCAGAGAACAGTAAATATTAGAGAAGCACAGTCTGTACCCAAACATGAGGAAACACAAAAGATCTACTGGGAAACATGGAGGTTATTACCTCTAATGAATGGAACATTCTGTCCTGTTCCTGCAACTGATTTTTCAGTGCCTGAATCTCAGGAGCTGCACCCTGATTTTGTTTAGGATCTAAGGTGCGGATAACCTGTGAGAGGAACACCACAGTTTGTTTTTTATTCAATGTTGGAAAAGGTATCAAGGCATTATAACCACGTAAGGCAGATTAAGAGACACAGAAGTGACTTAAAACATGTCAATATAATAAAGTAAAACGATATTTTAAAATGTCGAACAAAATAATGCTTAATTTTAAAAGGCTGACGTATAATACAAATGCATCTCTCCCCTAATAAGACAGAGGCTCTAAATTGTCAACCAGGTTGACAGAGACTATCTCTAAACAACAATCATGAAGTGTCACTCATCATCTGAAATGTGCTTTAACAGGACTGTCAAAGAGAAGTGTTGATAGAAGGAAGCAAGACCTCGGATGTTCAATATCTTGGACACAAGGAAGCAGTTCCTACCCCCCACTCTGTACTTCCATGGGGCCAGAGCATGTGAAACCTTTCCTTGAAGCCTTTTTCTCTTTATAGCTAAGGATTACCTATCTGTTACCCCTCAACTCACTCCTCACTGTGAACTCAAGGACTACTTCTATCTGGAAAGAGGCTGTGATTCAGGGATCTGGAGTACCAGTAATGCAAATCTATGGCAGTGCATGCGTGATGAAGTTTCTGCCACTAAGATGAGGGGAACAACTAACTATATTCTTATGTGGCACCCATCAGAGGCAGCATTTGAATTCTAACAAATATTCAGGAACTATTCCAGTAAAGGCCAAGGTTTTTAAGTTTGTCCTAGAAAATAGCTGAAAAACTTTTTAAAAACATGTGAGCCCAAGCATGGACATGACTTCAGCCAAACTGTATCACTCACTGATGAACCTGGAAGAACTTCCACCAAGAAACAGGTTACCATAGCAGCAGGAAAGGGTTAACACCATCTCCGTGTTATCCACTGGCACTTATGACTCTTTAAGGAGCTTTGTCTGGGTAACTCTATTATTAGCCCTGTATTAGTGGGGTAAATATGTGCACAGAAATAGTACAAAGGGTTTTGGTTAGTAGTCACAAGTATAGATACTTTATTTAGTTTTATTCCTATAGAGTGAAAATGTGGTACAGCCTGTTAGGGAAGGATTGTTAACTTGGAACTCAGACACTTACACTTTTGGCCTTTTCCAAATACTTTTTGTATCGTTCTTCCATTTGCTTCATTTCTTCATCTTTTTTCCGCAAAGTTTCTTGTAATTCTTCAATTTTGAATGCTTTATGTCAGGATTAGAGGATAAAATAATTACATTACATTTATTTACATGCAGTTAAATTAAATCCACATCTAGGACTTTATTTCAGTTAAGAAAAGCTTACAAAAGGAATGAAAAATACTTATTGATGCAGTGGACACAATAAGTTTAATTCAAAACTTCAGAAACGCATATGAAAAATGCATATGAAAAATGGTATATTGTAGGTGAAATGAACAGAAGTTTAACAGTCCTAAGTGACAAGCAAGATTCTTGCTCATACCTGCCCAAAGGTAGTAATGAACAAAATGCTTCAAAATTGTGACATGAAAAAACTCCAGTTATGTTTTCTTCACAATCATCCTCAAGAAGTGATGCAGATCAACAGGACAGTTTCACTGTACAGCCAATTTCCTGTGCTGGTTTAAGAATGTGCCAAGCTACTACTACTTGTGCAAGCTATACATTCTACTTGCATCTCAGAGAAAGAGATAACAAATTGGTAACAAATTTGTTACCATCGATCAAATAGTATATAAAATTGGTGTCTGGTTCTCAGACAATGATAAATACTTGACAACTCTTAATCTATCTGTTTTGTAACCTCATTTTTCAATTTTCATTTATGTTTGTCTTATTAACAATTTTCTTTCTGAGCATAAGGAAAACACTAAAATGATGACTGGGTAAGATTTCTTCCACTGATCTGTTACAGAACCAATTGCAGGTATTCATCAAGACTATAGAATATGTTTTTCAAAATTTTTGTATAATTCTGGCACAAACTTCTTGGCCATAATTGAGTCCAGTTAAAAGAATCCAGAGAAACAACCCACACATCATTTATCCTATTCATGGAAAGAAAGGAAGAAGTATAACTACTTTAACTGGTTTTGTCATATCAAGATAGAAGCTCAGCCCAAAGTTTTTCACAAACAACTTGCAATTCAAGCAAGCCAATCAGAGAAGTCTGAATATGCTCTAAATTTTAGACGTTAGGGACTCAGAAAACAAGGCCCCTTTCTGCCCTGCCTCCCACAACTGAGACATGGTAAGTATGGAAGGATTACATACTCATCAGCTACTCAGCTCTGTGTCCAGTTGTCTTATCATTTTCTAAAATGTGGAATTTTGTAACATGTAATATTGTTCTGTGATTTTAACTGGAAACTAATGAAAATTTCTTGGATCTAAAATTTACCTAATGATTACATAATCATTAGGTAGCTGGAAAACTGCCCAATGGAAAAGGACCTGGGAGTGTTGGCTAAATATGAGCCAGCAGCGTGCCCAGGTGGCCAATAGCATCCTGGCTTGTGTGAGAAATAGTGTGGCCAGCAGGACTAGGGAAGTGATTGTCCCCCATACTCAGCACTGGTGAGACCGCACCTCGAATACTGTGTTCAGTTTTGGGCCCCTCACTACAAGAAGGACATTGAGGTGCTGGAGCACATCCAAAGAAGGGCAACAAAGCTGGTGAGGTGTCTAGAGAACAAGTCTTATGAGGAGCAGCTGAGGGAACTGGGGTTGTTTAGCCTGGAGAAGAGGAAGCTCAGGGGAGACCTTCTCACTCTCTACAACTACCTGAAAGGAGATTATAGTGAGGTGGGGATTGATCTCTTCTCCCAAGTAACAAACGATAGGACAAGAGGAAATGGCCTTAACTTACACTAGGGGAGGTTTAGATTGGATATTAGGAAAAATTTCTCCACAGAAAGGGTCATCAAGCATTGGAACAGGCTGCCCAGGGAAGTGGTTGAGTCACCATCCCTGGAGGTATTTAAAAGATGTGTAGATGTAGTGCTGAGGGACATGGTTTAGTGGTGGACTTGGCAGTGCTAGGTTAATGATTGGACTTGATGATCTTAAAAGTCTTTTCCAACTTAAACAATTCTATGATTCTATCATCCTTTGCCATGGTGGGCTCTAAAACGTCATCTGCTACATCTCAAGAATTAGTAGCATGTTTTTGGTCATTATAGCTACTCATACCACTACCACTTGAAACATACATTTTGTTTTTCTTACAGCTTTTATAGATATTAAATGAAATATTAATTTCATTTAATTAATTTAATTCATTTCACCCTGCATGCAAAACATTTTACAGTTAAAAGAAATGGAGTGCATATCAGAAAACTCACAACTGTTATTACATCTTGGTTCCAAAACCTCAATAATAGCTTGTTTCTTCTGTAGCTCATTGTTAGCTTCATGGAGCTTCTCACTGTTACAAACCATAAAAGCACGTGTTATTTTTCCAATACACTTATCCTCTTGAATGAACATTAAGTGATAAAAAAAAAAATAAATCCTCAGAGTATGGTATATTTCTGGGAGTAGAGTTGACTTGGCTGTGAGGCATAGGGATAAATGACAAGTGGGTCAATGTCTATAAGAATGTTTCTAAAATATAATAAAAAGCATTACGATATATGCAGAGTTATAAAACCAGACAGCTCCATTCTCAGCCCAGAATTATATACTTACTTTAGAATTTACAATAAATAGTACAAAACATGTTTGAAGTGTGTAATATCAACAGCTGTGATAAGATTTGGGAAGAATGGCTTACCCCCCAAAAGTTATAGAGAGATTATACTTTCTAGTAAGCCAGTTAACAAGCGAACAATTCTTTAAGTAAAACTTGCAGTTTAAAAAAAAGTATAACAAAAATATCACACTCACTAAAATGTTATCTTTCAGTCCATAATGTATACTAAAATGCAAAAATGTAAATATTTTCATATTAAAATGTTTTCCTCAGAACAAACTTAATTATTCCTCTTAATTTAAGCTTTGCAAAATTTTAAATAAAGTTTTTTAACCACGAGAAAGTAGTGGCTCTTTCATAACTTTTAATTTGGCAAAGGCTTTCCATAAGAAATGAAAATAATGCCTCAATAACAGATTATCTACATATTCCTGAGCTATCTGCATTTCTCTTCTTTATATATCTTCCAAATGCACTACTGCCTCCCCACTGCTGTTAATGGCTAAGCATATGGAAAGCAGATCATTTCATATGGCAAGCAAAATATGGAAAGCTTTATTACTTACAGATGCTCCTCAATTTTCTTTTGTAGAAGCAGCGACTAAAATAGAAAGTTAAATGTGTCAGTTATTTTAATACATTATGGTGCTTAGTATCATTTCAGTTATATTAAAATATATAATTTCACAATTATAACTAGAACACAGCCATTTAATTTCACCCATTTTTAGGTCATAATTGTATAGCAGTTTTCTGTAGTAGTTGTTCTTTCCTTGACAGCTGTGGACTTTCCCAAAATCAGAATGCCTTATAACTTCACAAATATTTTCCTGGATCAATATAGGAAAGATTCATTAATGACAAAATTGTATTTTAGTTGTTTTCATTGCTTTGTGATTCAGTACTTTTGTAGATTAGACTCAACAAATTTATTTAAAATTAGATAGTGGAAAATTTGCTTGAAGAGCTATCCAATGCATCAAAGCAATTTCACTTAAAGACTCGAGGTAAAATTCTGTCCCCACAAAAATTAGATGGAGTAGACTGCCATTGACCAGAGCACAGCAGAAATTTTATCCTCAATTGCTTTGCTTTTCTCTGTTTTCACATCTTTCTTTGCCTACAAATATGTAAATATAATACACCTTATGGTGTTCTGATTTCTGGCTAAGACACATTTGAATAAGCTCTTGGCAGGGGTGGGGGTGATGGTGGGCTTCAAAGTAAATTCTAGTTTAATCATAAACTGACTTTATATACAGTGAGCATGTTTTACAATCAGAAGCATAAATGCTTATAAAGCAAAAGCAGCGTTAAGTAAACAGAAAGCTGTACTCACAATAGCCTTGAGCAGAAACCCATGCCAGGAAACAGAGATGACATATTAGCATAAAGCAAAACCAGCAACCAACAGAAGAAACTATTTAGTAACTCATGAACAGAAAAGCTTAAAGCTATGCATTTTTCCAGACATGCACATTTTTCTTACTTCCCCGTTCTCATTAACAGTTTCATCCTGTCACATTTTCTGGAGAATTTAAGAAAGCTAGTAAAAATTATCCATACTGTGTTCAAGTATACGAATGCTTTTCCTTTCACACATATGCAAACATCATACTCAAAACAGAATTTCAAAGCAAAGCAGTTGCTGTTATCATAGAATGGTTAGAGTTGGAAGGGACGTTAAAGATCATCCAGTTCCAACTCCCCTGTCATGGGCAGGAACACCTCCCACTAGACCAGGTTGCTCAAAGCCCCATCCAGCCTGGCCTTGAACACCTCCAGGGATGGGGCCTCCACAATTTCCATGGGCAACCTGTGCCAGTGTCTCACCACCCTCACAGTAAAGAATTTTTCCCTAATACCTAATCTAAATCTACCCTCTTCCAGTTTAAAACTGTTATCCCTCGTCCTATCACTACACTCCCTAATAAAGAGTCCCTCTCCACCTTTTCTGTAGTCCCCCTTTAAGTACTGAAAGACTGCTATGAGGTCTCCCCGGAGCGTTCTCTTCTCCAGGCTGAACAACCCCAACTATCTCAGACTTTCTTCATAGGAGAGGTGCTCCAGCCCTCTGATCATCGTCATGGCCCTCCTCTGGACCCCCTCCAACAGGTCCATGTCCTTCTTAT
>VZSZ01010464.1:12030-22262 GCA_013398815.1 Ibidorhyncha struthersii
GCAACTTGGGTGATGTGGTTAGAGACCTTACCGGTGAAGACCAACCTTGTTTTCTCCTACAATGGGCGGTTTCTCATTCTTCCAGTCCCACTTATGAAAAGTAATTTTAACAGTGAAGTCACATTTGTAGCTGTACTGTTTTTGGCTGGGATAGAGTTAAATTTCTTCATAATAGCTTGTATGGGACTATGTTTTGATTTATTGCTGAAAACAGTGTCGATAACACAGGGATTTTTTAGTAATTGCTGAGCAGTGCTTACACAGAGTCAAGGCCTTTTCTGCTTATTACATCACCCTACCAGCGAGTAGGCTGAGGGTGCACAAGAAGCTGGGAGGTGACACAGCTGGGACAGCTGATTCCAGCTGACCAATGGGATGTTCCCTACCATAGGACATTATGCATAGCAATAAAAGCTGGGAGAAGAAGAAGGAAAGGGGGGGATGTTTGGAGTGACAGTGTCTGTCTTTCCAAGGAATTGTTACACGTGATGAAGCCTTGCTTTCCTGGAAATGGCTGAACACCTGCGTGCTGATGGGAAGTAGAGAATCAACTCCTTATTTTGCTTTGCTTATACGTACAGCTTTTGCTTTCCGTATTTAACTGCCTTTATCTCAACCCATGAGTTTTTCTCACTTTTACCCTTCCAATTTTCTCCCCCTCACTGTGGGGGGAATGAGTGAGCAGCTGTATGGTACTTAACTGCCTACCTGGGTTAAACTACAACAGTAGCAAAACAGCAGACAATATGTAGTCTTTTGGGCTGCAATCAACATGTAGATAGATGTATTTTCGTGGAGAGATTCTGAATTGCTATTATTTTCACTTGGTTTATATAGAAGACATTAAATATTGGATATTTAACTCAGAGACTGCCTTTTTGGTTTGTATTTGTCCAGTACCCGTTATAGTGGAGTCCTAGTCTGTGACTGATACTCCAAAGTGCAACATAAAATAAAATCATCAACAAAATTACTTCATTGCTTTTCCTTTCCATGTTCTTTCAAGAAAAGTTTAAACACAAAGCCAATACAGACAATTCGTATGCAATCCAAGAAAAATTTTTAGCTGGAGTTTAAACACTTCAAAATATCATTTTTAATCACATTCCTGGGTTGTGCTGTTTGATTAGTTCAAAATTGTCTTTTACACTATGAATAAAGAGGGTAGGAGGTAAAATAACCCAGGTAACCAAAGAGGTAACAGTGACTCCACTGAGTTCAGAGCTACAGAACTTTACAGTAGCTATGGACCTGTGGGTTTTGGCCATTTGCTTTTTTCCTTTTCCAGTTTTTCTAAGAAATATAATAATAAATCACACACTCAGAGGAAGGTACACCCTGTTGTCCTCTTCCAGAGCTGTCTCAGGAGAGCATCAGCCCCATGGTCCAGGCATGGAATCCATCAAGATGAGTCAATGCTGGAGCACCTTTCAGACTGAGGGAGGGGTTGCTGCCTAGGGATATGTGACACATTATGGGGAAAAACATTTTGGGATTGCACAGGACTTATTTTGGGATGTTTAGGGGAGGAACCGAAGGCCGGAAAAAGAAGGGGTTTCAGTGATTTGGGGAGGAATGAGTGTGGAAAAATAGAGGGGACAGAGATAAAATGGGCCAGTTGCATGTAAACAGTGGCTGGTCAGTACACTTGTCTAGCCATGCCCTGTACCTGATCAGTGCATTCTGCATTATGTTATTAAATTCCATTTCTAACTCTTTCCCTGGGTGAGGAACTCTATTCTGAGTGCTTGTGTGTGTATGGGGCTCTGAGTGCCAGTGACTGAAGTCAGACCACAGGTCACAGGGGCTCATGTGCCTGGATGCCAGCAACTAGAGAGACCAGAGTGAGTGAAATCAAGTGCCAGCCACCAGAGTGGGACCAGGGGCCAGAGCACCTGTGTGCCCATAGTGTCATCAACTGGAGCGAGTATGGTGGTTGTGTGAGTGAGTGTGTGATTGCTAGCGAATATCAAGCTGGACTAGCCAGCATGTAGGTGAAGTGACCTGGGACCCAGAAATGTGTGTGTGTGTCTCTAAGGGCAAGAGCGGCTATCGGGGGATCAGAGGAGTCCTGGCCACTGCACTAGCAACTGGAGTGGGCCGTGGGCCTGCAGCCTCAAGGGCTCTTATGTCTTGGGTGCCAGCAACTGAGACAACTGGGATCCAGGGCAGTCTGAGCCCTGCTGCTGAAGGCATCCGCATTATACATATGTTTGCACTAGTGGACCTCTATCCTGCTCAGTCAGAGAGGGGAGCAGGATGAGGCCATTGGTGCTGTCTGTGTTCATGTGAGTGCTCTGTGTGTCTGTCTGTGATCTCTGTGGCCAGCCACGTATATATGTGTATATGTGGTATATATGTGTGCTCTGTGTGTGTGTTACTGGGAATATATCTTCAGCCTCTCCATCGGTTGGACCTGGACACATGGAGCTGTGGCAGCCTCATCTCTCACAGGCTGAAGGATCTGGCCTGATTTCCTCTATGTAGGGGAAATCATGTAGGCAAATATTCAGAACCCAACAAGATAGGTACATGGGTGTAGTGCCTATATATCACTGCTGGTGTGGTCAAATTTATACTGAAGCTAGGAATGCAGCTGGTGCATCATGAGCTTCAGCTCTGCCTGGTACCCACAGCAGGCTGGACAGTTCCATGTGAAAACCTGTGCTGGTATGGTTTTGCTACTAGCGGAACCCAAAGCAGCTCGGATTATACCTACATGGGTTGTAGTCAGTCCTTTAAGTACACTGTAGACATATCTTAAATCACTGTCTAAAACAAAGCCTCAAACAGGGCCAGATTTCAAATTACAATAAATAAAGGTATATTTGATTAGACTGAGATTATTTACAATACTCTCCACATCTGAGAATAGCTTTCATAAACACATTGCTCAAAATAAAACACAAAATAAAGCTTTATATGTCAACTGCTGAAAATAACAAAACTCATGAGAAAAAAAAATATCTATCTTATCAATAAATGCTTTCTCTGGGTTCCTAAACTGTAAAAGTGAAGTTTCATTTTCTGGTACTTAAATATAATAGGCTCAGTGTGTTTTAAGAAACATCATCAGAAGTTTTCGGAAGAATGTTAAATTTAGCAATATTACAATCAAACTTGTCAAATGGAACTGCTAAAAACTCCTCTGTATTCACTAATCCTTAATTTCAAGCATATTTAAATGCATTCCTTGACAAATCCTGACTCCACTGAAGTAAACAGAGGTTTTCCTCTTGATTTTCAGTGGGACCATGATTTGCCTTCAGCTCCCACAACTCTTCTTGCCAGAGTGGAGCTGAGAGCAACAAAGATCCTTTTTCCGAGAGACTAACAGCATGTCAGTAAAGTTGTGTTATTCTTCATGCCAATTCCAAAATATCAGTGCTCTGATCTCATTGGTCTAACAAGGCAGGAATGTTTATGAGAGCATGAGAAAGGTGGAGACTTAATTGACTGAATTACTTAGGCTGTTGCACTGCTGAGGAAGCCCTAAGATTTCTCAGCCTTTTGTACACGCATAACAGAATCAATACCAATTGGGTTGGGCTTTTTGAGACTTCCTACATCAAAATGATAGTGATTGATAGTGTTACTAATAAGGGTTCCACTAAACTGGACGCTATTAAATGGTGCTCCTGTTAAGGATGCCAAAGATCAAATATACTGTTAAGTTTGTTTACCACAAAACATGCAAGGAGTATATCCATATTTTAATCACCCTGAAAAATTTGGTTTTGACCTGTAACCAAGACAGCAAAGAATATCATGGAATGACATAATAGTATAGACCCATTTTAAAATGAATTACAAGTTATTTCTTGAGAGCGTTTTTCTAAATAGGAAATCACTGCTTTCAGGACAGTTCTATAGCTTCTACTCTCAAATAAGGGAGGTGGCAAATAAAATTTTCAGTGGAAGATTAGAATTTGTGTTCCTACACTAACCCTGTGTCAATGTCTTTATTTAAAATATTAAAATCTACAGTATCTAGGTATACAGAAATAGAAAAGATTTTACTGTGTCAAAGGACTGCTCATTTGACTTTTTTAGTTTTGGCTTGCATGACATCTTGCATTAGAGATATACACATCTATATCAGCAATTGCTGGGTTTCCACTGGCAAGAAAGGTATTTACTACCACGAAGAAGAGTTAAACAAAAATACCTTGGGATATTTTACTAAGAAATTGAAAATCAATATATCCTTGATTTCCTATAAATGTCTCTATTCTAATTACAGATTTTTAAATAATGCTGAGTTTACTACTGGAATGGATACATTGAATGGAAAAAAATATTTAATTAATTTTCTACAAAGAAAGTTTTTATTTATCCTAAGCAAACATTTCATTTTACGTTTCTCATTGAGAAAAATACAGTTTAAATGTAAGCCCATAACAGCACATATGGAAAGCTACCAGAAATCTCCATCTGCATTATTTCTTCATGATGTAACAAGCAGGAGATATTATGTAAAGCTGAAAGATAGGATAATAGCAATTACTTGAACACAAGTTTTACATACATTTCTACTTACATCTTCAGCTTTTGAACCTTGCTCCTGCAAAGACTTCTGTAGTTCTTCAACCTGGGACTGTACTTCTAGCAGTCTCTGATTTACCAGCCTAGGAAATAGATAAAACTTTACTTTTCAGAAACAATGAATTACAGCACAATGAAATCCAAGATGTTTAGTGTCCTGCATTATCAGGCCATCTATGCAAGAGATACAGCACTATTTCTTTATTCAAAATTGCATTGGGTTTATGTGACAAAGCTTTGCTAGCGGGGGGGGCTGCAGGGGTGGCATCTGTGAGAAGAAGCCAGGGGCTGTCCTGTGCTAGACACAACTGGTTCCAGCTGGCTCTGCAACAGACCCACCACTGGTCAAAGCTGAGCCAATCAGAGAAGTTGGTAGCACCTCTGAGAAAACGTATTTAAGAAAGAGCAAAACACTGCCTGGGAGTGAGGAAAAAAGTGTAAGAAACAATCCTGCAGACACCAAGGTCAGAGAAGAAGGAGGGAGAGGAGGTGCTCCAGGTGTCGGAGCAGAGATTCCCCTGCAGCTAGTGGAAAGGACCACAGTGGACCAGGTATTCCCCGCAGCCTGTGGAGAGGACCATGCCAGAGCAGATATCCACACTGCAGCCCATGGAGGACCCCATGCTGGAGCAGGTGGATATTCCCCGAAGGACCTGTGGCACAGGAGACATGGGGAATGCAAGGTTGCGGTCAGTCTATAACAGTTCCTCTCTGTCACTCCTTCCTCCTGACACTTTTTTCCTGCTCCAGCGTGAGTCCTTCCATGGGCTTCAATTCCTTCAGGAAATATCCAACTGCTCCAGCATGAGGTCCTCCATGGGCTGCAGAGGAATCTCTGCTCCAATGCCTGGAGCACCTCCTCCTTCTCTGACCTTGGTGTTTGCACTGCTGTTTCTCACTCTTTTTTCTCTCTTCCTCTGCATGTCTGACATTTTTGCCCTTTCTTAAATATGCTTTCACAGAGGTACCACCAACTTTGCTCAGCTTTGGCCCGCGGTGGGTCTGCTGCAGAGACAGCTGGAACTAGCTGTGACTGGTCTAAGATTCTTTCTGCTGACTTCGTCCTCACTGATCACAGTATGCTGTGGATGAAGCAAGACAGCTAAAACCTACTGCATACTACAGTAAGAGGAAATTCAGTACATAAAATCATGGAAAAGTTTTTATCACCCTAAACTTTCATAAAATACATAGTTTGACAGCAGCTCTAACACCTGTGAACATACTTTTAAAGAACAAAATAGGAAAAAGAAGGGAAGATGGAATATGTACAGGGAATGAATGGGAAGTAGGGAAGATAAAGGATTCTTTTTGTTACACTTGCTTTACAGAAGGAGAAGATGAAGTAATACATGATTCCTTTTGTGAGCCTTTGCATCATTCCAATTGCAATCTATTATGGAATTCTTCAGCCCACACTGCAGGCTCCAGATACTGGAACAGCATTGAATGACTGAGTAGACTCGGAGGATGGTTGAGATACTTTTTGATAGGGCTAACTACATTTTTTTTACACAAGGAACATGGCCGTGACAGCAGTCTGCTAAGACAGAAGTGTACGGCATTGTTAGGAAAGTCACTGGAACAGAGAACAATGCTTCCTTACCTGTTCTCTGTCTCCAATTCTTTCTTCCGTAAATTTGTATCATCAAGCAAGCTCTGCAACAAGGTGATCTTTTCATTGTCAGAACCTTCTTGGTTCAGCTTTAACATCTTGTTCTCATTTTGAAGGCGAATAAGTTTCTCCCTAAAAAACCAAAATCTACTAGAAGCTTGTCATTCTCTATAAAGAATAAAACAGTTTACCACAGGATGTGTAAAGATAACATAAAGATCTTTACCAGTTTTAGATATAGATGAAACTACAATTGATGCTTGATCTCCACATTCAAACTTGATGAAAGAAGCTGCAATTTTACAAATCACAGAAAAGGAACATTGCCTGAGGGCCCAGATTAGATCTGAGAACAAGGTCAGTCAGACTGATGGGTAGTAAGCAGAGTTGAGTATCAGGGTATCAAAGGATTTTTTACAGGTTGTAAACTTAGCTATCAACAAACTACTGCATGAACCTGGGCGAGTCACTTCCCTCCTCTTGGTCTTATCCCCCGCAGCCTCCATGAATGTCACTGTATTGAGTCTGGCCAGGATGGAGTTAACTTTCTTCATACAAGCCCATATGTTGCTGTGTTTTGGATTTGTGGCTAAAACAGTGTTGATAACACACTAATATTTGGCCTATTGATGAACAGTGCTTGCACAGAGTAAAGGTTTTGGTTTTATCCCCCTCTGCTCCAGCCCAGTGAGTAGGCTGGGGTTGGGCAAGAGGTTGGGAGAGGACACAGCTGGGACAGTTAACCTGAATTGGACAAAGGGATATTCCATATCATATAATGTCATGATCAGCAATAAAAACTGGGGTAGAGGAAGAAGGGGGTAGTGTGAATTTTTTTGATCGGAGACTGGCTGGGCATTGGTCTGCTTGTGGGAGGTGGTGAGTGATTGCCTTTGCAGCACTTGGGTTTTTTTCCCCCTCTTTCCTTCACCTATTAAACTGCCTTTATCTTGACCTATGAGTTTTCTTGCTTTTGCTCTTCCTATACTCTCCCTGTCCCTTTGGGGTCGGGCAGGGGAGAATGAGAGAGCAGCTGTGTGGGTGCTTAGCTGCTGCTTGGGGTCAACCCACAACAGTCACTTAACTTGTTTATTTAGAATAAGTCAAACTAACAGTCCATAGACTGAATCCACCTTGTGAAAGAAACACTTTCACTCAGTCTGCAATTTTTCCCAATAGGATGAGAAAAGATGGTTGAACAGAAAATCTTGTCTGAATGGCCAGATACTCTTTTTGCTGTCTTACAGTGGAGAGACACAAACTCTTGTCATTGAGAAAACAGGAGAGCAGCAGTAGCTGTTCCTATAGGTGGGAGCCCCTTCCCACCAGTGACAGAGGCCTCCTTCAACCTTCACACTTCATTGGAAGCAGTGGCAGCAGCCCAGCTCTGTAGATCAGGAAGAAGCAGTCTTCCCAGCTCAACCACGGCCACTGTCCATCTTTCTAAAGTAAGCAAGGAGGCAAAGTGAACTCTACGTGGCTGTGCCTGGGTATTTACAGCCTTTAGGATCCTGTTCTCTCCTATGCAAATCATTTGAATGTTCATGCAGTAACCCCCTACTTTTCAAATACTGCCTCAAAACATTACTCTCCTCTGCTGCTAGAGAACAAAACTGAAAGGAACTACTCTTGTAGCAATGCACAGCAATGCAGCTGAAAGAGAAACAACTTGTTTCTGCTATTACTTACCTAGCAAGATATCCTTTTAACTACTCTAAAAAGTTTCTCGAACCCATATGCAGCTTTCCAAATGTTGAAATAGTTGTACCAACATTTTCAGAGGAAAAAATGAGCTCCTAAAGAACTTGCAGACTTGAGATGTGAGCGGTCCTTAATGACTTCAAGTTACAGTGATGCCAGTTTCAGCTGGGACAGAGTTAATTTCCTTTCTAGTAGCTGCTGTGTTTTGGGTTTGGGGAGAATGATGTTGATAATGCATATTGTTTTAGTTGTTGCCAGATGGTATTTACATTAGTCAAGGACTTTTTCAGCTTCCCATTGAAGCTGAGAAGGAGCATAGACAGAACAAGCTGGCCAAAGGAATATTCCATACCATAAACACCGTGCTCAGTATATAAATGGGGGTTGGCCAGGGGGTAGGGATTCACTATCACTGCTTGGGATGGGCTGGGCAACCAATCATCGGGTGGTGAGAGCGACTTGTGTTGTATTACTTTATTTTGTATATTCTTTTACCATTATTATTATTATTGTTGTTGTTGTTTTGCTTTTCCATTATTGTTCTATTAAACTGTCTTTATCTCACATTTCCCCTCCTTTTCTCCCTCTTCTCCCTACCCTACTGGGAGGGGGGAGTGAGCGCGCAGCTGCATGGTCCTAGTTGCTGGCTGGGGTTAAACCATCACAACCAGGCACTCTGGCAAGGCTAAACACAGACTGCATTATCTTTTAAGATACAGTGATTTTCAGTCCTGTCCCTTCTCTTTCCTTTTAATAGTGCATGGCTGTTCTAAAGCCATGATGCAAATGTATTTTAAAATCTATTCTTCATTTTGACAATTTTAATGTTTTTTCCCCATACAATAACAATATATCCCATTGTTACAAATATTTTTGTGTTAAAGCACATAAGAAGTTATAATTGTACGCATTCTTTGCAGGAAGAGAAATCCAACTTGGGGATGAAGGGTTTCTTTGTTTCTCCTTTTGAAACAAGACAAACTTGAGAGAGGTCAAGTGAATCTTGTCTATAAGCATAAAGGATGCTGCCATATGGAAATCGAAAGGGAAGGAGAAGAACAAGCACGAATCTTAGAATTTTTCAAACACTGAAAACCAGATGGGAACGGTCATTTATGTGCACATTCTAAGGCTTAGGCAGAATAAAAATATGAGTTAACTTACTCGATTTCAGGACTAACAATTTCCACTGCTAAACTAGCTGAAGGTTCATGGCTTCCCAGGGGCATCAGTGCTGTGTCAGGAAAAGAAAGAGATATAAAATTTGCCAGGAAGAACAGTAACTTTCTTTTAAAAGACCAGGAATAAACTTTGTTCTACAAGTTGATAGAGTAATGCTCTTGAGTAATTAGGAAATAATACAGATGTCAGGCCTCTAGCAAAAAGGAAAGACAAGCACAAAACAATTTGGAGAACAATTACTGTTCCTATTTTCACCCATTCTGGAAAAGGGATTTTATGGTGGATGGTTTACTGATTGGTTTATATGAGAATTAAAAAGCTGTGCATGGAAATAAACTGCAGCATATGAACAATCATGTAGTCATTGGAAAATTGTTACATAATATTCTTTGGAGATGAGAGAGATGTTGAGCATGACTATTCAGAAATCAAATTCCTGGGGTAGGGAGAAATATTTTCTAAACCCACCATATTTGGGAAGAGACTAAACATGAAAAATTTCATTCAAACTGAAAGTTTCATGAGTTCATAAGCATTTGAAAACAAATACCAAAAGTGATTTTTGAGTTTAGCTGAATTTTAGGTTTATTATCTGCTAAATTAGGACATATCCACTATTCTCCGGAAGACCTCTGTGCACTTTAGAAAAGATATATTTAATCTGCTTTTTTGTCTCTTACCTATAGTGGTGAGTTGACCCTCCTGTGCTTGTACACATCGGAGCTCTTCAATAGTTTCTTTTAAAGAATCTCTTTCTGCTCTTAATCTCTGAATAATAGGAACAACAATAATATTGATCTTGGCACCACAAATGCATCCTTAACACTAAGCAAATTGCCACGAAGCATAGCATCAACATTTAAAAAAGAATTTATATGCAAGCCAAGAGATAATTTTCATGTCACTGCATTTCAACATAGAATAAAGACCAACTACTTCCTGGAAACAGCAATTCTTTCAGAAGGTTTGCTTCTGCATATTATACCTGTTGGGCTAAATATATCAGAATATTAACTTACAGAATCACAGAATGGTTGAGGTTGGAAGGGACCTCTGGAGGTCATCAGGTCCAATGCCCTTGATCAAGCAGGGCCACCTAGAGACAGTTGCCCAGGAAGAATATGGGTTGTACCCATGAGTGCTGAGGTAGCTGGTTGATACCATTGCGAGGATACTCTAAATTGTCTTT
>VZSZ01010466.1:0-17289 GCA_013398815.1 Ibidorhyncha struthersii
TAAGGAAAGGAAAAGCTGTGCACGCAAGGAAAGTAAAAAAAGGAAATAATTCACTACTATGATTCTATGACAGGAGGGAGACTCCAAATAATACTCTGCCGGCTCCTTCCAGACCCATCACAGGGGCCATCATCAAAGGCCCATCTGCAGAAGGCCAGAGGAGCACAGGGGCACAATGGTAGGTGAGAACGCAAATCAAGGACTCCCAAGGAATGAACACCTTGTACTGACCCCTCCCAGGGCTGTCCCAGCACAGCCGTTAGCCCCATTGTCCAGTGGTGAAACTCATCGAGGTGAGTCATCAGGAGCATGACCTTTCAGACTAAGTGGGGTCACTGCCTAGGCACACATTATGGCATGCAGGGGAAAAGCAATTCAGGATTGCACAGGACTTATTATGGGATGTTTAGAGGAGGAACTAAAGGTGGGAAAAGGGAGGGGTTTAGGTGATATGGGGAAGAAAAAGTGAGGGAAAATAGGGCAGGTCACAGGTAAATAGTCTGCTAGTCATTATGCTTGTCTGTTTATGCCCTATACCTGATCAGTGCAGTCTGAACTACCTTCTTATTAAATTCCTTTCTAACTCTTTCCTGCATGAGGGCACTCTATTCTGTGTGTGTGTATGGGGGTGTGAGTGCCAGCAACTGGAGTCACACCCATGGGTCAGATGCAACTGGAGCAAGTGTGAGTGTGCAAGTGAGTGTGTGATCGCTAGCAAAGATCAAGTTGGACAAGATGGTGAATAGGTGAAGTGTCCTGGGAGCAAGGGGGTGAGTGGTTCTCTAAGGGCCAGCTCTGGGTGTGAGTGCCTGTGCATCTCTAGGGGTGAGAGCACAGGGGGGTTGGATATTGGGACCAGTAAAGTCCTGGACATCCTGTGTGCATGTGAGACAATCAGTTCCAGCAACTGGAGTAGGTCTGTAGCCTTGGCGGCTCATATGTCCAGGTGCCAGCAACTGGGGAGACTGAGTGTCTGAGCCCAGCTGCTGGAGGGATCCATCTTGCACATGTATATATATATTCTCACTAGTGAACTTCCATTCTGTCCAGCCAGAGAGGGGAGCGTGGGTGCTCTGAGTGTCTGTCTGTGATCTGTATGGCCAGCTTTGTATATATGTAGCATATATATGTGATCTCTGTGTGTGTCTGCTGGGAATACATCTTCAGCCTCACTACTGGTTGGACCTGGGGATATGGAGCAGCAGCAGCAGCCTTGCCTCTCTCCAGCTGTTGGATTCAGCATGATATATTTTCATCTAACAAAGACTAAATGTTCTCATTTATCTGGGAATTAAGTATAGTACCTTATATGAGAAAATGAGCTCTCTTAGTTACTAGCATACTCATTAGATTCCTTATGATGTTAAGATGCTTCTCTTCAGGGAACCAATTATTTTACACTTTATGGTGACTGAATACCTATGATAATGAGAATCTGAGTATTTTAGGGTTAACTAGCTATTAAAACTCTTAAATATACTTTAAAAACTTAATCTTTATGTAGAGTTTTGATTATTTTATTATTATTATTATTTTAAGTAATGTACACACATTGATATAGTAGAATGTAGGAAAAGGCACAACCCTTTGCTCTCAATTTTAAAGACTTGTTAAACATTAATGTGAGAGTAAATACACAAACTTAAAGGACACATTGCTTCTCCGGTCTCTAAATCTCAAAATCTCACAGTGACATCATATCCAGTCATCTGAAAGGAGACCATGGCTTTAATGCTCAGGGTAGTTATGGCCATTCCTCCACACTGCCAACAAACTCTAGACTTATAAAGTGGAGTCAAGGTACCTCCTTTTTTGTAAAAATGATGATTCACACACACTGACCCCTTATGCAAACAGCTATCCCACTGGGCTTTCTCTCGTTCTGTCCTTCTGTGGACCACTGGGACACCCATATGGGTAGCTATCTGAGGAGAAAATGCTAATATTGATAATAAAACAAATTATTTTTACTTTTTAAAAATGCTTCTAAATAGCGGAATTACACACACAGTACATATGTAGGCAGCCACTACAATCAGTCTTTTTCCTTAATGATGCTTTTGACTGCCCCTAAAATTCACTCCTTTCGTAGGACCCTTAATGCTTCCATGCCAGTGAACAACAGGCACAGTAGTATACTGATACAAGAAAGTAGGCCCTAGAAATTAGACATTGTTAGCATGAGTGGTAGCCTGTCAAAATGTCGAGGTCATAGCGCCCTGTTGTAGGCTTGTGTTAATAACGAGAGCAACCAGACCCTGTTACAAGCAAATTGTACAGATAACGGGAGCTGCTAGCAAGAACTTCATTGTCTGCAAGAAGCGACCATCTGGGCAAAAATGGTCTTGCGGTTTGGAGCTCAGCCAATTCAGCATTCTGAGCCAAAGGTGAAAAGTACACGGTGAAGAAGACTATGAGCCTTTCTCCAGAAGACCCTGGCCCACAACCACCGGGTAGCAGTACACATGCAGCAAGAGGAGGGGACTTATGATAATGAGTTTCCAGGACTAATTACAATAGTCATGCCTATCCTCAGAACTAATTGTAATAACCCAGCCTATACTAATGAATATGCATGCTTTTGTATCATAAAGGAATGCTTGCTTTGTGATAGTGTGCAAGCTTGGAGGAGAGATCCCCCTTGCACCCAGCGCTGCAATAAACATACCTGCTTTATAACTCTCCGTGAGTTGTGGAATTTGTTTCTGCGTGTCAATACTGCTCTGCCCAGACTGAACCCACCCTCAACATGCTGAGAAACAAACAGGTCTAACCTGTAAGACATGGGACAGATCATCTTATTTTTGGATATATAAACTATACAAGAAACGAGACAAAACTTAATCCATTTATGATTGCTAGAATTGAGATTGTGTTGTGGTTTAACCCCAGCGAGAAACTAAGCACCACACAGCTGCTCACTCACTCCCCCCACGGTGGGATGGGGGGGAGAGAATTGGAAGGGTAAGAGTGAGAAAACTCGTGGGTTGAGATAAGGACAGTTTAATAAGTAAATGGTAATACAGACTTTTGATGGGAAATTATCAAGCTCTCGCTATCTGCTGATAAGATTCGCATCAATAAAGTATTGGAAAGCTGACATTCTTCTTCTCTGAATCTTAAATTGGGGAAGTTTGACAAAATAAGACCAACTTCTGTCTTTTGACGATAGCAAGTTTACATCCAAGTGATATTCAACTCTAGGTTTTTTGTTCTCCAGGGAGTTCTGTTTTCTCAAAAATTACCAAGTTTCTGTGGGTTTCTCCACAAACACTACAAAGTTCCCAAGGGAGGGATATCATACTTAGCACAAAGTAAAAGCTGACAAAACTGCAAAGTGTAAGGTTTCAATAGATAATTAAATCCTATAGAAACAGTACTATATTTAACTGTTTAATTTAACCTAGTAGCCTGATCTTTAGGTAGTAATAGCTGATGAAAGGAAAAGGACCTGGATTTACAGAACTGTAAGGTCAGTTTCATTTGCAAATTATTTCATTGTTACAGTATATTGGGTCTGGCTGGGATAGAGTTCACTTTCTTCATAGCAGCCAGTATGATGCTGTCCTTTGGATTTGTGTCTAAAACGGTGTTGATAACACATCAATGTTTTGTCTATTGTTGAACAGTGCTTGCAGAGAATCAAGTATTTCTCTCTTTCCGACTCTGCCTTGCCCTGCCCCAGCAAGCTAGTCCTTCAGTGACAGAAGTCACCCAAGAGGTGGAAAACACTGGGGTCCTAACCCTGAGTGAACTTCAAAATATGCAGAAAGATTACAGCTGCCGGAGGCTGTCTGATTGCTCCAGTGCTGGGGATACTGGGGACAACAGTCAGGACTTAAGAGGGTAGGTAAGCCCAGCAGCTGGGATCCCTAGCTAGAGACTGGGAAATAGAAAAAGAAATCGAATGAGAGGTGACAATCTGCAGCCACTCGAAGCGGCTCCTGTTGAGCACAAGGCAAGGTATCCCCTCAAGGAAGGTCTTGTAAACTACTGAGGTAAGTGGACCACTGTTGAGGATGGTGGCCAGTGTCTGAGAGAATTAGCAATGGTGGTCTACAGTGACCTGAACAACAACCAGGCCTCCAAAGATCTGGATGGTGCCCAGTGCACACAGGCCACGCGGAGGAGGTTTGTGCGAAATGCACTAGTGTCATATGTCAACACTCTGGCAATGACAGACAAGCCAGACCTTGAGATATCAACTATGGAGAGAATGTTCCACTGGCTCCAGTATTTCAGAGAGAATATCTCTTCCTCTCATCTCCTTGGACCAGCGTCTCATCTGTCAGGGGTGCCTCAAGGAGCCAGCCTCCCCCTGCTGGAGGGAGAGCCCCAGGTGAGTCTAACAGGGCAAGTGGCATAAGCACCCTATTGTGACTGGCTCAGAGGCCATGTGTATCCTTGGCATAGACTACCTCAGGAGAGGGTATTTCAAGGACTCTAAAGCGTACCAGTGGGCCTTTCGTGGCCAGAAAATTAAAAAGTTGTCTACCTTGCCTGGCGTCTCAAATGATTCCTCTGTTGTGGGGTTGCTGTGTGTTGAAGAACAGCAGGTACTGATTGCTACCACAATGGTGCACTGACAGCAGTATCCCACTAAGACTCCTGGG
This sequence comes from Ibidorhyncha struthersii, assembly GCA_013398815.1. Taxonomy (NCBI): domain Eukaryota; kingdom Metazoa; phylum Chordata; class Aves; order Charadriiformes; family Charadriidae; genus Ibidorhyncha; species Ibidorhyncha struthersii. The sequence goes on from VZSZ01010466.1 coordinate 4,614, forward strand.
TTAACACTTGTAAGTTGATTAATCAATTGGAGAGCCAAGCAGTGATCAGCAAGACTTACTCACCCTTTAGTAGTTCCATATAGCCAGTGTGAAAATCTCACAGAGGGTAGAGGTTAACTGAACTATTGTAGCCTGAACAAAGTCATGCTACCATTGAGTGCTGCTGTACATGAACTGGAGTTGAAGGCGGCCAAGTGGTATGCCACAACTGATGTTCCCAATGTGTTCTTCTAGATTCCTTTAGCAGCAGAGTGCAGGCCGGTTTACATTCATGTGGAGGGGTGTCACAGTGTACTGGGTTTCCGAGGCAAGGTTTTGGTAGCAGGGGGACTACAGGGGCAGCTGCTGTGAGAAGGTGCTGGAAGCTTCCCCCATGTTTGAGAGAGCCAATGCCAGCTGAATCCAAGACGCCAAGGCTGAGCAAATCAGCAACAGTGGTAGCGCCTCTGTGATAACATATTCAAGAAGGGAAAAAACCTGCTGTGCAACTGCAGCCGGAAGAGAGGAGTGAGAATATGTGAGAGAAACAACTCTGCAGACACGAAGGTCAGGGAAGAAGAAGGGGGGAGGAGGTGCTCCAGGGGCCAGAACAGTTTCCCCTGTAGCCCATGGTGAAGACCATGGTGAGGCAGGCTGTTCCCCTGCAGCCCATGGAGGTCCATGGTGGAGCAGACATCCACCTGCAGCCTGTGGAGGACCCTACACCGGAGCAGGTGGATGCACCCGAAGGAAGCTATGACCCCGTGGGAAGATTGTGCTGGAGCAGGCTCCTGGACCCTGTAAAGAGAGGATCCCATGCTGGAGTAGGTTTGCTGGCAGGACTTGTGACCCCGTGGGGGACCCACGCTGGAGCAGTCTGTTCCTGAAGGACTGCACCCTGTGGAAAGGACCCAAGCTGGAGAAGTTTGTTAAGAACTGCAGCCCATGGGAAGGACCCATAGAGGAGAATTTCGTGGAGGACTGTCTCCCTTGGGAGGGTCCCATGCTGGAGCAGGGGAAGAGTGTGGGAGACCTCGGCTGGTCCGAGGGATCAGAATGCAAGTTTAACATTGACTTTGAGCAGATATCCGTGTACCCTTGAAGAGACTGGGAAGTACTGAGAAGAGCTGAGCAAACAAGACTGAGGAACTGTTAGATTACTGAACACAGTGATAAACATTCTAAGGGTTGGTAAACATCCTGGCTTTGACCAGAGCATGGACAGCGCATGATCAACAATTGTATTGGCTGGCTGGCGCGCGATGTGAGAGTGGATTGGACAAAAGTAGAATGGTAGAGTATATAAAAAGGCACTGCTTGTAAAATAAAGAGGGATTGCTGCAACTTGATATTCGGTGTCGTGTCCATCTACAACGACAGAAGAGAGTGAAAAGGGAGTGGCAGAGACAAAAGTGTGATGAACTGACTGCAACCCACATTCCCAGTACCGCTGCACCACCTGGGGGAAGAGGTAGAGAAAGGACCCTGAATTTTAGGAAAGCAAACTTCCAGCTGTTCAAGGAGTTAGTCAATAATAGGACCCCTTGGGAAACTGCCCTCAGGGACAAAGGAGCAGAAAAGAGCTGGAAGATCTTTAAAGGCACTTTCCATAGCGTTAAGAGCTCTCGATAAATAGGTGTAAGAAATCAGCAAAGGAAGGCAAGAGACTGTCATGGATGAGTTGAGATCTGCTGATCAAACTAAAGGGCAAGAAGGAAATGCACAGGCAGTGGAAGCAGGGACAGGTATCCTGGGAAGAGTATAGGGATGCTGCCCGGTTGGGTAGGGATGGGGTCAGGAAGGCCAAGGTGCAGCTGGAGCTGAACTTAGCAAGGGACGCAAAGAATAATAAGAAGGGCTTCTACAGGTATGTCAGCCAGAAAAGGAAGGTCCATGGTACATGGATCCATTGATTACCCAGCACCCAATTTGTATTTTCTCTCCTGGGATGGCTTAGAGTTGAGCCATTTGATGAGAGTCATCTCAACCCCACTCCTGTTGCATGTATACTCTCTTCCCATGTAAAACTAAAGTAGAAAGACTTAGGCCTGCCTTGCTTTGTGGTGTTCCAAGACTTCCAGTGTATCTTAGTAGTGCATGTTCCCATGGATCTTGTGTGGGGGCTATTGTGATTATACTTACTCCAATAAGCAGGGAAAGAAAGTATATGAAGGGGCATATGTTGTCATCATTGTTGCCATTGGTGTTTATCTCAGCAGATCAATGCAGTGAGGGAGAGAAGGAGTAGTCATGATGCTGTGAAAATGCCGATGTCAAATATGAGGACTGCTTCCACTGTGTTATTAGTGGGACCGTTGGAGATGTTTTTCGTTCCCACAATGTCATTGGTGGAGTTCATCATTCCTGTTAAAGAGAAAGAAAAAAGAACGAACTGTCTCGGTGGGGAAGGCCGGACAGGTTACCCCTTTTATGCTGCAGTATATGCCATATGCTTTTCGCCAGGGAGCCATAAATTAACTTTTGCGGTTTGGTACACAGCACAAGTTCCCGTAACTCCAGTCATTTTAACTCTTTGCCATCCAGGTTGTATGCCTAGCTTGTCGGCATCCTGTTGTGTAATAATTGAAATTTGTGCTGCAGTATCACTTGAAATTTGTGTTAATTGCTTTTGAGGACCAGCTGGAATTAAAATGTGAGGGTCATTCTTATTTAGCCATTAATAAGTTTCTTCTTGCCAGCCAGGCAGACCCAATCGCCATCCAGGCACACCCAATCGCCATCCAGGCACTATTAGTTCTTTGCTTTTATGGTTTTTGCAACTGATTGCTATGAGGAGAGAAAGGACTATTTGTTTTTCTAGGAGTCGTTGGAGTGTTTGGGCTGTCGCATTTCTGAGATGTTTGAATTAGACTCAGAATAATGCTGGTAGGCTGTCTCTGAATCGCAGCTCTAGGAATTCCTAGTGCCAGTGCTTGTTTCCATAACTCCTTTCTCCACTCCTGACCCGTTAATTGCTAGTCAGAGAGTTTTGTTTCTTGAGATCTGTTTTGATGTGATTGCCGAATTTGCCTAACAGCGTGACCTGTATTTTTTGTTTCATTGGGATTTTCATCCCATCTCATTTCTTGCATATGGTGGATAATTTCATGCATTAATATTGCCCAGGTGGGGACCTCCTTGTGATCTGACTCATCTTCCTCTTCATCCTCTTTAATGGTCTGCATTAAATTCATTAAGTTTTAAGTTTCTATGGATCTCATCTCTTTTTGCAACAAGGAAAGGTTTAAGTGTACCAAGGGCTGCTCTTTTTAACAGTTTAAGCTGTGATAGGAGCATCAGCGAAGGTGCGTTCATGCATGGCCTGAATGTGGGCAGCCTTTGTAAAAGCTGCAGAGGGTTCATATTCAGTTTCAGTTTTTTCATGTTTACGACCGTAGCAATCCTGTAAGCTGGCCATCTGAATAGGATCAAATTGAGTTGTTTTAGTAGTTTTTTCTCTTCTACCGCCCCGAGGTCCCGTAGTTACTTCAGATTTAATAATTGGTCTGACTGGGAGTGGGGGAGACTCAGGCGGATGATAAGAATTATCTTCATCCGAGTCATTATTATTTAAAGCACCCCAAACATTATCATCCCAGTCTTAAAGAGACATAATTAATTTTATAATTTGAGCTATGTCAGGGGGTTTTGGTGATTGCAGTAGCATCAATTCTTCTTCATGTTTTTGTCAACTTAAGTGAACTTCATTAAGTCGTTTTTGCACTTGTTCTATTTCAGCTAATAACAATTCAGTCGGTTTGCGCTCCTTTCTCTTGTCCTGTAAGTCCTGTATTTTTCGAGTGAATTTTCCTCTTTTCTGCAGGAGCAAACACTGCAGGTCCTGACCTCTGTTCTAACTTCTGAGTTTTTCCTGGTCTAATCATATATCTGAACAGAGATTTTAGGTGTCATGGTTTGGGCTGGACTGGCCACTGAATTCTAGATTCTCCTCTTTTTCCCTACCAACACCTGGCCCTTGCTGTCTCCCAACATCTGTTTCCTCCAGTCCTCCTGTCATGTAGCACAGTATCTCAGTTCACTGGAATTAGATCTCTCTTTTTGCTATAGATGATTGATTTCCTTTTTTTCATCTCTGCCATCTTTGTAGCAGAACAATGTTATACCCAGACATAATCAGTTGCCTCTTCTCTGCTTTTGAATCACTGCTCAAATCTTTGATTCCTCCCTCCCATCTTTCTCCATGTAGGATCTCAATGACTTGTTAAAAAGAAAAATAAACAATAACATAAAAACATAGTGTGACCTTTCCCCTTCCCTGGTTTGTCTTATCTTTCCCCTTTCCTTGTTCAGTTTTCTTCTGACACAGATTTGGGAAGGGTTTTTAACTCTCCTTCAGTAATCCTTCCCACTTGCTCCATTGTTTCAATCCTTCTCATCTCTTGCTTTCTTTGTATAAGTTCTTTCCCTTTCTTTTGTTCTTAATCTCCGTTCCCACCTCATGTTTAACTTTGAAAAGAAGTTTTTCAGTCCCTCTCATCATTGCTTAGGGAGATGGTTTAGTGGTGGTTTTGCCAGTGTTAGGGTGATGGTTGGACTTGACAATCTTAGAGGTCCCTTCCAACCTAGACAATTCTGTGATCTTTAAAAACAAAGGCAAAAATTTTTTTTACTCCATTTTCCTTTAGCTACACACTCTCCCACCACTTTTTCATCTCTCAAATGGCCGAATACACTGTTTACATGTGGAGTGCCTCTTCTCCAAAGATATCAGAGACTGTGGTGGTTTGGGCCGGATTGGCCACTCAAGGCGGAACGACAGATGCTCCCCCCCCTACCTCTCTTCAGAGAGAGGCAGGAGAGAGAGAGACTTATGGGTTTAGAAGGAACTAAACTACTTTAAGGAAATATTAATAATAAAATAAAAAGAAATAATGAAATATATACAAAACCGTATCAAGTTCCCAGGATGGCAATCACAACACCGGCTGGCACTGGGGCAGTCCCAGGCTGGACTCAGTGACGGACGGGAACCGGATTCTGGATCTGCATTCAGGATTGGGATCAAAGGCAGACAAACAGACAGAGTCCTCCTCAGACGTCGGCCATTGAAGAAAGAGCCCGCTGACCCTTTGATCCCTCAGCTTTTACACTGAGTGTGAGGCAGATGGGATGGAATACCCTGTTGGTCAGTTTTGGGTCACCTGTCCTGTCCACTCCTCCCTGCAGGTGTGACCCCTTTATGCTTTTCTGCTTCCGACCATCTAATGGGGCAAGTAACAAAGTTAGCTGGCCTTGTAAGCAAGAGCCTCTCTGCATGCCATTCCTTGGCATCAGCAATAAATATAGGTCTTATCACTCTGAGAGAGCGAACATTGTCTGCACAATATGCTGTTAATTTCAGTAGTTAGAAGAGGCCTAGCTAGTAGTAGTAAAAGTAAAGTTCCTGAACAGAAAATTGGTCCTGTTTTACCTCAAACCAGGACAGAGACCTTCCTCAATACAGATTCCACCTGTTATATTAAAAGGAAATGGACCTCTTGACCCATTTTTTATTTCCTTCTTTCTTTCCTTCCTCCTGTGAGCAATTTTAGCTGTTGCTTAATATGCTGTTTGTGTTTGTTAGGAAGCTGTTTACCAATTTAATGCTGTATGATATGCAGTTCAAATATGGTAGTAAAATTGTTTTGGTATTTTAGATTAATTTCTGTTGATAATTTAACCACTTTAGTTTTCCCTTCTTAATAAAATGTTAAATATTTTCAGACTTCTCAGAGAAAGCCTTATTACTTATGCTTAACATTGCTATTATCGAATACAAAGTTTACTATTAAACTTATTAGTTGTCTTTCTGAAATTTATTGCATTTAAATTCAACTGTCTTTTACTTCATTCTTTGCAGCCTCAAATGCCCTGATTAGAAGGCAGTTCAATTAGTCTTACTCTAGAGGAAAGAACTGTCTTCTCATTCTCTTAACCTTTGTCTACCACTTTTATACCAATTCCACATAGAGGAAACAATCCAATTCCTTTATGTCTTGAGAATGCAAACAACCTCCCAATCAACTTATGTTGTCTCCCTTTAAACAAAACTTCAGTGTGCCCTGAACCCCACTGTGTTATATTAAGAAATGCAACACAACTTTAGTTTGATTTGTCCTTATCTTCCAGCAAGGATGTTGATAACAAGACTAATCCCTGTTACTTAGAAAGGCAAATCTGGAAAAAGACACAAATTAATGTTGCATGCTAACAGTTATTTAATGGAAGAACAGAGGAAATAAATTCAACCAGCAAATTAAGGAAGTGAAAGTTATCACTGTTTTTATAAGTAGTCTAAGTATCAGTTTCACTAAGTTCTTCTTGTGGCAAAATAATAAATGTTATAAGCCTTAAAGGAGGTTGCTGATCTGTTGCTACACATTCTTTTCAATTCTAATATATGTTAATGACTCATTTTCCATCAGTCTAAAAAGTTAATGAAAGACACATTCATTGTCTGCATTAAGTTATCATATGCATACCTGCATTGTGCTTTATGACTATATTTATTTTTTTGTCATTTCTTTTCTTCTACCTAATATACCCAGTATATTGGCAAAATGCCGCAAACAATTATTACTTGTTTAACAAAGGAAGTCAACATACTTAACTTTTTACATACAGAAAATCCAGTTTTATTCTTGGTTTTATGACAGGTTGTCATAGAGCATTAAACCACTCAGTACACAAAAGACAGACATAGAGGGAGGACTTTCAATCATTTCCTATTATTGCCTCCCTTCAAATCCAGAAAGAAAGGATAATCTTGTAGTTAAATATATATACACACATATTGTATAAATTGAGGAGGACTGAGGAAAATGTCCAGCTTTGAGGCAGACGTCCTATGTGAAGAACATCATTGAATTTCTCTGCTTCAGTTCTTCATCTGTAAACTGTAGTACATAATTGTAGTCCTTTTGTTAGATTTCCTGCCTCATTTTAAACTTTAAATTATTTGTGGTAATGATTATCTCCTGCTTTTTGTTTATACAATGTCTGTCATAAATTCTGACTTGGCTGAGTCTTTTTCATTAAAGTACAAACAATAAGTAATAATAGGCATGGAATTTCATTGCAAATTAAAAAAGTCTTAGGGTAGGCTGAAATTTATCAGCCCCTGGAGACAAAGATTGCCAGAGTATACTGTGTTTTGGCTATATTTTCAGATATGGTGTGCATTTGCGTGTGAAAGTGAAAAATGAGGAATAGCAGTCAGTAGTGTAGCTCTGACAATTCTAATTTTATTTAATTTTCATTTATTCCTTTACACAGATATTGTTAGCTGGTTTAAAGGCAGTTATGGGTTTTTTGTCCCCAACTGCAAGGAACTAAACATGCTGTATAATCAAACAACAGTCAAGAAAAGGATACTAAGATAGTGAGTTCACAACAGAGGGAGCTGTAGAGTCTGTGAAATCTGACTAAATTATAATAACAGGACTTAAGTTAGAACTAAATAGGTCAAATAGCACAAAATTTTAGGTATGCTTTTGAGCACATTAAGGAACTTTTTTTCAGAACAATTAGTTGGAGAGCCTACATTATTCTCACTTTAATATTAAATAGTGAACTGAAGTTAATTTAAGACAGGATAACTGAAGAGATGATCTGGATGTTACTTAAGAGAACAATGACAGTTCCTTAGAAGCCAGTGCGCTACTGAATGGGAAGGTAAACTGGGATGGTTAACCAGTACAGTTTGAAATCCTGTTCGAACTAAACAAAAATCCATGGAAATTTAGAAAATTTTAGCGAAGAATGAATACAAAGGATCATAAACGTCAGCAAGCGATGTTTAAGGGGAAATCAAAAGCCTGAAAATGCATTTTCAGAACTGTGGGCAAATGTGCAAAACTAAATGAATTCTTAACATTTATTAAAAACAGAAAGCCTGCAAAAGAACTGAGGGTTAAGAAAGCTAAACTGAGAAATATTCTATTGTTTAAAAATTAGGATTAATCCATATAATACTTAATTGTCATAGCAAACTAGAAGAATGGAGGAAAGGGTCTGGACCATTGTAGGTAGTTCAGTGAAGACCTCCGTAATTGTGGTCCAGAAAACTGATCAAGATAAAATTAAAACCAGAAGGGAAGATTAGATGGATTAATCTGAATGCCTGTCTATATCAGACCAAAAAGTTTCACACAAGATCTCTGTATCAAGTAAAAAAAATTTGCTAGACTACATGTTTTGTCCCTATAATAAGACTATGGGTCACAGAAGAGACCAAGGCACCTCCAGTGCTGAAGGTTATCGATTAAGTAAGATTCTCAGAAGACTGCAACAGACAAACCCAGTCCTGTGCTCCAGAAGAGAGTGAAAAATACCCTTGATCCCTGTCATTGTAGTGGTCATGGTCACGACTTATGAGGGTTACCCGACCTATGAATAATAAGGGCTTCTACAGGTATGTCAGCCAGAAAAGGAAGGTCAAAGAAAGCGTACCCCCCTTGATGAGCAAGGCTGGCAAACTGGTAACAATGGATGACAAGAAGGCTCAGGTACTCAACAACATTTTTGCCTCACTCTTCACTGGCAACATCTCTTCCCACACCTCTCGAGTGGATGAACTGCAAAGCAGGGACTGGGGGAGCAAAGTGTCTCCCACTGAAAGAGAATCACAGAATCATAGAATGGTTTAGGTTGGAAGGCACCATGAAGATCATCTAGTTCCAACGCCCCTCCCATAGGCAGGGACACCTTCCACTAGACCAGGTTGCTCAACGCCCCATACAGCCTGGCCTTGAACACCTCCAGGGATGGGGCCTCAACAAATTCTTTGGGCAACCTGTTCCAGTGCCTCACTACCCTCAGAGTGAAAAATATCTTCCTAATATCTATTCTAAATCTCCCCTCTTCCAGTTTGAAGCCATTATCCCTTGTCCTATCACTACATGTCCTTGTAAAAAGTCCCTCTCCATCATTCTTGTAGGCCCCCTTCTGATACTGGAAGGCTGCAATAAGGTCTTCCCAGAGCCTTCTCTTCTCCAGACTGAACAACCCCAACTCTCTCAGCCTGTCTTCATAGGAGAGGTGCTCCAGCCCTCTGATCATCTTCATGGCCCTTCTCTGGACCCACTCCAACAGGTCCGTGTCCTTCTTCTCCTGAGGACTCCAAAGCTGGATGCAGTACTCCAGGTGGGGTCTCACCAGAGCAGAGTAGAGGGGCAGAATCCCCTCACTCACCCTGCCTGGCCACGCTTCTTTTGATGCAGCCCAGGATACAGTTGGCTTTCTGGGCTGCGATTGCACAGTCCTGGTTCATCTTGAGCTTCTCATCCACCAACACCCCCAAGTCCCTCTCCTCGGGGCTGCTCTAGATCCATTCCCTGCCCAGCCTGTATTTGTGCATGGGATTGCCCTGGCCCATGTGCAGGACCTTGCACTTGGCCTTGTTGAACTTCATGAGGTTTGCAACGGCTCACCTCTCCAGCCTGTCCAGGTCCCTCTGGATGGCATCCCTTCCCTCCAGCGTGTCGACCACTCCACACAGCTTGGTGTCATCAGCAAACTTGCTGAGGATGCACTCAATCCCACTGTCCATGCCGCCAACAAAGATGTTAAACAGCACTGGTCCCAGTACCAACCCCTGAGGAACACCACTTGTAACTGGTCTCCCCTTGGACATCAACTTGTTGACCGCAACTCTTTGAGTGTGACCATCCAGCAATTTCTTATCCACCGAGTGGTCCATCTGTCGAATCCATGTGTCTCCAATTTAGAGACCAGGTTGTCATGTGGGGACAGTGTCAAATGCTTTGCACAAGTCCAGGTAGATTGTTTTTTGCTCTTCCCTTATCCACCAACGCTGTAACACCATCGTAGAAGGCCACTGAATAAGGCACGATTTTCCCTTGGTGAAGCCATGTTGGCTGTCACCAATCACTTCCTTATTTTCCATGTGCCCTAGCAGAGTTACCAGCAGGATCTGCTCCATGATCTTGATGGACACAGAGGTGAGACTGACCGGCTGCAGTTCCCCAGGTCTTCTTTTTTACTCTTTTTAAAAATGGGGGTTATGTTTCCCCTTTTCCAGTCAGTGGAAACTTCACCGGACTGCCATGACTTCTCAAATATGACAGATAGTGTCTTAGCAACTTCATCTGCCAGTTCCCTTAGGACCCGCATATGCATCTCATCCGGTCCTATGGACTTGTGCATAAAGGAATGGGACCCTGTTTTCTCTAAAAATTCTGAAAAGTCACTAGTCATTTACTGTATGCACAACTGTTTACAATTTGAGTTTCCTAACTATTTTAACGAAGCTAACATACATTGATGCATTGCACCACCAGGGAATGTTATTCAGGAGGAAAATTAAAGACAGTAGCTCTTCATTTTACATGAACGAAGGGGAATGAAGGATATAGGCAGGCAGGTCAGGATGTTTAAGCTTTGCTGTATGAGGTGGTTTGACCCAACCCAACAGCCAAACACCCACACAGTAGCTAACTCACTCCCCTATCCCATGGGATGGGGAGAAAATAGAAGGAAGATGAGAAGAAAAGGCAGGTCATGCCTGACAAACCTGATCTCCTTCTATGATAAGGTGACCCGCTTAGTTGATGAGGGAAAAGCTGTGGATGTTATCTACCTGGATTTTAGCAAAGCTTTTGACACCGTTTCCCACAGCTTTCTGGAGAAACTGGCTGCTCATGGCCTGGAAAGGTGTACTCTTCGCTGAGTAAAAAACTGACTGGATGGCTGTTGCGTTAAAGGGCAAAATAATTTGGCAGAAAATAAACCCCCTTGCATTCCAGCCTGTATCAGAGGGGCTGGGGGCAGCTAGGCTTAGATTCTGAGTGATGCCCAATGCGGCGTTAAAAGTCCAGTTGTGTTCAGTATGTATATTGAACTATCACGATTACGGATGCACTTATAACACCATACACAATTTGATCTAGCGGCGTTCCATGATCTAGCACGGCCACACTTCAGGAGTTGGGTCGCGTTCACTATGAACTCTCACGGCCAGATTGGTGAAAAGTGTAGTTTATTGAAGCAACAGATACACAAGTTCTTTTGGATTGCTGGTGATAGTTACTGTCTGCAAAGCACGTTCAAGTACTAAAGATGTTAGTAATACAGCCTGGCTACAAATGCGCTAAGTTATAAAAAAACTCTATAGAGATTTCTAAGTTTCCCGGGGAAGCACTTGGTATAGCCAAGTGTTTGCATCTTACCCACAAGCGTCCTTATGGGGGGGAAGAGAGGCTCAGCCCGTCGACTGATCCCAGGGGTCAGGGGGGTGGTCAGCGATGGTATTTCCCTGATTGCGTTGGTATCTTCCCTGACATCCCTCCTCTCTTAAGCTATTTTTGTACTATTTTTTACCATTCAGGTGGAGCTTGAGGGACCCTAGTCATACATACTTTTGTTATGATTGTTGTAAAATTCTCTCGCTTCGCTTTTAAAGGTATAGACTACGAAAAATTCAGAGCGCAGACTCCATGAGGAGTGGTCGCACCTTGGAGGCGGGTAGCTTTTGTGATGGAGGTGTGTTTTGGTATTATAATGACATTATAATGAGCAAAGTTCACCCAAAGGATAGCATTTTGTGAAAAAATGACAGATCGTTGGCTCAGGGTAGCAATTAGGTAGCCTATCAGTTCCATAGGAACTTCAGGGGTTCCATTTGACCCTCAAGTTCCCATTTTATCACAGAGTTTGGCCGCGGTGTCTCCACTCCGCTCCATCCTCCGCGCTGTTTTTCTTAGAGTTAGCGCACTGGACTCCCCCAATGTCGTTAACACTAAGGTTGCCTAGGGAACGTTTGTGAAATGTATCCTTTGCACACCAGCTGCACTCTGTCCCTGAAAGTTTCATCGATGCTGTACCCTTCTTCAAAATGTGAATATAACTTAATTTTTAAGTCACCTCCAGTAATTATCCCACAATTACCATGACCAGAGAGTAGTGGTGAATGTAGTTAAATCCAGTTGGCGTGTGATCACAAAGTGGTGTTCCCCAGGGCTCAGTGCTGGGACCAGTTCTTTTTAATATCTTTATCAATGATCTGGATGAGGAGATCGAATGCACCCTCAGTANCTAAGGTTGCCTAGGGAACGTTTGTGAAATGTATCCTTTGCACACCAGCTGCACTCTGTCCCTGAAAGTTTCATCGATGCTGTACCCTTCTTCAAAATGTGAATATAACTTAATTTTTAAGTCACCTCCAGTAATTATACCACAATTACCATGACCAGAGAGTAGTGGTGAATGTAGTTAAATCCAGTTGGCGTGTGATCACAAAGTGGTGTTCCCCAGGGCTCAGTGCTGGGACCAGTTCTTTTTAATATCTTTATCAATGATCTGGATGAGGAGATCGAATGCACCCTCAGTATATTTTGCAGATGACACTATGCTAGGTGGGAGTGTTGATCTGCTTGACGGTAGGAGGCATCTGAACAGGCTGGACTGATGGGCTATCGCGGTTTGGCCTTAGCCGGCAACAAAGAACCACGCCGCCACTTGCTCAAGCCCCACAGCCGTGGGGAAAACGGAAAAAAAAAAAGGCAAACCTCGTGGGTTGAGATAAAGGCAGTTTAACAGAACAGCAAAGGAAAGAGAAAAAATACAATAACAATAACATCAATAGAAGAATATACAGACGTGATTTCAGTACCGCTGCTCACCGACCAGACCCGGACCGTCCCACCCCTCCGAGCCGCCACTTCCTGCCCCCTCCCCC
>VZSZ01010467.1:0-34168 GCA_013398815.1 Ibidorhyncha struthersii
CTCCTTTCGAGGCGTGGGTAATGGAGGTCGCTCTTCCGTTGTTTTGCGTTTCCAGCAGCCGTGTTGGGCGTTCGGGGTTAAATCGGCCTTAATCTACTGCTTTCCCTAGTGACGAGGAACGCACGGGGATGGAAGGTCGAAGGCTGTTTCGAGCCTTTGCGGGATGCCGGGAAGCTCGCTCGGGGTTTGGTTGAGCTGTGTGCTCCGGCGTGCTCGGAGACCTCCTGGCAACGGAGCCGAGGGCGAAGGAGGGCTCGTTCAGAAGGGGGAAAGCTCCGGGTAGTTTTGCTCCTGAAATAGGTTGCAACTGTGCAGGGCGCGCAGATTCCAGAGTTGAGAGCGGTGCATTCCTGCGAACAAAATCCTGGACTTAGCTTTCCGTGTTGTTAGCACTCGCGGTCAATTTTCCTGTTTGTTAGAGCAGGAGGACTTCACTGAGAGACTGAGGCAGTAAGCGAGGAAAGTATGCAAGTACAGGACATAGCCTTTGAAAACAGGGTAGTCAAAACCTTTATAATGAGAAGACAGAAGCTTCTTAATGCAGCTTTGCTGTTGCAACTTACAGTACAGAATCTGGGGAGTATTGGGTGGAAAAGTTAGATCCCACGTTGTAATTATGCAATCTTCTGCAGTTTTAGAGAGGTTTAAAAATACCTTGTGTGTCAGTCGAGTAGGTTTGTATAAAATAGTTATTGTAATCTTGGAACTCCTTGGGTTTTAACTGTCCTGTGCGTCTGTCCAAGAAGGAGAAATTGTTAAATGTCCAAGTAAGCGTTCAGATACCTAGTAAGTTTTCCTGTGAAATGGGTAAATGTGTTATCCAAAGATTAGGTCATGCTAGCAAAGTAGCAAATGCCATCCATCCCCTTGCTGGGTTGGCTGAGCAGAGTGGTCCTTCACTGAACCGTGAGAATTTAGTGCTTTAACTCTGAAAAATAGAGATTTTTCTCTTGAGGGAATTCTGCTGAATGTCAACTAGAGGCAGTAATGGCGGGGTGGGAAGGAGAGCGGCAGTACAGCAGATAAGTGCCCTGCTTTATTCGGAAGAGAATGTGGGAGTGGTGGTGAGTGGTCAATTCGGCTTTTCTTCGGATTTCTTGGTCAGTTGTATAATGACCCCGGCATAACAAGTGCAGAAGTAGTATTTGTTCAAGGGATCATCAGAAATAGGTTAGATATGTTGAGGTTAGAAAAGAGCTAAAATATTTTTTTCAGATGATGATGGTGGTCTGTGTGTTCCTCCGCTGCGCTGTTGAGGGTGGAAGTCAGCAGGTGATGCTGGAAGGGATGTTGCTTCCTGTATTTCCAGTCCCACTGTTAAATGGGGATGCACCGAGACATTTGAAAATGGGACAACTGTGTGCCTCCTTTCCTAATAGGATGTGTTCTCAAGAAAACACAATGAGAAAACGTGGTTAAGTCTTACACACAGTTAAGCCTGTTTGCATGTCGTTTTTATGCACTAAATGATTAATTCTATATGTTAAATGAGGATGTTCCAACTCTGTTATTTCAGTGTCTCAACTTGATTGCTAATGTAGCTCGTGCGTTCTTGACTTCCTGGTACAGAACTACTTAATGTATTTCTATAAGCATACGCAGGATTAAATTAATGCAAATTTCTTACGCAAGTTCATATGTGTACTTCAAACCTGTACCTCTGTACTTCAGAAGTGCAGTGTTTTTTGAAATCCTTATCTCTTTAAGGGGATCTGTGATCAACATCTAAAACACCTGTGATCAGGTGCTTGTAGCACTGTGGTTGCAGCATCTAATGTACCAGACCAGCCAAAAACAGCTAAGAAAATATTACTGACGTAGTCATACTGATTTTATGTAACTGTCTTGGCAAGTTATCTCTGCTTCCTTATTTTATATCTCCCCCTGTCCCGAAGATGAAAGGGTGGGGAGACACTTAAAAAGAATACACATCAAGTTAAACTGGAAAGGGGAGTGGGTTTTGGCCCCAAAGTTAGGGTGTTTTACTGAGGAGAAGTACCTCTTTATAAGTGATCCTCCAGGATCATACCCTAAGGAAAGCTTTAAAACAGTGATTTCCTGTTTGCCCGGGACTTCATTGGTTTAAGCAGCCTGGCTTGTCCCAATGGATAGAGAACCACTAGCGTCTCTATCCCTGTAATTTCCTGCAAGCTGTCTCAGTAGGATTTGGCGATCCTGGTCTTGTACTGATGTAAAATGGCATAAACCTAGGCTGGATTTATTGCATTGCTTCTAAAAAGAATTCTTTCACCTAATCCCTTTGGAGTGGGGAGAGGAGAGAGCAGACTGGTGACTTTTGGGCTTTTTTTTTTTTTCTGGGGAGAGACAGTTTTAAGGCTGGACAGTTACTATACTGAGTATACTATACTATACTTAACATTACAAATTCAAAATAATACAGCCAATGATTCTATGATTTTAGTGATGACTGTGGGTTGGTAATTTCTCTAGTTGTGGAATCTGGAAAATACATATTAAAAAAAGAATTGCTGGAACTGCAGAGAATCAGGATTTTTTGCTGCGACAAAAGAGCTTTCTTAATAAGTAGCAGTCCACAAACATTCTGTAAATGAAATATCTGCTCTTTTAATGTAGAATTCAAAATTTAAAAGCTTTCCAAACCAAAATACGACACTAGGAAGGTAAAAGCACTTCCTGTATGTTGCCTTGGTTTGTTTCAGAATGTGGTTAGTGCATCTTTATTTTGGTATCTCCTCGCTTTTCCTTCCTTAGAGTGTGAGTGTGGTTGATTTCTTCAATCTCTTGACTCTGAGCATTGAACACGTAATGCCATTGCTAAAACAAAATCCCTTACAGCTTTAAGGGTCTGTTCCTACTCCCTCTAACATGAATCTGAGCAGAATTGGGCATTAGTGACTGGTCATGCCTGTCAACTTTTCTCTCTGTTGAAATCTCTCTCAACAAAAGATACTGTCCTTAAAGTTTGAAATACTTAATCTCTGTTTAAAAGGATATGGTTAAATAGCTTTCCACTGAGATATTACGTTACTGAGTTATGGAATTGTATAAGAATCTGTAGTGCAATTACAGTCATGATATTGTCGCTGGGAGACCAATTAGGTCAGACTTAGTAAAGTATTCCTAAAACCATAAGAGTGGCTGTGATCCAGAAGGGTTCTCGCAAACAAGTTATAGTATTCCTTATTGCTCTGTAAAAATAATTTTTGTAAAACATGAATTGTCCCAGTGCCCTTGGCTTCTCTATAATTTGCATGTGGAAGGAAAAATAGACTAATACACCAATCTTGTAATTTAAAAACTGGAAAACTGCGTATTTGTTTTGAGACTTCAGATGAAAAATAAGCACAGAATCATATGCAGGGCTGTGTTCTGGAGCATCTGCATGACAAGGAGCACGAGTAATGTGATCTTGGTCTTGAAGACTGGTTCAGTACAATGGATGTTTGAGGCTTTTTTTGTTTTACTATTGAAAGGTGATGCTATTTGTGATTCTGGCGCTTGGCCGCCATTAAATTCTCTGCTCTTTGATGTGACATAGGGCTTCTGCACCTGCTGGTGTTATGGAATGTATAGCTTTTCAGTAGATGATTGCCTATAGGCAGAACACTAAGAAATGCCAGGTATTATTAGGGGTGTTAATTTTGCAACTGGCTGTCAGATTTTATTTGTGAAGAGGTGCTTTTTGCTCATGTGACCTTTTAGAAGGCTGTGAGGAGAAACAAATCCAGCTTTGTTCTAAAGTTCATTACAAGAAAATTTGGTCTGTCCAGTGTGAAGATAAAGGTGAGAGGACCTAGGGTCAGGATTAGTTGCAGTGATCTAAGCAATTGTTTGGTCGTTTGTTTAAAAAAAGTACACTTGGTAGTTGGGGTCACACTGACTTCCAGCTGTACGGATGGAAACATAGTTCTAGATGCTTACTCTTACATGAAAACACCGTAGGCCTGGCAATGCTGAGCTTTGTGGAATGTGACTGGTATTGAATCACTGGTGCCTTGTTGTGCTACTTGGTGAATAACTCAGTTCAGCTGTTTAATGCATTGGTAAACTCCATTTAAGATGGCTTAAGTACCATTTAAGGGGGGAAAACATGCCAAAGACACACCTGCTTCTTAAGTGAGGGTGTAGGAGAACAGCTGTGCTGTAAAGAGCTGCTGCTGTTGGAATGCTGATTTAGTTCTGAAATCCACTGTCTTATTTAACATGAAAGAAGTTAATTCGCAATAATGTGAATTGATGTTTTTTTACAAATGTAATTGGAAAGGGGAGGTCTGTGTGAACTTGTCTGAAACCAGAAGGAAAGACAATCTCTGCCTAGGGCTGCCATGCTATTGATTCTTTTTCTTCCTAATGTGACCTGGATGTACATTCTTTTACCTTATAATCGTTTATGTGTTGGCATATCCTGTGAAGAGAAGTAATACCTAAAACTTGCCACTTTGGGAGACTACCTCATTTCAGTTACGTAGTGTTTTTAAATCCAAGCTTGGTCCTTGGTGGGAGCGAAATAGTAAAACTTCTAGTCCTGTTCTGCAGGAAAGTTTAAAATGGCTGCAGTGCTGTAGACTTGCTCCACCTGTCCACGTTCATAGCCCCTTGCTTATCTCCTCACCATTGGAATGGGGTCTTTCTAAGGTAGGTGGCTGTGTGAGGCTTGAGGCTCGGAGGGCGCAACGGCCTCTCCTTCTGTGCAGGAGGAGCCCTGCAGATAATGCTGGAATGCTGGTGAAACCGCAGCTGAGCTTTGGTATGTGACAGCTGTTAAGTACAATGGTTTTTGCAACTTTTAAATTCTGTTGTACTCCTGGCTAGCATCCATAATTTAAGTACGTGTGAAGTACCAGCATGGGAGATCTCACTGTGATGTACATGAGAGTTACTATAGATACTAGATATGTAGTGCCTAAATTGGTATATCCAGGAGCTGAATTTCCTCCCTGCTGCAGCATGGAATGCAGCATTCTCTGTTTGCCCGACTGCCCCTTTATGTGTTTTGATACTATCCCTTTTTCCATATCTCATCAGCTATTTCCTTAAAATTCTTTTTTTTTTAAAAAAAAAAAAAAAACCAACTGTGCATAAACATCCTCTTGGTGATGGAACTGCTGATATACCTAAAAACCCTTGTGCAATTAAAACATCCATCTGTTCTGTTAGGACACTGACAGACTGCTATGCATCTAAAGCACCACATGGTTCTTGGGAAGATACTACTTAATAGTACAAAGAAAGAAACATTCATTTGAAACAGTGTTAGCAACTGGTGTGTGCTGCTTAACCACCAAAAACTACTTTGTGGTTTTATAAAACAATATAAAGAGAGATTTCTTTGTTATCCAAGTGATCCTCAGAAAAAGAAGCAAGTATAAAACACCATGTCTGAGAAGGTCAGTTTGAAAAGTATATGCATACAGAATTATGTAGAATAGAAGCTCAGAGATAAAAATCCTGAACAGTGCTACTTGTTACACTCAATTAATTTGGAGGGAACCTGTACCTTGCATGCTTGCAGCTGTGTTTCCCTCTGTGTTTAAGGTGTTGTCATTTTGAATTAACTGTTTAAGTTATTAGTACCTTGATTTAGGGGAAAAAAAGAAACCAAAAAAGAGAAGGAAACCAAAGACTGACTTTCTGTTTGCCTTGGACGGTAGAAGCAAAGACACTTTCACTTAATCTTCAGTGTTTCATTATTTCACTGTTTGTGGAGTGGAGCACACTGGCATTTTAAATCAGATAAATCTGCATGTGTACTTGTTTTCAGCTTCACTTGACTCAGTTTTGTTGCTCTATTTTAGAACTTTTGCTTAAATGAGGATTTGCACTCTGGGAAGCTCTATGTCTGAGATAGCCCTGTAATAACTTCATTCTTTGACCCAAAGAACTGAATGTTGTGTTTACCTTTGGGGTTTTTTTGGTGAGGTCTTTTTTTTGGAGTGGATTCAAATGGAATAGACTTTGATGCTTGGAGTCAGTTACAGGTTGTGTTGGGAAACTAACTCAAGTAAAAGGGATGGCATGGAGTGTACTAAAGTCTATTCTGTTTTGTGAGGGTTGCTATCTCGGCCATGCGATTCCAGCTTACTTTTTTCCTTCTCCAACATGTTTAAGAGAAATGCATTTAGTTCTAAACAACTAAAAAGTTCTGAATTCACTGAAAAATGAATGTATCTTAACTTTTTCTAAATTTGGGTCTAAGACAGGAATTCTGAAACACTAAGCCCTTCACAAGATGTTTAAGAAACTTCACAGGAAGGCAATGTCCTCATTTTTAAAATAATCAATAATGTCTTGCTTATGATAATTACCTCTGAAACTGGAAACCTAAGTTAAATTTCCAACTGACAGAGTTGCTGTATAGATTTGAGGTAGTTAAGCTCAACAAATTTTGTGTCAGAAACCTGCTGTGAAAATTCTAGGTTTTCAGCTTCATGCTTCACTCAGAAGTGCCTTGTTTTATTCCTTGTGTAACTTTCGTCCTTCCAGTAGCTTTTCTGGACAATTGAGTTAGCTGCAGCATGCGTTACCTTTTTAGAGAGAATAATTTTTGTTTTTCACTAGAAAATAACTTGTATTTGTTGTAGAAAATTTTTCTTCCAATTAGGCTGGCATTTATCCAGTATGCTCTCTTGATATGCTAGATACCATTTTCCAAAAATAACCGGTGGCAAATTCTAATTGAACGTTTTCCCACTGATTGTTGTTAAATACTGAAGCCATCTTAGGCATTGGAGAATTTTAAACATAATTTTATTTGCCATGTATTTTAATTGACTCTTAATTGACTTTTTATCATATGTGTGCTAGATGATAAAATGTTACATGCAACAAATAGACATCACTTGCCTGTTGGAATGCAGCAGCTGTCCTAACAGCACAGAGGTATGTGGGTTGTAAATGAATAACAATATTGTGTCCTGCTGAGATTCTATTCAGGATTTCAGGTACGCAAAATTTAATAGTAAAACCAGTTTTCTGTGGTGTCTATGCTGGCACACCCATTTTGGTGTTTGCTTTTTTTTTTTAAAAAAAAAGCACTAGCAGTAATCATCATTTGAAATTTTCTCCTTAAGATACCACGTCTGTGGTCACCCCCTCTATACCTTCTGCCACTGTCACATAAAATCATTTAGTTATATAAGTTGATAGTACAAATTCTTTATGCCAGTCACCACAATCAGGATTTGTCTTGCTTCCCTGTTAGCTAACTAGCTAGTCTGGACCCTTTGGGTCTGATGGCTGAGACTTTCTGCTCCTGTGGTGTGTGTTTACAGTATGTGGAAGAATGCGAATGTTGCAGAATCTCTTGGGGGTTTTTGTGCCTCCCCCCCAATTATTTAGGGGGCAAAAATTGTTCTTTGAAGAACATTGCATTTAAAAATGACAACTGTTAAATCAGGAAGAAAGACCTCCTGGAGTGAAGCGTCATTTAATTTCTCAACATAGCATACTATTATTTGAAGCTTTTTCTGTCGATGGGGAAGTAAAATTTCTTCCAGCTGGCTTTGACTTATTTGGAGGGATGCTGAAAATATTCATTGCCCAACTAACTGTGTGTTCTTTGATTTAATAGCTAAGAATAACTATTTACATATTAATGTAAAATACTAAGTTTCAGGGGATTTTTCTCTCCAATTTTATCAAGCTTAGTTCTCAGTCTAGAAGGAAAATGAAATTGTGTAAGTGGAGATTTTTAAAATTTATCTCAACATTTTTTGTGGACCAGAGGTAAATTTGGCCCTTTGCAGGGTGTTAAACGTTCGTGGTTTTGTCCAATGGCAACAGGAATCTTCGAACCGACTTCACTAGCCTCTGAATTGTATTAATAGTTCTCAAAACCCCATAATAGCCGCATGAGCCGGTTCCTCTCATCTGCAAGCACTCCAAGTGCCATGCCAACTTATTTAAATAAAGACAAAACAATGGGCCTTGGTCCAAGGGGTAACGAGGAGCTGGAATGCCTTTGAAGTTCAGGACCCTAGGCTGTAGGTGCCATTTACATAAACCTCATTATGTAATCTGAATGCAGTTTCTCTTCCTGTTTGTTCGATTTATGAATCTTTGTGTCCAAAGAGAAAGAGATAGTAAGACATGTAATTAAGATAAGTAGAAGGCCACTCCTTTTCTGAATGCGTGCTCTGGTGAGGAGAGAATTTTAGATGCAGCATTGAGGGTAGAACAAAACCTGTGATTCAGGCACCTTCAGTTGATGAGAATAATACCAACTCCTTTCCTTTGAAAAAGCTGCATGCTTCTTTAAACAATAACTATGCCTTGTTCAACCTATTATTTGCTTTAAAATAAATGGTACAGAAAAGCTTAAAGTTCTTACTAACAACGATTTTGCTTTTATGTAAGCCATAGATGGTCTTTTTCTAAGTAGCTCTCATCAGTTTTAAAGCTACCTTGAAACTATGAGTTTCTAAGTTGACAGTGAGTTTTCTGGTCAGAATTGCATATAATGACATTTTGTCATTCCAAATCAAACACTTGCTTTTTTTTTTATTTCCTGTCTGATCCTTTCTAACCTTTTTTTAAAGCAGATAATAAGCAGTAGCACTGGGTTTGTGATAAGAGTCCGGCCGGCAGCAAAGCTAACTATACATGCAGTCTGCTTGCTCATAAGATGATTGGTCAGATCTACTGGTGACTTCTTATCACCAGTTATTTCATGATTATTGACTCAAATGGTAAGTGATGGAGGAATGTATTTTTCCTTCTGCTGTGTGTAACTTAGTGGGACAGACAGACCTCTAGGGGACAACAGTCTCCGTTAGCAGTCATTTTATTTTTGAAACTTAATTATGTCTGAAACAAACTAATATCGTATGTCACTATTGGCTTTCTGCATCTATGTATATTTGCTTTCATGCTGTAAAGCTCGCCTGCTGGAATAAAAAAGTTAATGACAAAAACTGTTACGAATGAAGTGGTGGAACACCTGGAAAAAGGCTCGCGTGTATAATGCACTGAGGTAAACAGGCTGGGAGCTCTTGGTTTCTTTTGGTACCTGTATTACATGGCTACAAACACAAAGGCAAGATAGTTTGCAGGTTGCAAATGGGATGTTTCTCAAAGTGAAGTTAATCACATATGTGTGGGAGATGCAATTTAACATTTCAGAAATACCAACAGGAGCTTGTTGAAAGCTGTGTAATATGTAATTATATGAAAGGGTTTTTAATGTACTGTCTTGGTAAAAGTGTGGAGCTTGTAGTGTGGTTGCATGGATTAAAATTTCAGTGGTTAGAAGTAGACCTGACTTTACATCCTTTCAGAGCAAGCAGTTAACTTTTTTTGTCTTGGGTGTTGAGTGTCCTAGCTAATAAAAGAAAGGACTGGCTGAAAATGGGAATCTGAACTCTTTGAAGTGTCCAAGCTTTGTGAAGTGGCTGTGGACATGTCTTATCTTTTTTTTTTTTTTGGTGGCATGAAAATTATGTCCCTTGTCTGTATTAACCAAAATAGAACCTGTAGTCTGTACACTCCCTGTGAATAAACTGAAGATTAATGTGATACATTTTGGACTATTAAATACAGAAAGTGTTTACATTTCGTAAGTTCCAGAACAATGGTATCATTGGTATAAGTATATTCATTCCCCTTAAGATTAGACTATAGCACTGAGAACTGCTTGGTTTGTGCCTCTTTAATCTTCTTAATCAAATGACAACTTTAATGCCTGCTAATACGAGGAGAGTACATTCAGTTATTTTATTTTGCTTTACACATTCCATCTTGGAAGTGTCTCTTGCAAGAACAATGTTTTGGAATGTTTCTTTTCTGAATCCATGTGATAAAAGATGCTAGTTTATTTTGCAGCTTCCAGCTCTTACCTTCCTGATGACAACGAAGAACAAAATTATGTTGGTCAGTATCACTAGATATCATAGTATAAAGATTAAGACACTTTGTAGCCTGCAGTGGACCAAGTCATATTCCGTCTGTCAGTGTCAGAATAAGTGTTTCTCTGGAGAAAATGGCCTACTAGAGCCAGGGGTACATATTATACTTAATTTGCAACACTGGGTGGGGTGTGGTCCTTTGTATAGCGCTCCACTGGAGTGTGAGTGGTTTTAGCACCTCTTGCTGCTTCAGTTTTATGTTAACAGGAGATGTATTTTGAGTTCATGGCAAATAACTGATATTACTTACACTGTGGAAATGGGGGAATGCCGATTTGTCACCTTAGTTGTGAACAGCACAGTCTTGAGACTCTCAGGAGATTGCAAAGCATAGATCACCTGTAGATCATTTTAGCCTAGAATATGCAGCTAAACCCCGCTCCCCTCCCCTCCCTCTTTTTCCCTTTTTTTCCACCCACCCCTCCTCCCACCCCCAAGTCACAGTACATAGCTGCAACAAATTGCTGTGTCTGTGTATGCAGGATCAGGCAACAGTGTCGCCAAAAGAAATAAAAAGTGCAGAGTCTTAAAGGGGTTTAAGGTGTACTGTACCTTTATATTATAGGAAAAAAAACATGTGAAAAGTTTTTGGCTTATTTTTTGTTTAAATAAAAAATCCTCGTGTTACATGTATGTTCTTCGTGCAGCAGTGCATCTCTTGCAAATGTGGGATTTTAAGAGGCAAAGGTTGTGGCCAGCATTATGTTGTCAAAGTGCTTGTCTATAAGAAGAATTTGTAAACTGGTTATGAAAGAAAGAAAAAAGGCTAATCTTGCATAGTAAGAATTATGGCTGACAGTAGAAATGTTCGTGCTGTTCTAGCTTTTGAACCTAAAATTGGATGTCTTTAACATTAGACTGACTTGTAAACAATGGTATTACATGCGGCACATTTGTAAGGCTTATGCTTTTTAGGAATGTGTACAGCAAACATGCAGGAGATCCAGCATTTGGCACTGTTCTCTTGCTTGCCCTCACCAGCTAAGCTAGGCATGATCAACTGGTCAAATTAAAAAAAAAAAATGCAGTTAGCAATCATAGTCCTTTCTGAATTGCGAAGGAAGACACTGCTAAGAAATATGGTACAGGGCAAGTCTAGTCTTCTCTCGTAGTCCTGAAAAAGGATGGATTCTTGGTAAGCAGGTTCTGGGAACTCAGTGTACAGATTTCTGCCCAGGAGAGGATTGCCTGTGTGTACTTGTCACTGGTAAATGCAAGAACAGCTGTAATTTTGATAGGGGCCCACAGTTCTTGCGCCTATATCTTGTCTTCATTCTGTGAGGCTCTTAACCATATTGTATTTAGAGAATTGGTGAATTGCCTTTCCAGATATGGTATTGTTACTTCAAGTTTGGTCTAATGCTGTCCATATTGGCAAACCTTAATCAGAGATGTTATTTGATGCTCTTTTCTATAGGTCCTTTGGCCATTGTGCCTTAGCACTTCCTGGGTTTTTGGTGGCCCTGGCTTTTTTTCACATTCACGTTTTACTTTTGCTCAGCTCTGTATTGCTCATATCCACTAATTTTTCTAAACATGTAGGGCATGTACTCAGTTGAAAATCCTTTGAGCCCTTCTCCATAGACATGGCTATACTGCTTTGCAGAAAACTTTGTGTAGTTGTTCAAAGATGGTCAGAGACTAATGTCTAACCTTCGTATCTAATGTAGATGCTGTCCATACCAAGACAAATGCTGTGGCATGAAGTTAATACCCACTAACCTTTTCAAAGCAGAAATGTCTGAATATAGTGGTGTTTTCATCCACAGTAGCACAATATCCTTATTTTCCTAATGAAAGATTAGGCAAACCTTGTCTTATCGTTTATATGTAAATATCTCATTTTGTCTTTTCAGATTCTCTTCAAAACCCGCCTGGACGCTGTCCTGTGCAACCTGTTGTAGGTGACCCTGCTCTGGTGGGGGGGTTGGACTTAGATGATCTCCAGAGGTCCCTTCCAACCCTGACTATTCTGTGATTCTGTGATTCTCTGCACTGGAGTTACTGTTGTCTTTTTGGCAACTCATGCTTAGGAGAATATACCCCTGTGGGACTGTCTGCAGGCAGGCGAACCTGGCTTCTTCACTTTGAATGTGAATATTTGTTTGCTTTCCTTCTTGTTAGTGAAAAGGATGGCAGTGGGCAGTTAGAAGTCTCATTAAGCCATGTTGGCATAGCCATTAATCTGAGCATTTCACTGTGATTTGAATTGATGGAGGGCGGTCACCTTTCTGGCAAGGCACAAGGATGAGGTGGTGATATTGGTAGAGGTGTTGGATGCAACAGGCTGGGTTCCCGAACGGTAAGCAGGGCTATAGCTGAACTGTAAAAATGAGTACACTGTGCTGTGGGTTACTTTAATCTTTCCCACTATGTTCTATTCTCACCCTATCCATCTTCTTGCATGTATGTGAGACTGTTGAGAGATTTGGTGAGCAGCAGAGTTCTCGGTAAGAGGAAGCTGCTTTGATTTTTGTTTCCTAATGACCTGTAAGGCAAATGCTGAGTGCATTTGCTCCTTGCTTGTTATAAAGAGAGGGGAAGATAGCACATGACTGGAAAAAAATAGAGGTTTTGTCATGTCACTGTTTGCTAGCTGTACTCACTCTTATTAATGTGTGTGCTTTAATTTTTACTGAAGGCAGTTGAAGGGAAATGTGGATTTGAATGCTGACATGTGAGCGCATCTAGTCAGGGGTTGAAGGTACAGAGGTAAATACAGTTGTAGCTTGCTCGCAAGTGTCATGAGTTTCCTGGTGAATGAAGAGCAAAGGTAAAAAAAACTGAGGTGATAAAGAAGCATGGTCTGTCTGCAGACTAGCTGGTGAAGACTTGCTTGCAGGTAGAGCAGTGTTCCACCACCATCACCGGCTCTGCTGGATGCTGGCAGAAGCATGGTGGTGACATCACCCAGAGGAGAGGGAGAAGGTTCGGCAGTCTCTGGGGCTGCTTGTTCTGCACAGGCACTCGGGAAAGGATTTCTTTCGTATGCTGTCTAATAGATTCAGCCTTTTATTTTATAATATAATTAAATAACCAAGCCTTTGTGAGGCTCCTGAATTCCTTTAATTTAGCGGCAGCACAGAAGCTGAATTCAGAGCATTCATGGGCCTGTACTATCTCCCTGACTACTTGCCAGGTCTATTCATGCTGTTCTGAGTGCAGGAAGTTCTCACATTCATTGAGGGTTGTGGGGGGGTGGGGGTGGAAAGCGTTGTGTGGTTGTTGTTTTTTTTTGTTTTTTTTTTTTAAGCAAGGGAAATGGTTATAAGGAAAATTCTTCAGTGATTCCCTGGGACCAATTTACCAACTGTTAATCTGTGAGTAAATAATGGGAACAGTTTATACACTTGGCAGCTCTTGAGAAAGAGCAAAGAATCATGAGAAGTTCACAGTCCACAGCCCTAAGATAGTTGAATACTTTGGTATGTTAGGATTTGTCTGAACAGGGATAGACCAGTACTTTTTTGTTAGCACATGTAATCTCATATATTCTGAAGTACTGAGTTTTATGAGGAAAACCTTACTCTGGCATGTGGTAACTGGCTGCTTATACTTAACTTGCTCAAGTTAATTCTTTCTCTGCTCCAGTTTTAACGCTCTAGCCAATACGCTTGTTGTCTTTTACAGCCTGTTACTAATGCTCTCTCAAGGAGAGGATGAAGAAGTGTATTTGCTGCCTGGTGAGGGGGAAGCTGGTAACAGTGGCTTTCCTTTGGTTCAAGGGAAGGGTAGAGTTGGAGAGGACGAGAAGGTGAAACAAAACTGAGAAAGCAATGACTAAATCAAAGTGAGTAGACAGGAAGTACAAAATGCTTTGCAGACTTAAGCATTCATTTCACTTCCCAGGAGCTGTCCCACATCTCTAATCTGTGGTATCTAATCTTTATAACTAGATACCACAGTGATCGACGTAACTGACGTGTAAAGTGCCCAGGAGAAAAGAAAGTGACTTCTCAGTGAGGGTTTTCTGCTGATAGAAGTGACGCGTTGTGCAAAGTACACAGCTAGCTAGGGGGAGTATAGCAGATATTTGACAAGATGCATTTTCACCAAAATGAACAGAGTTGGTGTGGTACAGTCCCCTGCAGAACTGGTGTTCACTTGTAAACTTTTGTGTCTGGATCCTCTGTTGCAAAGTGGAAAGAGAAGTGCTTGACAGGACAGTGGGTATACAACATTTGGTAACTGTGAATGAGCAGGAAGGTCCATAGCTGAATGTTGGGGGTAGTTTGTTTTTTTGTTGTGGTTTGGGGTTTTGTTTGTTTGTTTGTTTTTGCTTTTTATGTAGACAGGGTGAGCTATATCTAACAAGTTCCATCTGGAAACTGAATTGGAGATGAGGAATCCATGGTTTGTCTCTCTGGCTCGTAGGAGGCGCTGAAGTACGCATTTTTATGCTGGGGTATAAAAGTTGCAAGCTGATGTACCCTTACAAATAATGTTTTATACTTAAATTACTTTAAGTCTAAGTAATCACTCTTATAAGATTCCACCTTTATTTGGATCCTGGTGTGCACAGGACTTAATGATTCCCCTGCTATAAGACTTAATTTGTGATGTTGTCCTCTAACTTCCTGTTCTGAAAACTGAAATGGGGTTTTGAGTTGCATTCCTTCCCTTTGTAATTTCTACCAGGCAAAGCATTGCTCTTATACTCTGACGGAGTATTTGGGTTCTTTTTGCCCTTTCCTCTTTCCATCCTCTGGCTTACAAGTTTTAGAGATCAGTCTGAATTCCTCTTCTTGAGATCAGAAGTGTTGTGAACGAAGTAGTTTTCTTAAGGTGCCATAGTTTCTGGAATTGGGGTCTGTGGAGAACACTTACATGTGGATTAGGCCACATATTACCACATGTGCAACTGTGTGAAAGTAATGCCAAACGTCTGGATTGTTCTAGCAAAAATAAGGAAACAAGGAGTGTAAAATTACTGCTATTGGATAGCCCCTTCATATTGCTTCTTTTTTTCCTTTACCTTAGAATTACGACTTTTGATTTCTGTTTTGTATTGCAAGTAATGGTGCTGAATATGGCAGCTTTTTCCTTTTGAAACCGCTTACCATTTTAAGCTATAAAAGTACTGGGACAGCTTTGCTTTTTACAGGTTTATATTAAAAAAACTTCCGCTTGCCTATATGTATAAAATTGTATATTTTATGTAAGTTTTTAATCTCTTCAGAGTTTAGAATGACATTACTTAAAAATTTTGTGAACTCAATTTCATAACAAGACTAAAAAGTGTATGGTAGCACACAGTTGCTTTAAGGTTGGTTTTCTGGTGTTTTTTTTTTTTTTTTTTTTAACAGTTTCTGAAAGTCTTTGGCAAAAATGAAGGTAAATAGGGTCAACTATTCCAGATGTTCTTGAGTAGTGGAGGAGTGGAGTATGTCAGTTGAGGGAAGGTTTACAAGTTAAAACACCTGTTGCCAGGCAGCCCAAGAAGTGAGTTGGCATCACTTGGAAATGAGAGCGAATTGTGGGTTGATGTTGGAGCAAAGTGGACAACAGAGAAAATTAAGAGAAACTTGACTCGTTTTATTAGCTTGTTTCTGCTTCCAGAATAGAAAATATTAAAGAGAGGATGACTATCTTTAAAAGTCTAACTGTATTGTGAGTAGGAGAGCTGAGGGGCTACATGGGAAGTGTAATTCCGTTCCCTTTTTTATTATTGTAGCATGTTGTGAGTTAATGACTGCTGTTAAGAAGAA
This sequence comes from Ibidorhyncha struthersii, assembly GCA_013398815.1. Taxonomy (NCBI): domain Eukaryota; kingdom Metazoa; phylum Chordata; class Aves; order Charadriiformes; family Charadriidae; genus Ibidorhyncha; species Ibidorhyncha struthersii. Next base: position 15,593 of record VZSZ01010467.1, read on the forward strand.
ATTCTTTACTGTGAGGGTGGCGAGACACTGGAACAGGTTGCCCAGAGAAGTTGTGGATGTCCCATCCCTGGGGGCGTTCAAGGGCAAGTTGGATGGGACTTTCAGCAACCTCATCTTCTGGGAGGTGTCCCTGCCCATGGCAGGGGGATTGGAACTAGATGATCTTCAAGGTCCTTTCCAACTCTAACCATTCTATGATTACAAAATGGGGTGTTCAAACACTTGTAATTGTACTATTGCTCCTCCTAGCTCTGAGCTGTGAGTAGATGAATGCCTGAGGGTCATCCTTTCTCCCGTAATGCCGTTTTTGTTTAGCTTCTGGCTTATATAAGCGAGTTGAACATTTGCCTCAAGATGCTTCATGCAAGATACTACCACCTGTAAGTACCAGGCTCCATAGGACTGTGGTGTTCCCTCTGCCTTTCTAATCTGATATTAGGGACCCGTCACACAGGTAAACTAGCAGTGAAAAACTTACGGTGTGGATGAGCTTTACACATAAAAATGTCTTGTTTTTTAATGAAAGCCACTGCTTACTTGTTTCCTTTTCCTGCCATCAGTGGTGTAGGATTTGCTCTGTTGAAACATACGCCTTTGTAAGATTAAACTTGTCAGTGTGTGTGTGTTTAGCAGAATGTTGTAAGATAGTAATTAATGTTGTAGCCATCATGTGAATGGAAAATATTTCTGCAAATGTGTCTATATATCTAGATACTTAAGAGGATAAAATTAGGCTTTGGAATTTCCCTCTGGTCATGTTTAACTTAGTTAACTCTTAGACACACTTTTATTATGGTGATAATGGTTATCTGTCATTGTTTTACTTTTAATGTCAGTGTTGCACTGTCCTTTGCAAGAGCGTAATGTGCAAAGCAGTAGCAGTTGATGCAAATCAGGACAGTCAGGTGGAGGTTATGCTGTTATGTTCTGTCATCTGGCAAGTTTCTGTAATTTCTTCAGTTTCCTTGCAAGTTTTAAAACTGTTGTGGTGGTTGTGTAGCACCTTTCTTGAAAATCTTTCAAGGTTTGAAGTAAAAATATTAATATTAAAAGTTGGAAAGTACAGTGTTACAGGCATATATTCGTTCACTGGTGTTCCATGTTTGCACTATAATGAGTATAATAGGCAGTTATTTAGCTGGGACTCTAGACACTTCTAGGATTCTTGTGTCCATACAGGATAAAACTTAACTGTACAATCTTACTGATACAACAGTGCTGTGTTCTTCTTTTGGTTTACATATTTCTGTGGGGAAAAAAAGGTGTAGACAACTCTAGTGGATGCACCATGTTGTTGGCTTTTAGATCTATATAATTTTTTAAAAATTATGTTTAACTTTTGCTTAAGTATCTTGAGATGATAAATTTAGGAAAGCTTTGGGCTAGATGGCAAAATTTGTGGCACCTGGTCCTTTCCCCTCCATATTGCTGAAAATTGTGGGCAGCGGTGTTTTACCAGATGCATTTCCTCCATAGCTCTGATCTTAAATTGGCGGGGGGGGGGGGGAATGGNTCTCTAGCAGTAAGCATTCCTCAAAATAAAAGGTAATGCTACCTTCTTCAGCAATTGAATAGCAGAAAAAATGAAGTGACAAGGTAGTGTTTTTTGATGGCTGTGTATAAAAGAGGAAACCTGATGGTTTGACAGAGCAGTGGCAGCCACAAGCAAGGTAGATTCCAGATGGCATTGGTAAAGCATGAGTGCGATGAGAGAACAGTCTCTTTAGGCTATACATGCTGTTCAACTTTGCTGCAAATATAAACACTGAAATCCTTTGTCCCAAGAGTGCTCGAGTGCAAAGTTCATTCTGTACTGAAGCTTTTCATCCAGTGTATCTATGATGTGTCTTTCTGCATCTAGTACAAGGATTTGTGCAAGTCACAGGAATACTGAGGGAAAGCTAACTTTCTCGCTGTACATAAGGAGGAAAACATGTAGCAGAAGCATGTTAGTTCTAAGCTGACTTGCCCTTTGTAAGCAGTATTTGCGGGGGGTGGTGGTGTCCTTGCATCATGTTTAGTGCAGCCGCCTGTTGCATCACTGCTCCTGCTGCTGCCGAGCTCTCCCCAGGCTCCTACCCCTGGCTGGGGGTTTCTGTAGCCCATTCGGAACACTGGACTCATGTCCTTCTGTTGAGAGTTCTATCTCGGAATTTGGGGGAGCAAACTCTTCCGAGGTGGAGATTTTTGGTGTCTCTTCCCCTCTCACTGTGGTATGACTCTGACATGATGGAAAGTCACAAGAACAGCAGCAGCCTTTTGGTTTCTGCAGTGTGCTGGTGGGCAGTGCTGCAAACAACAGCATTCACCTGTCTTCCAAGGAGATCTTCCAATAAATGGGTTGGGTGCTACACGGTGCTCTCACATGGCTGTCTAAAGCAGTCAAGCATTTTTCCGTTTTAAAAGAACTTTGTCCAGAGCTGTGTTCGGGTTGTGAGTATTAACGCAGATGTTCGCGGCCCTGATGCTGGAACGTAGAATAGTTTGCATTAGCAAGTTCCTAGGCTAAATCATCTAAAACTTCAGTGGCTGCAAATCTCTTGTTTTAATAAAACCTCCTGTTAGCTTCTAGTCCGGTGTGCAATTAGTTGAAAGAAATCATTGGAGTGCTTTTCCAGAGTCTTAATTTGCTGGGGAAACAAGTTGTTGCTTGAAGGACTCAGCTGTTCCTGAAAAAAAATTAGATTTGGGAACTTAAAGGGTCTAAATGTAAAATTTAGAAGGAAAAAATTGAGGTGGTGGGAGGGGGTTGAAAGGCAGAAATTTCTTCAGGTCCCTAATAAAATGGAAAGAAAATAAGTCTTTTTTAACATATTTATCTTTGAGCTTTATTTTTGCCTAGCTTCATAACAGGCTAGGTAAACACTACTGATCAAGTATGTTATTCTAATTTTTGTACACTTTAAACCTTAATCAGACTTCAGTGCATAGCTGTCAAGCTCAGAGGCAATTATCTAGATTACTGAGATTAAATATTTGTGATTGTTGGAGTTATACCACAGCTTTTTTTGGCTGTGTGTACTTTCTGTACCACAGAAGAAAAAAATGCAGTCATAGGCAAGGGCATTGCCGTTGTAGTGGTTTTAGCGGGTAAATAGAGGGGGGATGCAGAGAGCAAATACAGAACTTTGGGGGTGGTGGGTGGCGCAGGCTGCTCTGCTGTCTCAGTTGCCCTATTGCCTGGTAAAAATTAAATAGAAGAATAGATCATACCTTTTTTTTAATAACGCAGCTTGGTTTTACAGCAAGGGAAGGTTCTTGATTGTTTTATCTTTTAATTGTTTCTGAAGAGATCTTGCATGCTCTTCTGAGCTGCTGCTCTTGGAGGCTCTGGGGAGTCTGTCACTGCAGAGCTTCGGGGGAATCTGACCCGTGAGTGCCGACGGGCTGGTCTGGGATGAATGAGAATGAAATCTGTTTCCTTTCAAGGGATTTTTGTACTGAAGACAGTGCTCTGTTACATGTCTTCCAGAAAACTTCTTGAAGCAGCCGCTTTCCTTAAGGCCTGGATTTGGGTGGGGCTTTTTGCTCAACTCTTCTGGATATCCGTTAAAAGGAGAACACGCTACCTTGTGATTGCTAGACTGTTGGGCATGATTAAGTAAAACGTGTGTGATCTGTGACTTGAAGAATCATGCTATTGTTTGTTACTTATTCTGGTGGGTATAAATAAACAGGAGTGGGATAAGCCTTTTGAAAGAGGGATCTTGCTCTGTCTGAGTGCGTGTATGTGGCAATGCTGGCTTGGTTTTTACTGTGGTGGTGTATGTAACAATTCTGTGCTCTGTTAGCAGAGTCTTTTTTTCCTCCCCGCTGTGGACTAATATGCAGGGTTGTGTTTTTTTTTTTTCCCAAGACTGGCCAATCTTTATAATGGATGATACCAGAATTTTGTATCAAGGATTTTTTTTTTCCTTTTGTTTATTCCTTACCTTCATTTGCAGTAACAAGACCTTGCTTTGCAGTCAGCTAGAAGTGGTGCCTGTCATTGAGCTTGATGCAGTTGATCTTACATCTTCGTGTGGGCCTGATGCTGCTGACTAGGACATGCCACTTGTAGCATTGCCTCCCACAGGCAAGTTTTTCTGTCCTAAGGTCTGTAAGACACTGAGTCTAAAAGCACGGTTTGGGGGGTCAGATGTGTAGTGTTCAGCAGGCAGCGCTTCTCATTGTCTCCCTTTTGTGGTATTGGTACTGGGGGGCTACAGAGAATTTTTAAATTAACATAAATGAGTGTCAGTAGCATTACCTGTGCCTGTGAACATCTTTTGCATAGCTGAACAAGGAGTAGTCATGTGCGACTGACCTCTTGTGCATGTGCATTTCGTTATTAAAAAGATTCTGTATAATGGGGACTGTAAAATCAGATGGTACTGATGTGACATCATTTTTAAAACATTTTTTAAAATCTTGTTTTTGAAGAATCTTAAGTGAGGAGTTTGCCTCTATCTCTAACAGCTTTTGAATTCTTACAGACTTCTTAAGCCTTCTTGAAAATAAATGTATAAATATTTTATGATACCTTTTTTTCAGTGAGTGTCCTCCCATGTCCCCTGCTGCATTCCATCCAATCCACGTATTGCAGGCTATAGTTAGTAATGTATTGAACCTGTGTAGTTATTCTGTATTAAGTATGATAATGTGATTTCAGCACTAATAAATAAAAAACTTTAAACTCCAGGCTTCTTGACCTTGGTTAATTTTAGTGTCTGGGTGCTGAAAAAAGACAAGTTGCATGCAGTTCAGTGATTAGCTCTTGTAGGGGTACAAAGAGACAGAGCTAGAACACAAAATCCATGAAGTTTGTGACCCTTCTGTCAGCTAGGCTTTTTTGTATAGGAATCATAAAATGTGTATAAAAGCTGCACTTATAAAACATCCTTTTTAGAAGAAAGGAACTGCACCAGTATGATCAGTAAAATGAACTTGTCCTATTTTTAAGAACCTTATCAAGGAGAAATTTGATCTTCTCTCTCCTTCTCCTTCCAGGTGCTGGGTTGTCACCTTGCACAGAAGGTTTGCTAGTTGTGTAAATAGTGTTTTGAAATATGTTTAACTCTGCAGAAGGCTTTCTTACTGTAGAGTATTGCATGATGTGTTACAGCTAAAGAAAACATTTTCAGAATTCTTAAATGACAATTAAAAATGAACTAGTGGTGTGGAGGAATTTGAAATAAAGATGACTGTACTTCTAAACACAAAAATTGAAGGTTAAGCCTGGATGCCCTAACTTGCATAACTTTTAAAGACTTAAGCTCCAGGCATAAACAAAACAATCCATCCTGCTCTTCTCCTAAGTAGCACTTGGTGCAGATTAGAGAATTGCTTTAGGGTAACTTGCACAGTAGTGGTAGTATCATGTTGACATATCTACTGGTGTCCTCTGGATCCAGAGATCAGTAAAAAAGACTCAAAGGTAGGAGAAATTGGTGTGGTATTAGGAGGCTGATTAAAACTAAGCATTTTGTACTGCTACTGGTACTTGTTTTTTTTCACTTGGTTTCTCCACTGTACAGATGGCCAAAATGTTTGGTGGAAGTCCTTTTGCTTTGTGTTGTGTGTTTGTTTTTCCTGGGAGGCCCTTTGAAAAAAAGGTTCTTCTGGCCTGCCTTGCTGAAAAAGAAAGCACAGCACCAGATAGAAAATTGTTGTGCAGGAAGAGAAGTCATCTCTTAAATCTTTTGGAGTTCCATATTTCAGGTAGGTATCTGGGTGGTTGGCACAGGGATTTTTTGGGAATGGATTAAAAGACCCTTATTTTGGTCAGTGTTACCTTGCTGAGGTTTATCTAACATTCATCAGCTTGAATAAGTTGACAAGTTACTAAGTGGTGTTGCTGTATAAAACAATTACGTAACCCCTTTTGCAGTAGTTGAGTTGACATGCAGGTGAAATGCTCACATGGAGAGAATTGAGTTCCAGAGTAGAAAGTGGTGTTTGTCAAATGCAAATTTTAAAACACAAATTTAAAATGAGTTGTTATTACACTAATAAGATGCGCTTGCTCCAATTTAATGCAGATGTATTCTGAGAGATTTAAGACTGTTTTTCTTCTTTGTCTGCCTGCATTGTAACAGGAAATATGTTGGGGTACTTTACGAGCACTGTTGCATGTATTCTGTGCTGCGTGTTCTCCCAGAAGCATGGTTAGATAGAGAACAGCCTGTGTGGTTAACAGGGCAACAGGGTAGCTTGGGCAGCTATTTTAATAGGAGGATTGTCTATATTCAGACATTGTTTTGAAAGAAACTGGGTTGATTTGTTTAAAGCATTGCTCCACTTCATTGCCCTCCCTGAAACTCACCTTCAGACTGTAGCCAAAATGAATTGGTGGCTGTTACCTGTTTGTTCTTATGCTAAAGTTCTAATGGTAGGAAGGAAAAATGTTTAAGCATAAAGACTCTTCTGGGGGAGAAAAGGAAAGGGTTGTGTGTGTTACATTGTCATTTTATCCTTGCTCATCTCCATGATAAGCTATATTGCAAAGACTAGAAGGAAACACTCTAAGACAGTGTTCGTTAAGGTGTTTATGTATAATAGGGGAAAAGAAACATGTTCTACCGATCCCCTCAGAAGTACTGCAGATAATGCTAGTTCTGGGTCCTTCTCCTTGAATGCAGGTGACTATCCAGAAAAGGAACACTTCAGGTAACTGAGAAAGGCATTACAAAGTTGGTGGGGGCTTGCTTTAGATGCTAGCAAAATGGAGGTTGGGGAGGATTTGATCTTAACCTAAATGCTTGGCGTTGAATACAATCCAAAACTCAAAGCTTTCATCCCATCTAACGATGTCGTTTCATCCGTCTCTGAACTGAACTGGAACATAAGCAAAATAAATGTGATTTGATTCTGCTGTACGTGAACATTTGTTAGGAGTATGTCTGTCTCACAGTTTCTCAGCTACTTCTTGTAATGAGACTTTCAGCATTAGCCTGCCTTGAAGACAAATGAGCTGTGCAGGAGAAAAGTAGACACATTAGTTTGAGCATGTTGCACTCTCCAGTAGATGCTAACATCCTCTCTCAGTGCTGCACTACTTCTTAGCATTTAAGATCTTTCCCATTTAAAAACATGGTTTTAAATTTTTTTCTATTGGATAAGAAATGAATCTGACATTATTTGAATCTGCTGTCAGTGGGATGAGTTTTACCCCATTAAATGTAGCTTGATTATGAGGTAGGGCTTAGCAAACTGCTTCTTGAAGAAAATGATTTTTTCAGAAGAGGACATACATACTTTCCTTGCCAAGCATGGGAGTCAGATACCTCCACACTGAAGACTGAAGCAAAGTCGTTGGGGTACAGGCTATCTGTACAGCCTTATCTTTGTGCTCCCACTGAATCACCTGCTCTGTTCAGCCATGGGCACACATTTCCCTTGGTCAGTCTTTTGTGAGTTACATAGCCCTAGAACTGAGAACTGTATTTCTTGCCCTCGATGTCCCTTGCAACCGCAGTTCCAGTTGAGCTTTGGCTTTCCTAAGACCACCCCTACAAGCCTGGGTAGTGTTTCTGAATTCCTCCTTTGGAGCTTTGTTCAGGACTTGCTTGATTAAACACACACATACCCTCTTTTTTTTAATGTCTACTTGTTCTCCTGAGTATGGGGATGGACTGCGCTTGTGCTTGGAGGGTGCTACTGCTAAAGCCCTGCCAGCTTTCCTGAGCTCCTCTGCCCTTCAGAGCTGCTTGCCAGGGGGTTCCACCTACCAGCTTCTTGGATAAGTCAGAGTGTGCTTTCCTGAAGTCCAGGGTCTGCACCCTGCTGCTCTCCTTCCTCACTCCCTTCAGGATCTTGAACTCCAGTGTTTCATGGTCATCACAGCCACAGTTGCTGTTGATTGCCATAAGCCCAGTCAGATTCTCTTTGGTGAATGGCAGATCAAGTGGGTAAATCATAGCAATGTGTTTATTGAATGTTTCCTGAAGTGACTGGACCTGGGAAGTCAAGTTTTATATCTGAGTTCTTTTGTGGGTGTTTCCAATGTCCCTGTTTGAAGAAACAGCATTAAAAACATTTCAATGTCAGATTTGCTTGTAGAATATTTCTTTTAAACTTCTAGCTGCTGTCATATATTTACTACATGCATTTAGTAGTTGCCTTCTGCTCTATTTCTTTTTGCCATAATTACAGGAAGTAATTGGTGACTAATTTCATGTTTTGCTTACTCTTCTCTCCCCTATCCCCCAGTGTAGTTTGCCTCTTCTGTAACTTTTTTTTTTTTGGGGGGGGGGGGTTTTTGTCTTTTTTTTTTTTCCTGTTTGGATTTTTTTTTTTTTTAAGTGCATTGGTCTTGATTAGCTTCAAGATTTTGTTCAGCCTTTTCATTTTGAATGGTTGGGAGAGGAAGAAGGCAGCATACGAAATTTCTTAACAGGTGAGTGTTGTGGGGGCAAAAAGCTCAATGCTGTCTACTATGTTGGTATCAGTAGTGTGGTCTTGGTTTCTTATACAATGTCTAACGCCATTAAAGTGTACCAGATCTATGCTGGGAGAGAGAATTGGGTGACTTCCTGAAATTTAGTAATAGAGGGGAGAATGTGTAGCACCACATACAGTGGCAGAGGGCTGAAGCACCTCTCCTATGAGGACAGGCTGAGAGAGCTGGGGTTGTTCAGCCTGGAGAAGAGAAGGCTCCGGGGAGACCTTATTGCGGCCTTCCAGTACCTAAAGGGGGCCTACAGGAGAGCTGGGGAAGGACGTTTTACAAGGGCATGTAGTGATAGGACGAGGGGGCATGGCTTCAAACTGGAAGGTAGATTTAGATTAGATATCAGGAAGAAATTTTTCACCCTGAGGGTGGTAAGGCACTGGAATAGGTTTCCCAGAGAAGTTGTGGAAGCTCCATCCCTGGAGGTGTTCAAGGCCGGGCTGGATGGGGCTTTGAGCAACCTGGTCTAGTGGGAGGCATCCCTGCCTGTGGCAGGGTGGTTGGAACTCGATGATCTTCAAGGCTCCTTCCAACCTAAACCATTCTATGATTTAAAAAGAACAAATAAAAATTGTGTATATATATGTCTATGGAGGAGCAAAAATACAAGTATAAAACTATTATGTTAAAATCAGGTAAGTTTGGTTGCCTGACTAATGCTTAGGTCTCTGATCTTTTTGAGGTACCCAAGAACACATAATTCTTATGTTGCTGCCGATACAGCCTTTTATGAGGAGTAAGTTATATAGATAAAGAGGAACTTGGGATACATTGGACATATCGAGTTACAGTGAGGTACCTAGAGCCCCCTTCTTTAGGAAAACAGCGCAAAGGTTCATTTTCATAAATACTGTGTGGCATCAAACTGGCTTAGCAAAGCTGGAAGTGACTTCTAGACTCAGTTTCACTTTTCCTTCTCTCTCCTTTTTCTATCCTGTGTTTTGTGGTGAGTCAAGCACTTAACAGCATCAGGGTTTATGTATCATCATGCAGAACGTTCTCTGCCTTTTTCCTTTCAAGCCAGTCAAGGACAAAGTCCTTCCTTCTTCTGGAAGCTTGTTTCTTTTTAACCTGGATGTTCCAGACAGTTTTTGGAGGAATATACCGTGGCAGAGGCTGTTTATGAGGCTGTCAGTTCAGGTGTGGACTCAGAAATATTTCCAGCTGGATTCTAAATTTCTGTTACTTTCATAAAAGATTTTGTGACGGAGGAAACTAATTGATGGATAAGCGATGACTTTGGCCAGTTGAAGGGATGAATTTACTGTGTAGAGGCTGCATGAAAAGCTCAGGAGTTGGAAGGAAGTGAATTGTTCTAATCAAAGGTTATATAGAAGGGGTTCTGCATAGCAAAAGCAAATGGGTGTGATACTTGGGGTTTTGAAACAGACTTCTCACAAATAAGCTATGTGTGTATATGGAAGTTAGCTGAATATAGTGCAGAAAGAATTGGAGACAGAATTGGGCAGACTGTTTCGAGGCTCTTCCAAGAATAGAAAGCAAGAGGAATACCATTTCTATGTGTGGAGCCAAGGGGAAAACGGGATGCTGAATTAAACAGATCTAGCTATGAGGTGTTCTTAGAGTTCTAAGAAGTACTGGCCAGTGGTGGGGCTTCTGCCCTGGTTTATGCATGTAAGTGCTATCTAATAATAAAAAGAAAACCCTTAACTTAGATTGTGAAACCTGAACATTAGAGAGAAAATGCTTTTTCCAGGTTACTAATGTTTGTATCGCTGAATTGGAAATTAAGTCTCTTGTGAATTAAAAGTTAAGATTCATTAGTGTTTCTGCACGGAAATACGTTTTCTCATCCAAGTTAGTACGTATGTGTTTGTGCAAAATTTCTTCAAGCTGTTTTAAGCAAAACTTTCTATGTTAGTGAATTCGTTTCTTGATATTTTTAGAATATGGTGTTCTGCCTTTAAAAGAAATTAACTATTTCAGAGTTGAAGAAGTATCCCAAAGGGATTTGAAATAACTTTGTGGAATATTGGCAAACCTTGCAAAAGCATTCTGCTGCTTTTGCAGCAATAATTTGAACTGCAGGGCTTATTCTCCAGCACATGACTGTTGTCGGTCCTTTCCTATTCTGCAGCTGTTTTATTGAGGTAAGGGAGTTGAGAGGTATGCAGTGAGTCATTTGTATATTGAAGTTCACCATGGCTTTATCCGTAGCAGCATCTCCTGTAGGCCTCTTGTTCTCTGTTCTTACTACTTAAAAATATACACAGGAGATAAGTTTTAATAGCAGAAGCTTCAACTGGAGAATCCAGATAACTGACTGCATTCTCACAGAAAGCGCTACATCTGACATGACTGCTCTAGATGACCCTGTTCAGATACCTTTTAATACATAAGATTAGTAGGGAATTGCCATTTATTTTGATTACTTTCAATTTTGTTAATAGTATCCTTGTTGGAAATGGAGGTTAAATCAGTATGGACTGAGATTATAGTATCTATTTTCTTCCAAGTAGTTACCCTTTGTTTTCACTTACAAATGTTCTGTATATTCTTTAAAACAGTTCACACAGCTCTTACAAAGATTAAATAACCCCTTATTAAGGGCCTGCCTAGGATTTAGCTTACCTAAACAGCATGAGTATGCACGCTGTCCTCAGTGAGCTATGGTAATTAGGTCTTAGATAAACCAGTTGTGTTTTCATCAGTTTACAAAATTGCGTATTCATTGCAATAGAAATGATACTGGCTTTACTTTGATAGTTTTGATAGTAATGATGTTTAATTTAAATACAAGTGAATTTCAGTCCTTATTTACAAAAAAAACCTCCAAACCCCAACACTTGAAAATGCATAGCTCAAAGGGCTTGTGTGCCTGCTTTCTCTAGCTAAAGAGTTGGCCCAAAACCATGCCTGCCTATGTCTGTTGTCTTGCAGTGCACATGACTGACTTCACATCTGTGGGACTGTGTAAGGAAACACTCAAGATTGGTACTCATTGACTTCTGTGACTAAACAAAAATAAATTTTTAGTCGTGATATATGACTAAGTACAGAATTCTATCTTTAATTTGGCTTTTTAATTTATTTTCTGAGTAAGGGTAACGTGTATACCATTTGAAGACGTACTGAAGAGTAACACCTAATGAAAGCCACCTAAAGTTCTGCTGCAGTGGTTTGGTTCAATTTGTAGCTATATTCCAAAGTAATGAGACAATATTGCGGCAAACATGAAGGATTAACCTCTAAAATACTATAAATCCATTGAATTTACAGTATTAATACTTGTCTTTATACATGTGATTAAATTCTTCATTTTAAACAGGACTCTAGCGTCTGAGGTGATGATTGTTTGCTGCTTGAATTTCCTGATGTCTTAGCAAAGGCTTAGATGTCAGTTTTATCTAATGCTGCCTTTAACCTAAACTACTTGGTCAGAAACTAACCGTAAACTTAAAATAGGGAGTCCCAGCTGCCTGGCCCTAATGGGTTAAAACTTGAATGGTTTCACTGGCTTGTGAGCTCAGGAATTTCCAGGAAAAGAAGAGATTGAATCAAAGTGTTCTTCTTTATTTAAAAAAGAAGAACAAACAGTTTTTGAAGGTGTCATTGCACAAATTTTAAGCTCTTGAGAGAATACTTAAGCTTGTCTGTTTAGTGGTGAACATAATTGATTCACCTTCTCATTGCGCAGAACATAACTCAATTATGGTAGGAACAAACAGTGTCTCCAGAGATACAAGCTTGAGTGGATATGTGAGATCCTGGCCTCCATCCAGCAAATGATGCCATGACTTCTCTTACTTCTGGTGCTTAAAATCTTATACTAGAGTCCTTCTGCGGGAATTAATGCAGACAGAGGGGAGGAGGAACTGAAGTGATATCTGTTCAGTTTTAGCTGCCTCGATAAGATGTTGCTGTCAGTTTAAAACCTAACCTGGAAACTTGTTTTTATCTGTGCCCTTTCAGGATGCTTACTTACCTCTTTTGGGTATGCAGACAACCAAGGGTGGTTTTTTTTTTTTTGTGTTTGGTTTTTGTTGTTGTTTTTATGCGTGAACTCTACTATTGGGTCTTGTCTGCAAACCTGGCGCTCTTTTTATTCTTCACAGTCTAAATGTATTTGACATATTGAACAAAATGGGCTTGTTGCAAAAGTCTGGTAATGAACTTAGTACTATCTCTCCTTTCTGCACTTCAGCTGCAGGTGTGTGTGTGGATGAGGTGTTTGGGGGTTTTGTTTGGGCTTTTTTTTTTGTTGTTGTTGTTAATCCCTACTGGGAACCAAGTTGTGAGATTCTTGACTTGAGAGTACAATATTGAGGCTCGTGTCAGAATTACTTGTGAATCTTTTAAGCAGAGCAGTTACTGTCTTTTTCCACAGTACTTCTTGTTCTGTTGTGGTTCTTAGTCCATTTTATTTGCTGAAACCAGCAGGGTGGCAGAAGCATGACCTAAAGCAAACCCAGACTGTGACAGACCCTTCGTTTTCATTTGTTAAAAAACCCCAACCAAACAAAGAAGATATCGTGGAATTGTAGAATAACTTAGGTCAGAAGGGACCTCTGGGCCTCAGCTGGTCCCACTTCCCACTCAGACCAGGTTGGGTCCAGTTGGATTGGATTGTTCAAGGTTTTGCCTAGTGAAGTTTAGAATTATCTTCATGGAAATGGTACAGCCTGCAGTTGAACTTTGTGCTGCTGTCACAAGCCTTGAGCCTGGTGGTATTGTCCACTTATTCAATCTATATGTCACCAAACTAACTGATGATGCCACAGGAGACCAAGTGAAAGGCTTTGCTAAAACTACAGCAGACAACATCCACTGCTCTCCCTTTGTCTGTACAGACCTTCCTCCTGTCCTAGAATATAATAAGGTTGGGTGGGTGGAGTCTAACCTCAGTAAAACTATGCTGGCTGTTCCCAGTCTCCTCCTTGTCCTTCACATGTTCAGAAATGGCTTCCAGGAGGATTGACTCTGCAGTGACTTGGGTTGTGCTGACTGACCAGATCTTTCTTCTTGAGCTGGGCATGATATTTGCCATCCAAAGAGGACGGTGGAGCTTATGACCTCCAGACCTCTGCTCCAACCAACATGCAGGATTGCCAGTGAACCTGGGATTGCCTATTGCAATTGATGCTGTTGACACATAGAACTACTGAAAAACTGGCCTTTCTGCCCTCCAGATCTGAACATTGTTTCATATGTGTAGTGCCTTACTCAGACAGCTTTTTTCAGGCTTAGTTTTTTCTCTAAGAACTGACTCCAGTGTAGCAGGAGTCTTGTCTTGGGCATCTAATTTCAACAGTATTTTGGTTCACCGCAGAGATAAACCTTGCCCAGATTTAGTATGGAGCCATAGTTCTCTCATAAAATGTCAGGAGCTGAATTGCTGCTAACTACAGAAGTAGTTTGTTTTGAACCTATGGTAAAATGTATGGACCTGATTTTTTATATTCGTATACTGCTGCAAATGCTAGCTTGTCCTAGAGAAAAGTACAGTATGGAAATTGTACCTGTTTTACAGAAGGTTTTAGTAAGAGCTGTAGCTGCAGGTGGTTTGGCTCTAAGTGTATTTCTTTATAGGAAGAACCAAAATACAGACAATTGTCTCCTGAAGCTATGAACATTCTCTGGCAGAAAGTTTTGAGAGAACAGAGTTATGAGATCTTGAGACTTTTGCAGGAAGGGAACTCACTAAGGAAGCCTGAATTCTACTTAAAAATAGAATATATTTTTTAGTGATGCAGATAAAATGGAATAATTGCCTGTTAGTGGTGCAGTTGTTATAGTAGTCTATTGAGAAGTATAAGCACTGGAAAGGGAAATACAGCGTGCTTTTTTTTTTCTGTGCCTGAGCTGAAACTTTTGAGATGGAGAAATTAACCTTGACTAAGGTACTCTGATTTTGATTATTCAGGATTTGTAAGCTTGCTTAAACTTGCATTTATATTTCTGACTGTTTGGAAAAATTGATTCTCCTTTGTGAATGTACTTCTGGCTTCAGGGGTCAGACTTTGAAAGCTGAGCATGAGTAACTTGAACAGTGCTTGTTTAGTCTATTTGTGCTCTTATGATTGAGCTTGTAATTACATGTTCAATCCAGTGCGCCCTGCTGTAAAAGTATGTGTTGCTGTTCTGCAAGTGTCCAAACAAGTATTTGTATTCAGCTGATTGCATTCATTCAGCCAATGTGCAATCTTTAAAAATAAAAGTTAGAGACTTAGATATACCTATCATAGTAAATTAAGTAGGACAGTTAGTCTTCTCATTTAGAGCAGAATATGTTTAGAAAAAATGCTTATGAATGTTATGCATGCTTCTGTAATAGAGGAAAGGGTGAAGTATTTATTGATGTTATTTGAGTTTGTTATTTGAGTTTCTTGCTATCTCTGGGTGGGAGGTTACCCAGGGATGAATAGAGTAGATATTTCTGAAATCCTGTTGTTTCTGTTGTCTTCTGAAGATGGGACAGGAATTAGCATGGGGTAGACGACACTATTTCCCATGCACTATCTCAGTGTTACTGAACTGCTCTCCTCTGCAGAAGCTTAGGCATGTAAGTTATGAGGGGACTAGCAGCTCACACCAGTCTAACTAGCACTTTACAATCTTGCCCTTCATGTAGACAAGGTAGCTTTTAAAATGTTACATGCTGTTTTAGATGATTGAGTCCGATGCTTTCTAAAATCCTCTCTCGCAATGCCAGATAACAGTTTTCTCAATTAGAACTCTAGCATAGGTGAATTTGGTGGTGTGTTAAAAATAAAGTGGATGTCGGGGCAGGATTTCTGTGAGTGTGTGAAAGTCTGTGATTTAGTAAAGTCTAAATTGGCACTGCTGTAGGATGCATGGGGAGTAAAGGAATCTGAACTTCTCACCTGGGAAGGATGTGGGAAGGTAACACCTTGTGCTTTTTAAAATTTGAGATTAGGCTTCAGTGTGGAGGAATTTGTGAGGTACCTGAGCAGAAAAAAAGATTCTTGTGTAAATGCAGACTTTTACATCTTTGTTTCTATTGGTTATGAAGTTCTGAGTTCATAATAATAACAACTTGTTTCTGATAGTAAACACGTATGGCCACTCTTCCTCTTCACCGAGCCTGTACCTCTTCTGTCAGATGCAACTTTCCTTACTAACAGAGGGTTACAATGATTTAAGTATTTTCTGCTGCTTATTCTTTGACGAGCTATGCTTAATGCTTCTTAGATGAAGCTTGGATAAATATATGCTCAATAAATAGATTCCTGGGTGGTTAAATTGTGAGTTGTGGACTGAGCATCAGTCCTGGTGCTTGGGTTTTTTTCCTGTAATTTCTTATGGATGGTACTTTGAGTTCTGTCTTGAGCATTTTTTCACTGTCTGTTCTGGGTGTGATAGGCTTAGATAAATGCTAGATTGTAACACTGATGCTAACAAACAGCTATTGTACTCTGCTTTCCAGAATGAATGTCTGCTGTGTTCTGTAATTACTGGGGTAAAAGAGGACACTTGAGTTCTTGAAGTAAGCCATTTTCTGCTGTTTTCCTGGATAGCAGTCATCCAGGCAGTAGAAAGATCTTGTGTTGTCACTTCATGCAGAAGAGTATGATACAGGTTTATTCCAGTCTTCTCAATTTGTGTAGCGGAGACCTTCATGTAATGGGACCTCATGCAAGTTTGTTTTGTTGTTGGTTTTGGAGAGGGGTGTGTGTGGGAAAGTGGTGTGTAACATGCCAGTAAGAAAACTATCTCTCAACTTCTACTTGTGGCCTGAGACTGACTGAGTACATATTCCCATCTGAATGATTCTGTCTCTGTGTTTTCCTTATCAATGTGTGGTTTTGTCTGGAAGAGTTCTGCGTTGGGACAGTTGAGCATCAAGACTTTGGGGTCCAATGACTGTTGCTAGTCACTATTTCCTTAGTAATTGTACAACAGCATGATGGATCTGCCTTCCCAGAGCAGTCAAGGTGTTCAGTACACACATTCCTTTGTTACCTTAAATCTTGGGCATTCATTTATGCACTGCTTTGAGTTGAAAAATAGCTGGGGGGGTGGGGTGTGGGCGGTGTAATGGTTCGTGATAGCATTCACAACAGCTACGTGATAGCTGGAATTTGGGCTTCTCCATTCCAGTGCTGTTTTTTTCCTTAGCTGTTACTCTGTGTGAGAACTAATGGGCATCCAGATGGCATGACGGATGCCTTACACAGACCAGAAATGAATATTTCATCACGCCTCCCGAAGATAATGTGTAGTCTACTAAGCAGCTTTTTTACAGCAAGTAGCTCAGCTTCCTGAGAATATCACAGCTTCTAAGTGTTCCTGTCTTTGAGGGAGAGAGGGTTTGGGCTTCAGACTCTGCAGCTGACAACCTGGAGTTATCTAGCTCTTGCTCACCAGTCTGGGGTGGTCAAGATAAGATGTGGATCCGATTCTACAATGATGCTTTAGTGCTGGGGATATCTAACCTTACTGCTTAGGTTTTTTTATATTAGTTATTTGCAGGCTTTGGCAACCTAGCAGCTAACTTAAAGGTAAAAGAGTTTTGTTGTAGTGGGGTGTTGAGTGGGCTTTTTTTTTTTTTGGTTTGTTCATTTGCTTGATTGGTTGGTAGTGGGTTTGGGGTTTTTCTGTTGTTGTTGTGTTTCGGGTTTTTTTTTTTCTTTTTGTAATTCTGAAATGTTCCTGGCAATAAATAACATCTTCCTTGTCAGACTACTTTGTGACAGGGTGAAAACACTGAGTGCACTCCCTGGCTGTGGTGTCTAATCACAGCAACACTGAAAGAAGTTATTAACCATAGGGTTGGAAACCCTATTCCTTGAGGACTGGATGAAGTTTTAGCAAAGAAGGGGTAAAAGAATTTCTGGTCTCCGCTAGTAGGGGATTTGAAGGCTTACAAAACTATAGTGTTTCAATCATAGACCCCCAAGCCAGTCCACTGGTTCTTCAGAATATTTTTTTCTGTCTTCCTTCTTAAACAGGGGAAATGCAAGGATTGACAGGGACAGTGGCTTGTTTTTCATATATGGGTCCCTACTTTCTCCAGACATCCAAGTGCAGGGAAGCACTGTTGCCCTCATATGAGGGTGCTTACAGGAACAAGCACTGTGTAGAGTGTTCTCCCTGTCACTGAGCGCTGTGAAAGAGCCGTGACGGAGAGCACGGGGAGACAGTGCCAGACAATGTCTATTCCCTTCCCGTGGGCTGGCACTGTCAAGTTGTTTGAAGTCTCTTCCAAGAGGAACCAATGGTGTCATGTTAGGGCAGTTCTGTTCTGATCTCTCCTGTAGACATCATGCTACTCAGCTTTTCATGGTCAGTGTTAGAGGCAGCCAAGATGTCCATAATGGTATCGGTGTATATGAGCTGCAATTTCTGTCTCTAAAGATGCTTCTGCTTTTATTTTAGGTACTTAAAGGCTGACCCTCTCTTTAGGGTGTATGATTCATAAGTACTTTTTTCTGGTTTGATTGATTTCATGCTGTAAGTTAAAAAAAGAAATGGAGAAGGCTTTTTAATAAAACACAGACCATGATGGCTAGATTTACGTTCTCTGCAGCAAATAGCTAAGATGGCAAAGAAAAAAAAGTGGGGTCTTTGAAGCAATTAAAGGACTAAAACTTTTCAATTTTATGGCTTGTACAATATGGTGAAAACTGGTAGTGATTCTGCACTTGTTTGTCAGACAGCTTTCCTGCTCAGTATCAGCAGTCTCCCCAGTAAGTAACAGAAAACAAACCAAGAAGCAGCTTAAGAATTTGAACAATATTTTCTTAGTTATGTTGGCATATGGTAAGATGGCCAAACTGTTTGGGCTTATATTTTCCATACAGAGTGTCTGCTTTATTCTGAATTCTTTTTAGAAAGCCTCAAGAAAAATATTTAAACTACTTTCAGGAAAGATTAAGGCAATTAAATTTTGTTCCTGTGGAAGAGGTAGGGCTGTGTGTGTGTATGGTGAGGGGAGGAGTGTTAACAGCTTTAGCACTTTTGTATTCTGAGGAGACAGGAATTTGCCAGACTGTATTTTACTTTTTCCGTGAAAATCTTTCTGTATCACTTTTCAAGCAACTGTAAATCTTACTGTATACATACTTGGAGGAAATGTAGTTTGGAAACTGCGTTGTTGGAAGATAGCAGCTGTGTGAAACACGGAGCTTCTGCCCCCGCCCCCCCCCCCCCCGCCCCCACTG
>VZSZ01010467.1:34265-171028 GCA_013398815.1 Ibidorhyncha struthersii
TAAGGGAGTAAAGAAAAAAAAGGGTTTCCTTTTTCTTTTTTTTTTTTTTTTTTTAAAGATGACAACTTTTCAAACGCAATATTGGGGGTTACAAGTTTGACTTGCTTGCAAAAGGGCATGAGAAATCATCTTGGTATTGCCTCTAAATTAGAGGCGTTTTAGACATACGTTGTATTTCTGTGGCTGATACACAATTGCTGGACTGTCTGGCAGGTTGTAGATCTTCATTTCCCAAGTGTACATGTCCTATCCCTGTATTTTCATCTTTACTTGAGTAAAGGCAAAGCAAAGGCTTTGAGGTGTAACCAATTTCCTTGGATGAAATGTCTTCAGTGCTGTGTTTTGCCCATATTGAAACTTCATTAACTCTCATGCATATTTTAGGTTTAGGAAATGACTTGTGCTTCATGCATGCTTCAAATGGTGCATCGTTGATAAACTCTGTCTCATGCTATAGCTTTTGGGCTCCACAAAGTAACGGATGTTTCATCCTAAAACAAGAAGAGGAGTCCCTGAAATGATTTCTGGCCAAATACTTAATGCAGTCTTACAATATGAGTGAGCTTGACGTATGTTTATTGTGGGAGAGGCTCCCCTGGTATTTATTATTAAAGGCTGGAATTTAAGTCTAGTTTTCTTTACCACAAAAAAAGGAAGTCGGTTGCAGGCTTCAGACGAATGAAGTTTAACAAGATTTTTTCCTAAGTTGAGTGTTTCAGCTAGGCTATTCTTGGGTTTTTATTGCTGCTGAAGTTTCAAACTGAGACCCTTCATTTATATCTAAAGGATCTCCTGTAGAGATTTTTAGACTTTGAAACTGTCTTGAGATTTGGAGGGAAGAGGAGGAATTATTTCACTGTCTCAAATCTTTCAAACAAATTTAGCAATTCAGGCACAGAGCAGTTGATTCCGGCTGTCTATAAGACAGGTGGGCCTGATGAGCATATATAGTGTGGTTTTTGTGTGTTGTTTTTAGTGTAGTACTCAGCATAACTTCCAGAAGTAATTTTCTTTGTATACAAACCTGGAGAAATACTAGTGTCTTAACCACAGAGTGAGTGTAATCCACTTCAGAAAGTAACTGTGCTCTCCATGACACGCAAAATGAACAGATTATATAGTTCTGTTTTTGTTGAATAATTGTGTGGTTTCTCTTCAGATATAGCTGCTATAATTTAAAAAATGGAATAGGATTGCTTTGAGAAATTGAGTCATGAAATCATGGAAAAGAGGAGGAATGCAGGGAAAAATCACTCCTTTCAGCTTCTCTGCAGCTCTTCAGTGAGAAGAGAATGGTCCCTGGGAATCCTTACTAGTGCATGCTCTTGCTAAGTTAGCAGTATACAGAATAATGGGGAATTCTAGTAATTGGTACCTTTCCTATTTAGGCTTGCAAAGACTGATGACAGGTTTTTAAATTTAATTGCAAACCCAAGTCTGAATGTTCTTAAAGAACTCGTTAGTACCACGCGCTGCTGGAATAGAGGTTTCTCTTGTACAAGATGAAGTTTTGCCAACAATGACGTCTTCACTGCTATGCAGAGTCCTCAAGATTGTGTTTTATGAGGAGGATGAGAGAAACTTGGATGGATCTCAGCAAAATCTTTAACAGGGAGTGGAGAAAATCTGTGAGAGCTCCTCCTAATTTGCTCCCCGTTCTTAGATTTAAGATCAATTTTCATTCCATATCGAATAGTTGCTTCAGTTTTTGTTATGACACAATAAGACGACCAGATTTTACTGAACTTGCCAACATAACTAAGCAAATATTGTTCAAATTCTTAAGCTGCTTCTTGGTTTGTTTTCTGTTACTTACTGGCAAGAATGCTGATACTGAGCAGGAAAAAACTATAGCGAGTTGTCCAGTGTTGGAAAGCTGAAAGAATAACTTTTTTTCAGGCCTGAAAATGTTGGGACTTAAATAGATGCTTATAACTGTAAAGTGAAAGAGGAGTATCAAGTATATTTCACTTATAGACAGAAGGGATGACGAAAATATGCCAGAGCTTGCTTGCTTGTTCTAACCAAACTCTGCTTTTGTCCAAAAAAAAAAAAAACAAACCAAAAAATCTAATTTCTAAAACTTTGAACTCCTTTAGTAAGGTGGAGGAACACTGTGAAGATTGTGCTGTTTGCTAGTCCTCTTCCAGTTGTACACGGAGTTTTTGAGACAAGGTGACTAAAGATGGCTTCCACTTGTTCAAGCCATAGGGTTCATAGCCTTTGTGCAGCTAAGCTTCTCTTCCCTTTTTTTTCATGTCTGGTTGTTTGTGGACTGGGTTTTCTATTTTTTTTTATTTTCTATATGTCTCTCATTCTGTATTCAGCCCAGCCATCATTTGCTGGAACTGATTGTTACATCTTGCCGAAGGATTGCTCAAAGCAGGTGACGAGAGGTGAGAGAGACCTTTTCTTGCTTTGAATTATTCAATAGTGGGTCTCTAGTTGACATTTCTAATATTAACTTTTAATAGAGGCTTCTGTCCTCTGGTAATCCATCTGGATTGCTTGATTGGGTGACAGATTTTTTTTCATGTAAGTCATGAAATCAGTTAGCAGGAAACCTTCTGCAGCCTTCTCTAAAAGGCTTCGGTCTGAATGTCACTTACTTGCTCTTGAAGTAATATAGCACGTAGATATTCATAATTACAAAACTAGCCACTTGCATGTGGCAGGCACACTTGGAATGGTCACCAGCCTTTTAAGCGGACAGTATGAAGTAACTACTGGTGGTATTTACTAATCTGGGGAGTCTTCTCATCATCAGCCCACACCCCTTTTGGAACAGTTTTTTTCTGGGATCCTGGAGTAGCAAAACTTCAATTACTTCTACAGAAAGCCCTCTTAGTGAGGAGCAGGCTGATTACCATTGCACCACTGACTTTCTGTGCAGGGCTGAGTTGGCTTTTTGGCAAATACGAGGAGACGTGTTTCTGTGTGTGTGTTTGCACTCTTGATTTGTCAGTGCTGTATCATCGTGGGCAAAGCTGAGGGGAAGAAACAAACTTAGTAATGCCATCAGTCCTCTGGGAAATTGTGGCTGGTATGCCTGCTATGTCTTGTAGGGCAGCTTTTCATGAAGGAAAACCTTAATAGACTATATAAAGGCACATCAGCATTGGACCAGTGCAGCTGACTTTGTGTAGCTTACTTGCTTATAAACACGTATAGTTTGACTTCATCTGTTGCAAATAACAAACTTCTATGTTAGAGGAGTAGCAGGAGTCTCAAGTCAAACTGCTCTGTAAGATCATTGTTCTTCAGTGCACGGGGTGCTGTACTGAGAGCAGATGGGGAAAACAAAGGTTGACAGTCGTAGCTGGAAGGCTAGGGTAACTTCTGGTGTTTCTCTCATCGCAGCTGGGACTCTAGAAAGCAGGAAAACTGCAGGGAAGGGTATGGAAGAAAACAGACAGGAAAGATGAAAGGGAAAATATGCCAAACCATACAAATTGCTGAGAGTTGCCACCTCTTTTTTTTGTTTTTGTTTTTTTTCTTTTCCTCTATTTGCACTAAATGTACACAATTCCCATAGCACAGGAGCCACGGAGACTATGAAAGCAACTGTTACTATTTCAAGGCAATATTTATTAATACTGTTTTAACTTAGCTTGTCATTTGTCCCATATAAGTTGCAATTTTGCTTGCTGAGGAAAATAGATAAAGCATTTCTCATATTCTGGAGACAGTGAAAGAAATTGTTACTTATTTTCACTTCTGTCACTTCAAGAGGGAAGTAGTTCAGTGTGCACTGCTTTAAATATTGTGTATGATATCCCGTTTAAGCACTTCATCGATCACTGTCAGCAGAACAATCTGACGCTGATGAGGAAATCCTCCCATGGAGGCCGCCATTCAAAATGGACCAGCCAAAGTCTGCAGCTGAAGGGACTCTTGCTCTTTCTGTCAGCAGAGATGTTGCACTGCGTCAGGATAGCTTATAAAGTCAGATGAGCCACATCAAAGCTGTAAATCAGTTGGTAAAAGCTTTAGAACTACATCAGTATTGCAGGCCTTGTCAACCCAGTCACATGCAAGGCAATTGCCATCTTAATGTGTGTTGGAGTGTCATCTTTGCAGAGTTATCAGCATTTTTTCAACAATACTTTACATTTTTAAAAAGAAAACTTCATTTTAAATGTGCAGTGTTGTCTAGAGCTAGGCTTTGTTGCTTTTAGTCTCCTGTTTCTCCACTGCAAATGAATTATAGAGGTGCAAGAACTGCAGAAACAGACTTGCATGTAAATTGTCACCAGAAGGAAACCACTGCTGTCAGAGAGTCCTGAAATGCCCAAGTTTCATCGAGTTATTACGTAAGTTACACTAAAAATAATACTGTTGAAGTCAGCATTTGGAAAACTGAAAGGGAAGCTAATACTAATTTTTTGTGAGGGGCGTGTGCGTTGTGATTGTCCACCTTTTGCAGGCAGTGTAGACTTTCTGTGCACAAGTCAGGGTTGTAGTGTCAAGGGGACAGTTTGTTGAGTTGGTGATTTATTTGTGATAGAAGTTAGAGATACAGTAAAAGCTAAAGCTGGGACTACAGGCAAGAGAGTGGCTTTGTGTAGTTAGCTTCATAGGAACAAATTCTTTTATATCCTTATTTTCTATCAAAGCACTTACTGAGTTAGTTAAACCACAGGTTTTTGCTGTTCTTTGTTTCTTGCTTTCTAGATCTTTCTTTTTAATTAAATGCGCTTCAGCAAGTCAAGATAGCAATTTTTAAGACACTGGGAGTAGTAAAACCTCACTGTCTGAAGGAAGGAGCCTGAGGAACTAGAGGAGATCCTGCTTCTGCCACTGACTCATTGTGGCCTGAGGCAAGGCTGTCTCTCATCTTAACCGTCTGCAGAATGACGAAGATGATACTTTTCTCATGGTGGTAATTGGTAGCATGTGAGACAGTTAATGTGGTATAGGAAAAATGAAGTGTTCAGCGCATCTGAGGAGTAAATAAGGCAGAGGTTGCTAACTGGGAGAAAAAATAATTTTGTCTCATTTCTGGAGCAAGATCCCCCTTTTCTGATGTTAGTGCTTTACACATACTCCCTCTTTCAGAGGTGTGAATGCTCTTTTGCAGAATGACGACTCTTGCAGTGCAGACTTTCTTTTTCTAATGCCTCCCTTGTGTAACTGTGTGAAGTTTTAGCTGATAATTTTAAGAACTTTGAAGGCCTGATGATGCAGCCTCAGTGTGTTAACTGCTACTCAATAAAGCATGTGACTTTCAATTTCGGAGTTCATGGCAATGTTTGCAAGTCCAGTGACTTCTGTTGACACTTAGCAAAGCTTGTGAGCAAGCTTGAGCTTGTGAGCTCTCATTGAGCACATAGCACAGTAAGATGGTTGAATAATGGGAGATAACAGTTATAATGCCTGTGAAAGGAAGGAACTGTATGCCACATGCAAGGCATGGTGAGAAGAGTCTTTCTATTTCTTCATATATTGAGTCCTCCTGACATCTAGGTAGTAGGAAACTTTTGCCTTGCAGTTGCTCTTAGCATTGACAGAGTTGGTCTAGAACTTCTTTGGAGTGTCTTCTGCTTCAGCCATTCTCATTACAATTCTCTGACTGTTACCTGAAAAAGAGGTCTAAGTCCCGATTCTCCCAAAACACAGACCGTGTTTAGAGAGGAGACATTGCTTTGTTCTGACCAGGTTGCAGGGTGGAATATTTCCAAAAATCATGTGCGCCCTAGGCCAGTTCCCTAGTCACAGGTATACATGGAAGTTACAAGGTAGCATACTCCCAGTTACAATGATTGATTAGTAATTTACGTATGATTATAATATTTGCTGTCATTCTCCTCAGTTACTGCTCCTGCTCAGGGGAAGGCTCTCCAGCTGGGCAAGGGTCGTCTTGGCCCATGGGCATGATTTTTAGTATTATAATGAAGGTGTTTCAGTCAAGGACACCCAGAATTTTCACTTTTCTGCCAAGTTGGCTAGGCCTTTCAAAACATGGTAAATTAGTAGCAACCTCAAGGTTCATATGCTTGTCTGCTCTCTTCAAAGAAAAACAACAAGACTTGCTTTCCTTGATTAGGTGTTCTTTCTCATACGACTCAAGGATAGAATTCTTGTTATCCATGAGAATGTCTCAGAAAGCTTCTCTACTAATTAGCCCAGATACTTGTGAAGAAACATTCCCAAGGCCGACCATCTGGCCAAGTACATAATAAAATGGTCGCACGCAAGACCCTGCATCAGAAGTTTAGCTAATGCCAATAGTTAATAGGCCTAACTAACTTTAATGCTGACAACTGTAATGTTATTGAAAAATGGCTAAGATTCTTACTACAAGACAACATGACCAGAAATCAAAATTTTCAAAACTGTTTTCAGGGAAACAAGTAAGTGATGACAGACAGTAGACCACACCAGGTTCATGATGTATTCCTAATATGAATCCAGCTTCCAGATCCTAAAAAAGGCAACTCATTTGTTCCGAGATTTCCCCTTAGCAAATTCAGAAAGTTCTAGTTGTTGGGTAAAAATCTTGTTTTCTAACAACATGTGAAAAGCTGGGCAATGCTTGTATGTAATGTAGTGGAAAGTGAAACGGGATGTGTGCTTCCCTTCAGCTCTGGATTTCTTGGAGTGCGTTTGGGGTGTGACAGAGGTCAGAGGGTATTAAAAACTGTAACTACAAACTAGATTCATTTTGTGTAACAATTAGTTAGTTGTGGCAAATGTTAGGCATTTGGGGAGGAAGTGGCCTCGGTAGAAGTAAGCTGTTTGGGACAGGCTTGTGTTTTTTGTGTGCACATGTGCCTTGGGTTTCTTGTCTTTGTGGGTGTAAGTTTGCTGCCCATATTTAGATGTCACCTAACACAGTGGATTCCTGTGCTATGACGAGGGTTCCTAGGTGTTACAAAGTGAAATAAGTACATAGAAACAGTTGAAGCAGATGGCTTAGATGAGAACTGTCACGAACAGAGAAGGCATAAGCAATGTGGTGAGAGTGGTGGATAAGAGTAGTGAAATACCTTTAATTATATCTTGCTAGTGTGTAGCTTTTTCCTCTTTTGCTTCTCTAAAGAGATCAGAAGGGTTCTGACCTGGTCTGCAATGACTCAATTTATGTCATTTAATTCTCTGTGATTCTATGTGTGGATAGTATATCCTTCTAAACCCTGTTGACCTTCCTTTCACAATCACAGCAATTTTCAAGAATGGCCTATCCATATAAAGAAAATCAATGGAGTTTAGTCCCTGGAGCAAAGAGTGGTGTTTCTTACCTTCACAAAACCAAATGGAAAGTGCAAGCCTTCCCTTGAGCTGTTTTGGGTTTCTTTTAGGTTCCTGGCATTCTTACGTGTTCTTAATTTACAACAGGCTTGACATGAGGGGAGACTGAACATAAGTTCCACGATGGTAAGGGAAGGCAATACACTAATTTTGAATGAATTGTTACCTGGAATGTTCTGTGATGGCTCATGACAGCTTCAGCACTAATTGTACATTGTCTGGCTTACCTGGCTCTTCTGTTCTGCTTTTCACTGCTTGCTAAGGCTGGTTTTCCCATTCTAATTTGGATTCTCAAAAAATAAAAGGGAGTCTGCATGGGACCATGCTCCCCCACAATGTTCTTCATTTGAAAAAATAAACGAAAACACTGCTTTGCTGATGTCTGGAAGGGGCTGGGTTTGTCCTTTCAACAGTCGAGTCTGGTATGAAAGCAGAGGGGATACTACTATCTTTTGCTCACTGGAGCAAGAAACAGAAAGGGCACTGTATGCTGCTTAAATAAGAAGGCTGATAAGGAGATTGTCTTCTAAATTCTAACAACATACCTGTGTGTGTTAACTTGTCTGTAAAGATTTTCATCTTGTTTTTTTTTAATGAAAGGGGAAAACATTAAAAATTGGTATCAGCATTTTATTTAGGCAGAGTATTAAGTTCAAATCTGAGTGTGTGTGTGGGGGGGGAAATTTTGAAGTGCGAAATCAGAATCAGCTATGCAGGTAGGACAGATACCATAAACTGTTTCCACATTTCAGAATGACCTCCTAGATTGGTTGCTTTCAGTTGCTTTTAGTAATATCTGGCTATTCATTACAGTTTCTAATGATGTAGATTCCTGAAAGGAAGTGTTTATTAGCAAAGCATGTTTGGTTTCTTGTACATCTAAAGTTGTTAGAACAACTGGGTGCTTTAGTGTTAAGGCATTACAGACCTCGGAGAAAGCACATCTCTCTACAGTGAGTCTTTTTAGCACCTGTGTTAGAAATCATTGTAGCAACTTAAACTGTTGCTTTAGTTGATGATGATGTTTAGGTTGAGATGGGTTTTTTTGAGATGCCAGCCTTTGAAGATCTGCAGAGCACCTGGGCTTGAACACCGCATCTGCTTTAACAGGAATTCACATATATTCAGCTCACTGCTGATAAGGAAGGTTTTCTGCCATGAGACTGCAAGAACAAATGATCATCTGCCTGGTAGAAGGAACTTACTATGAGCTAGTCTAGCTTTTTGTTTAAGCTATGTTATTGCTTTACATGAAGTTTTGTTTGGAAAGACTTTTTCTTTTAGAAAAGTTCCTAATACCCAATCAAAGTTGCAGCATATGTGTGTGAAAATGTAGTTCTGTCTTCCATAGGATTCTTTAAGTAATTTCACCACTAAGAAAGCACGTATTTTGCTTTGTCCTGTAGTCTAAGTATGCATAATTTAAACTTCTGTCACTGTATATTGTTACATATTTCCCAGATGGAAGATAGTTCTTGAATTTTTCATCTAGTGTAGAGGAGACTTGAAGACTGAGTTGCCCCTTTTGCCTTTTAATAGGCTAAATAGATCAAACTATTCATGAATTTCACTTCTTATATTTGTATTTTTCCTTGAATCAGATCTCGTTTCAGTCTTCGAGCTGTGGATTTCAGACCTGGCCATAGTATTTCACTAGCAGTTGCACCAGTAATACAACATTTTTAATCCTATTTGCTATTGTCTATTTATATTCTCAAGGATAAAGTCAGCCCCTTTGACCTAGCAGCATGGAGCTTTTCTGATTCAGGTGGGAAAGCAGACCAGACTCATGTGCCTAAAATTGTTATACAGGGATGTCAAGTTTGACCTTTTGTCAAGACCACCATGTGTCTCTCAGGTTAGCTGCTGAAAGTACATTCTGCATGGTTTTATTTTTCCCCAGCTGTCTGGAAGTAAATTGAGGTCTTTGTAAATTGAATAGTTTCAAAATATTTCATGTACTGGCTGATGGCTGGCTATCCTTCCTTAGCCTAAAAGATATGAATTTCATCTAGGCCTGTTAATACTTTTCTGGAAGCCAGGGTCTGTTACTTTTACTGAATTATCTTTTTCAGCTACTTGTAAACTTGCCCTGCTAGAAACACTTTGGGTTTTTTTTTTTTTTCTTTCTTTTCCCTCCATTCATAGCCTCCACCTGATTAGGTCTTCCACTGGCACCAAATCTCTCTCTTTGGTTGAACTCTCTTCAGGTCTTTACAGGATCACTTTCCTTATGCCGCTTTGTGAATTTATAGTGATGTTCCACTAGAAACACCACCCACAAGACTGACAGTCACCAACCGAGGTAGCAGTAGTAGTTGCTGTCAAGTTAATCAATCACCTGCAAGTTAACCGGCTGCATTACGGTTGTCCTTGGTATGCTGGTCTCTGATGCCTGTCAAAAGGATAAGCTGTTTTGTTACCTGAACCTGCATGATCATTTATGGCTTCACATTTTACTCATTGACAGCCATATGGTGTCATCCTCTGCAGCTAATCCAGTTGACTCTGTATTGATGACCAGTCCTTTTTAGTTATTTGCTACTCCCTCCGACCTCTCTCCTCTTATTCTAGCCACTGAAACCATCCCTGATGGCC
Organism: Ibidorhyncha struthersii; assembly: GCA_013398815.1. Taxonomy (NCBI): domain Eukaryota; kingdom Metazoa; phylum Chordata; class Aves; order Charadriiformes; family Charadriidae; genus Ibidorhyncha; species Ibidorhyncha struthersii. Next base: position 44,115 of record VZSZ01010467.1, read on the forward strand.
CTCATCTTGTTCACCTTGAGTTTTCTGCACCTTTTGTTGATTTGATATTGTCTTGCTGCATGGTATGAGGAAACTGTCAAAAGCCTGCTGGAAGTCTTACCTTAGCAGAATTACCATTTTCAGCTATACTCACAAAAGATCAGTGTTTCTAGAGGTATGAGTGCACGTCTAAAATTTTTGTTTAAAATGTGTTAATTTGGTATGAATGGGTTTATTTTGCCATCTCCTAAACCAGTATGTTTGGAGACTGTTTCAGCCTAGAAGGCCTTAAGTACCTGGTTCACTTGGGTAAAAACATGACTTTCCTCCAGTGCTGCAGGGCTTTACTGTTCTTTTTTCTTTCATTTCTTCTAATTCAGTAGCATTGAAATAAGCAGTAGCTGTAAGATGGGACTGAGGTAGAAGAACCTTCAGAGCAAGAGTGTAAATTTTTTTGAGGAGAAAAGGTGTGTGGTTTTTTTGGTGGTTTTGGGGGAGGTGGGGTTTTTTTTTTCCTTTCCTCTCTTTTTTTCTTTTTTTTTTTTTTTAAGCTTCACAGTGGTAAGCTGGCTTCAATAACTGGAATCAGAAATGTTGCTTCTGCTGAACTGCTAATAGCAATAAAATTGGTACATAGGCAAGCTGACATTTAGTAACATATGCTACAGAAATGCTTGCGAGTAATTGGGATTGGGTTCCCACAATGTTAGGTATTGTACAAAATATTAATTCCTGCCCTTGAGATCTGTGTACAGGCAAGGCAAAACCAAGGTAGTTCAAGCAAGCATAAACAAGCAGAGTGGTAAATGTAGTGGGGCAGGCGAGTTTGTTAGGCAGCTGCTTTGCTCTTTGGTCTTGATTAAGTGTGGATTAACTTAGTGGAAAAAGGTGAAGGCAAGTTGCAGGGGAGCAGGAGGGAAGGACCGGGGAGTAGTGGTGCAGTCTGTTATGGAGGAGCTTGATTTGGAAAGAGTGGGGGAGAAATCACGTCTGGCATTAAGAGCCATAGCCATAGCCTCTCAGTCTGTTAGAGGGAGAGCTGGAGGAGGAAGGGGAGCAAGGGTCAGGCTAACTCATGAGGCTGGTGACTTCCTCACAGTCTGAAATGACTGCACTACAAGATACACTCCTCCTGTCCTTTGGACTGAGAGCTATTTCCCCAGCTTTGTTTACTTTTCAGTGCGAGCTGTGGCAATAAAAATATTTGCAGTAATTAGAAAAACTAATCCTTTATGAGAAGCAGAGGCAGTGATTATACCACTTACAAGTTGTCCTTATGCACTTCCTGCTGTGATGAAAAGCAATTGTTTATTCGTGTGGTTCTCCCTCAGCCCTCTCTTCATTCTGTCATTCTTTGATATGTGAAAAGTAAATACCTTCTCCCCTGCCTATTTTACAAATGGCTGCTTAGCGGCAAAGATGTTTCTGAAGAACTTGCTTTAACTGAGAGAGGGTGATCAATATGATGCATGGAAGGATGAGATACTGAGTTTTCCCTCCCTCCTGGCTCACCATCTATCTCCCACCTTACCAGCAGTGAACCTGGAAGTACCAGTGCCAGTAGGACATGGAGGTTCCTCTGGAACCTCCCTTCTTTTAACGAGTCTACAGCTGAATCACAGTTGTCCCTCTTGTGGTGGCTGTGAGTGATTATTGCCTTCCTAATGATGGAACACTAGTCTCCTGTGGTTTACTATAATAAGATGAGTCACTGAAATGTTGTCTAAATGCTGTTGAAATGTCTTAAGGTAATTTGTTATTTAACTTATTTATTCTAAAAGTGATGCTAATATTTGTCATCTGTAACCTACAATATATCTAGTTCTACAGAATCACTTGCTGTAGGTCAGATGCCATGAACTTCAGAGGAATAAAGCCTACCTGCTCTTAACTGCATTGGGCTCTAACAGCTGAAGTGTATTTTCTTTTAACTAAGAAGATCACTGTTCTGGAGTAGCCAGAATAATTAGTGTCATTTGTTTTTCTGTAGGTTTGTAGGTCAAGCATGATGCTTCTCTCCCTTTATGGTATTCACATGCTTCTGATGGGAGGTGAAGTTGGAGCCTTTATAATTCTCAGGGGCAAGATGATTGAAAATTGGGGATGTCTCAAACTAATGAATTCAGGGTTTGCCTCCTGTAATAGCATCTATCAATATCTTAAAGATGACAGACTTCTTACCACGTATTCTTGTGACCCTTATTTTTCCCCCAAAATGGGAGATTATGGATGTTATGCTACTGGTTGAATTTAAAGCAATGTTTGAAATTGGTTTGTGTAAGCTACCTTGAATGTGACTGCCATTCCTTGTTTGAATTTGATGCTTGAGAAATGAGACAAAGAATACATGGGGAGCTTTTTGTAAGGTCTGTTAGCCTCTCCTCTTGGTTTGACATAATTTTTCTGCATCCTAGGCTTACTCTCATTCCAAAACTAGTGGGAACGGGTGAAGTTCCAGCATGTATTTCACTGGTCTTGGAGTGCAAAGGTGATGAATTTGTCTCTAAAGAGGAACTTTATAGCTGGTGGAATTATTTTAGTGTAGATACAGTGAGGTAATTAAATATTTCTGGCTTTGAAATGACTGAGAAGTACCCAGTCCGTGTTTCATTGCCTCTGGGAGAAATACCTTTTCTTCTTCCACTGTGTAGTGGATGGAGCAGGCTGCTATGTGTAACCTCACAGTCCCATGACTTCTTTATCTTGTATTGTGTGTTTTGGTTCCACTGTCTGTCCTTGATCAGTGATGGAAGAAAGAAGGCTGTTTCAAAAACTCTCTTTGGAGTTGTCCAAAGTACGCTACAAATGCTATAGGTAGCAGCTTAAGGCCAAGAAAAGCAAGGTCTTAACTGTGAATCTCAGAGCCTTGGTAGCTTTGCGGTTTTCTTTTGTTTCTCATGCCCATACCTTAGGATGGGAGGGCAGAGGATATGAGCAGAGAATCAATACGTGGTTGGATGAGAGGGTTTTTTTGAGGGATATTGTCTTTGGGGGAAATATCAAAATGGATTCACCTCCATCTTGCAGCATAGGAGCCTGCTGTGACTCTCCTAAAGCAGGATTGCTGCAGGGTAGAAAGGGTGTTGTGGTCAAGGGTGTTGTGGTCAATGCTATAGGCCTTCAGCGCGTGAAGGATACCTGGGTGCCTGGCAGGGAAAATGCTGCTAAACCTGGTGCAGTGTTTTTACTTTTCTTTACTCTGTTTTCTGTAGATAAGTCTGTGCCCCTCGGAAGAGGTTACCAGGAGTAGAATTGGCCCAAGATTAACTGCAACTGTAAAGCAGTCTCTGGTGTGTTGTGCTGTTGGCACTAGGCTAAATATTAAAAAGCGAGCTCAACCAAGAATGGGATGTACCACTAGGGAACTGTGACTATTCCATCTTACTCTTTGAATTAATTCTAGAGCTCAAAGAATAAGTTTGAGAGTGAGCAGCCTGAGGGCTCAAACAATAAATTGTGAATTGAGAAGTGATATTTTAAGAATTTTGTGAGTGGCAGGGTAAGGGAGTTACATGCTTGAGGCATTCTGTGGATAGTGGTTTTAATGTTTCTTACCTTTTTTATTTAAAATTTTTTGATGCCTTGTTATTGGGTTGGGAGACAACTTTAAAGTTTTATTGGCATTCAGCGAATTTTTCCTGTAATCCCAGCAATTTGACAAAGGAATTAAGTGAAAGAACAAGCCTTCATTTGGCTTTTCAAGGACACCTTGTCTGTGGTTTTGCAGCCTGTATGAAAGAGAGGGAGCACTTATTTCGGATATTACAAGATTTAAAAGAAAAAAAAAAAAGCAGTAAACACGATGAATTGGACTAATGCTTGCATTCATTTATTTCTGTATGACAGCCAAACCTCCAAAAACTTTGGAGACTTACTTCCATCTTTTAAAAGGTTCTGTAAACTGATTGATACAGAATAGTGAACACAAAGTAAGGTGAGTATACCAACCGAGGAAGTCTTCAAGACTTTGTCTGTACTTAACTTCCATGACAACACTTATTACCTAGCCACTCAGATGACAATAAGGAAACCATTTTGGGGTTACAGGAGAAATAAGGAATTTAATATTTTTGATGTTCTTCTGCTGTTTGTTAGCCTTTCTTTTTCCTCTGTGAGAGGATCATGTGGTACCACATACACTTAGCATAATATGCATCCAGATAGTGAAAAGTGAACTCAAACATATGTAGCAAACTTGCCACCGTTCCTTCTCTTGAGCCTGGAGCAAAAACCAATGTTAGTTTGCTAAACAAAATTGCAGACTGTATAGTTTGTCACTAGATGACTTTAATAAATACATTTTACAAACCAAACAACACAACAAAACCAACCAAACAAAAAACCCCAATACCAAACCTACAGTGCATGGTGTCTTTCGGTTTGGGGGGTGCTACACAATGAAATCTGACTGCTGCTTTTTCCCTCGCATCAGTTTCTGTGCTGAGACTAATAAGCTCTAAACTCTTTGCAAGGTATTTAAAACAAAAGCTATCTTGGAGCAAATTTAGAAGAGACACAAATGGACCAGGGAGTGCAGAGGTGCTGCTGCTGACCCCGCAGGTGGAATGGAATGTGTCTGTTTACAGGAGCGTAAAAATAACCCCACCAGGACACACGTTGCCTAGGCAGGAATATCCATGCAACTCTCTTTTCTTACTTTATATCATTCTTATGTGTACAATACAAACTTTATCTGTTAATCTGTGTGTTTATTAATCCAATATAAACTGAAGTTTAAATATTTGATACTTACCCAAAAGAGCCAAATGACATCACGCTATCTGATGGAGATGCTCAGCTGCTATATTCGACTTCTGCTGCCTCTTTTCAGTGACTTTTCTAGCTGTTGTTTTTTCTCCTAGGCAATTAATACAATAGCACACTTTTCTGTCACAGTGTTGGTCAGGGCACTAAACCTATGGGCAGAGAGCCCATGAAACATTCAAAAAGCAGGGCATGAGCTTCTTTTAGCACATTCACGTAATGTAACTTTCTTCATTGATATTCACTTCATCAGAGTGGCCTCTCAGCTCAGCAGCCTTTCTACTTCACAGAATGGTTTGACACACATTTAAATCAGCAAGTTATGGTGCGGTGTATCAGCTAGGAGGGTTGTTTATTTGAAAAGAGTAATAAGGTAACTTTTATGGCTAAGGAATAGAGACCTGTGTTGGAATCTTGGTCTGGAATGTGCTAGCTTTAATGCTGCTATATTCACTGATGCCTTGTTTTATAGGCAAACATCTTGTTCAACAAGTTTTCCCGAATAAATAACACCTATAATATAATGAAGACTTGTGGTTGATTTCTTCCTTTTTGAAACACTATCTCATGTAGGTTTTGTGATTGTGTTTTATAGATAAGTCACTTTAATCTAAAATGTGTTTTGCGAAAGTGTTTGGGAGTTTCCCTAGCAGTAGTTTGGACACCAGTGTGTGCTTTGTACATGCCGTAAGCATGGGAGAGATTCAGATTTAGCCAACATGGTTTGGGTACGCTATATGCAACTGGTTGTTACTCTATCTTTTTTGAGTTTGTTCCCAGATCTAAAAGGTTACTTCAGCTGTAGAAGACTGGGATTTGGATGTTGACATCCAAACGAATGTATAACTAATCACACATAGCTCCAGAACTTCTTGCCTGAGTGTTTTCCTGCTACGTGCCCCGTTAAAGGAGCTTCTTCTCTGTCTTCTCCTGGTGTTGTAACTTAAAATCACACATTTACCATTGCTTCTGCAGACTGATTGCAGTGTGACAATTTTGTGTGGTGGGAGAGATAGAATGAAACTTTATGTAGTGATTATGGTTGTTCGAGGATTTAGATGGAAAGTATTCGGTTCGTGAGACTGCCACCCGATATATTGTTATGTATCTGTATTTTTACATGTGGGGGATGTCACCTGCAAACAGCAGGCATGGAAATTACAAGGTGGGAAGGAGACGGGCAAAGTGTTGGGTTGTAAAAGGATTCAATGAGCAATAGTAGCTTAGAAAAACTCAAAGAAAGCTGTTTTGTAGCTGGGTAATGCATGCTCTGACCAACTGCATGTTCCCACAAACAAGTGTACTGTCATGGCTGTGGGTGGTAAAGGAGAGGAACACTGGAAATGAACTGCAGAAATGGGGGTAGAAAGGATGAGAATACCTCAAGACGATCCTGCTGCGGAACTGGACGCATGGTGTCATGAAACCAGGGTCTGAGGAGGAATGTGTGCTCTCTTGTATTCAGAGTGGAGAGGCAGTTTTAAGATGGTTGTATAGGGAGCAAATTGACAGAATGGGTTTTTGTTTGGGTCTTTTTTGGGTGTGGGGTGTTTGTTTTCTTTTTTGTTTGTCCTTCTTCTGTTTCAGTATTGCTAAAGTTAATCATTCCCTTTACACTTTCAATTGTTGGTAAGCAACATGCAGCTGATGGCTGTGCATTTCATGGAGGGATCAGACATGAGTAAGGAGCAACCACTCAGCAATCCTTTGCCATGGGAGGGAGGGAGAGGGAAAGTGTTTTGGAGGTAAGTTTGGGAGATAGGAACTCTGTGATGAAACAATTTAAAGAGTTTATACGGAAGAGAGAGAGACAGACGTGTCACCTTTTTGCGGAGCCCATGTGACTCTGCTTGCCTGGACGTAAAGGCAAGTGGCTGCAGCAATTTGCAAAACTCATGTTAACATTGTTGATGCCGCTCTACTGAGACCTGGCTTACGTGCTTCACTGTTGCAATACTATTAAAAAATTAATATAATCCTTTATCATTGTTGACAAAACAGCCCCATAGCAGTGCCAGAGCAACCTAGACTGCCTAACGCATGCAACAGCATAAGCATACACTATTTCTTCCTAGAATATGAAAAGTATGTCATACTGAGTAATGAGCATGCTTTCTGTTCTGTCTGGTCTAGCTGATGTTGAACATAGCAAATGCTTATCCCTGCAAGGAGTGGCTTTCCTGTATATTGCATTAATGTGAAACTACTTAAAATATTAGTTGCCTGCTTCAGAAGTTGTCTTTAAAAGTGTTCAGAGCATGTCAGTTCTAAAATAACTTATTCCCTTACATAGGAAGATGAATTAGAATGACTGTACTGTAAAAATTTCTTATGCTGCTACATGGATAATTCATTATCACACACAGATTTTTAAGACTTCCCCCCCCAGTGAAAGTGACTCAGCTCAAGGGAGATGGTATTGTGGTTCATGCTGCAAGCTGTTGTATGGATGTGGAGAAATGCTGGTATAATCCTAGTATGTGTGATCTATTGCTGTTTTAATTAGAAAAAAATGAATCTCGGGAAAGTCGACAGCCCTTGGGAATTAAATGGGCAAACTCAATCTGGAGAGTGCAAAAAGCAGGAAATGTGTATATGTTTCTTTTTTTTTTAGAGACAAGTTTAGCAATAGTAAGTATTAAAGGAGGACAACTGTTTAACACTAGCTATTGAGCAGATTTTTGGGGGTTTTGGTATTTAGAACAATTAATATGTAATTTACACCTTGTACTTTATTACTTTATCCTGTAGCCACTTACTGTATTGTCTGTAAGTTTGCAATTTATACGACAAGGCAGAATAAACTTTTTCCTTTAAACAAGGAATGCAGTATTGCAGTTCGCTTTCTGTTTTTCTGAAACCACTGATGAAATAAAGTTCAGAAAAAGTGTTTTTCTCTTCCCATATAATTTGGCTAACCCTTGCTAAACCTACTGAGACCTTGATACTTGTTCACAAAGCTTACCTGACTTTCTCAGCTTTTACCTGAAGAGCATCTCACTGGTACTGTTTTTTTCTGATCTTTGCCTTCATGTAATGCCACTGATTTGGTGTATGTTGGTGTCACTTCTGTAGAGTTACTTCTGTCTGCCTTCCTCAATGGGAGTTGTGGAAGAAAAGTGACGAGAAGGCATCTATCATCTTTCACGTGGCAGGTTTAGGTAGAAAGGCTGAGAGAGGAGGAGAGCAGACTTGTATTTTAAACCCCACTTTCATTTTAGACAAAATAGTGAATTGCAGCAGAGAGGCAGCTGAGGGGGTTTTGTCTTCACTGGTAAGTTGGTCCTGCTGTCCTGTGCCCCTTATGTGGTGTGAATGTTACCCTTAGTGTCCTTGCATGCAGTAGTCCTTTTATTGCTTTAATAACAAAGCCTGAGAAATCTAAGTGATTAAACATCTTCAAGCTGTCCTCTGACCATGGAGTTTCACTATTGGATTTAGACTGTAAAAAGGAAACAGGCTATGGGACTTGGGTGGAATTTCATGTCATTTAAAAACAGCATATCAGTCTTTTCAGTCCATGAAAGCTATATTTTTTTTGTAATCAAATCCAATATTAAAGTTAAGCTGAAGCTGGTGTGAAATACCTGAGTTGTTGAGGAATGATGCCAAAGAAAAGATAAGTGGGCAGTAGCAACCCAAACCCAACAAAATTTTAGTTCTATTTGCTTCAGACTAGCCTGTTTCCCAATGTCTAGCATTCAGTTGGGACATAAACAAGGATTGTATGTATGCAAACTCATGTAATCTCTGGCTGCAATAGGTGTTAATTTAAGTGAAATTTTTGAGGACTGATATTGTCATGCCTGCTCAGCTGAGAGCTCTGCTTCCTCTGCTGCTGAGTGCATCAGCTATTTCTGCATGGGCAATGTTCGCTGATGCCACTTCTAAGGTGGCTCTGAAAATACTAAACACTAGCAGCCTTCAGCTTTTGGGTAGGGTTTTTTTCCCCTTTTAAGGTGGTGAGGTTGATCACTGTTTTAAAGTTGCCAGCATAGTTTCAGAAATTTTGTTTTAAGTTACAGCTATGACTCATTACTGTTTTTCTGGCTTAAGAAAGTACAGGAATTTGGGGACAAAATGATGGTTTATGAATGTTACAGAAGAATATTGTCTCCAGGAAACCGTAGACAAAGATTTTTATTTAGAACATTTCAAATTTGCACGTGGTTCCTTTTTATTGTGCTTTACTGAATAAGTTTAGCTTTCTGTTGGAACTAAAATAGATTTATTTATCTAGTCCTTCATAAAATACTGTGCTCCAAACTTTGAGACTGTGCTCTTATATAATACCTAAACTTGGGCCATCTCCCCTTATCGTCAAAACTATAAGCATTACATGTAGGCTGTTTTTTTGCTGAGGAAGTATGATTTATTTTATTTTTTGTACAGCTACTTTGAAGTTCTGTTGCAAGCATACTTCATGCTAAATTTTGAGGTACCTTAGTTAAGAAAAGAAACATTATCTCAGCTGGATTTTAGCTGCAGAAGTTTGTCAGCATCAAGGCCCTTCAGAAGACAGGCTTATCTGTCTCCAAGTGACAGATTTGCTTTCTGTTCCTCAAAACCAAAAGATGTGCTGTGGAATCTCATCTGTGTTGTCTGAAGTAAAGACATTTTTCATCTGAGCGTGGAGCCGTATTGTTTAATGCTTCTGTCTTTCACTGGCATTTCTAGAGCCAAGTAGAAAAGTTAAGTGTGCAAGCAAGATGTAGGAGCTGTTTCCTTGCATTTTCTGGTTGAGAAATGAACACGGGCAAACTGACTGTAAGCTCTCTAGCTTTGCATAATTCTGTCTTTTTATGTAGGCTTTGCAAGATATTTAAGCAATTGGTCTGAAGGAGAACTTTCTCTTGAAGCAGGTGACTTCTCATTTTCTTACCTGCCTCTGAGAGTTTAATACCTATTTCTGTATGCTTGCAGAATGACGTAACGTATGAGTATGCCACAAAGAACAGAGTCTACAAATAGGTCGTTCTTCATCTGTATGCTTTTCCAACAGCTGAAATCATGTGGGTGTCATTACCTGTTGTCTGAGAGCCACTTCTCTCATCATGTCGTGCATCTCCCGTTGTGCATGGTGGAGGCTTGCTGTCTCCTTCACTCCTAAGAAAGAGCTTTGTGCCCTCCTGGTGATCTCTGCAGGACAGTGGCAGCATAATCTTGGACAGGAAAAAAAACAAAACGCTCACTTAAACCATACATACAGAAATTTGACAAACACTTTCAAATCTGAAGCAATATCCTTAGAATTGAAATCTTTCCCTACTTTGAAATCCTAAAGCCTTTACAGCTGTATGGTACTTCACGCTGAGGTGACTGACCTTGGAAATCCATGATAGTGCTAGGAAAATGAAAAAAAGGAAACAAAGGGAGACCATGGTGAGGAAGGGTCTATGGCACTGGGATTAGTTTTGGTGTCTTGCTATCACGTGACCCTAGCATAGCATTTGTATTCCAGGTGCTAGGCTCTGTCCTGTGGCATGTGGAAAATAGTTTCATGTGGCTTCAAGAATAGAACGTACCAAAAGGAGTGATCCAGAAATAGCCAGGCTGGTCAGAGAACTGGTATTTAAGATGCCTGTCTGGTGTATGTCTGTCCCTTTTATTAATAAAAAAAAAGGTGTGGGGTGTTTTGGGGTTTTGTTTGTTTTGGGATTTGGAGTGGGGGTTTTTTTGAGTTTGTTTTTGTTTTCGTTTTCCTTCTCGCTGTGTACAGCCCGGCTGAAGTTACTGAATTGACAGGGTCTGTATATGGGTATATCTAAGCTGGGTTATCTTACGCTTTAATGGAAGGATGGAAAATTAATGCAAGTTGTGAAATAAAATAGTACTCACCCTTTTAGTCCGGAATCACTGTCCAGTCAAATCTGATGCTACCTCTTCTGTCCCCAAGTTCTTAATACTAAATGAAAAGAGCAAGCACTAAGTATGGAATCCCATTTCTGATTTTAATATCACAGGTAGGGAATTCCTGAAACTGCATGTGTTGCATTTTATGGATTTGGTCCTTTTAAAAAAGGAGCCCAGGGATGCTAAATGGAGACCCAGAACTGGGTGTAGAAACTTACTTCCAGAGATCCAGTGACTCACACATTTAGGTACCTCTAACCCTATGGTGGGTACGGTGGCAGCAGCACTTAGTGCTTCAAGGGATCGGCACCCCCTAGAAGAGCATTGCTTTGTTACAAAATGTGATTTACCTTTGGCTATTCACTAGCCTTGTCTCTTGAACAGCATTTTCTTTCTCCAGTAAGAACTGAAGTGGGAGGAATTACTTTCTGGAGTACTGGAACAAGAGAAGAAATAACTCCTCCACCGCCAGCCGGGATTCTTTGGGGAAAGTACGTCTTTACTGACAGTGCAGACACCTGTCTGAGTGTTGCTGCATCTACCCAAAAAAGCATCGTGGTCTTGATATAGGGACTTGGTAGGGATAATTCCTGTGCAACTAATGCAGTAGACTTGAGGGAGTTTTTCTGGTAAGAGGCACATATTCCTGCTCAAATACAAACTGACGTGGTAACTTCTGCATGGTTCTGCCAACCCCTTCTTTGAACTTAAATGTGCATAAATATGTATGCAGGAAACTCTTAAAATAATAAATCATGTTTAAGAAGACCTATAAGCAGGTAAATCGGTTTAGGCCAGGTTTGGGGCCCCAGTCATCTTTGAGAGTCTCATTGTGGAAGAGTGTGAGTGAGCCAGTGTGCGGGGGGTGCAGAGCGGCAGGGACAGGCATCGGTGCTCCACTGCTGTCGTGCGGCTCGTGCTGGTATTCCAAATCAGAAATTTCTGTGACCTTGAAAATGCTGCTGGCTTTGCAGATGGGCAAGGGTGGGAATGACTTAGTTAAATTTGTCAGTATAGTCTGGCCCAGAGCCACGCACTTTCTTAACTAGTTGCAGGAATGTATTTTTCTCTTTACAGTGTCAGGTAGTGAAACAACCACAAAGCCACTTTGCCATTTAGTTATTGTGATATACATGTAGTGAGCTATGGGAACCAGATTTAGGATCCCAGATATGATACTATCACCCTATAAACAATAATGTATTTTTTTTCCCCAGTCTTTAAATCCTGCCTGGCCTACATACTGCACCTTGCTAACTGCACATCCATAACCTGTGTGGTTTCTAAAAGCAAACATGTCCAGAGGCTAACTTGTTGCTTGTTTTCTGTGGAAAACTTTCCATCTTAAATAGGTAAATTAAAAATGATTCTCAACAGAAGAGCTCTGAGAATGTACTCACCAGCTCAGGGAAGCTGCTTGCTTGCTTCAAATCCAAACAAAGAGCAGACAGTGTATATTTGAAAGCCTTTTTGTCATGATTCAGATCACTTGTCCTAGTTTCCAAAGGCCGACTCAATAATGTCAGCTCGAGACTTACAATGGGATATGTCAGTATTTATTCTACCTCTTCTCCACTTCATAACATCCTAGTCCCATTATTTCATCTCTGCTCTCCTCCCATTGTTAAATAGCTTGATTCTGTCAGGTTGAATAAATATCTAAATTCTGTCCACTGCAGAACAGCTCAGTTTCATCAGCAGTTATAAATGACCCACAATTGCTAGAAAATGGAGCAGCACATTGTTGCTGCCTTTGTCTGTGGGCTACCCCTCTGCACAAACCCACTAAAACCGAGATGAAGTGATGAGAACTACAGTTCCTGGTCTCCGTGGGCTCTACCTTTTGTGCTTTAAGAGAGCAGACAGTTGTGAGCCTAGCATCCGTGGGCTATACTTTGGCCACCCATGTGTTCATATATCATGGATGATGGTAAAAGAAATTGTTTTAACTGCTGATTGCTACAGACATGCTGAAGTAGCATGTTGCGTTTTGTAAATATGATTTGGAGCTAATGAAGCAGATCAGAAAGAAGCAGCCTTTTACATAATGCCACTGCTTCAGCTCTAATATGACTAATCTATTCGGACAAGTAACGATGAACTTCTGAATGGCTTATTGCAGGATGCTTGAGTAACTCAGAAACAACAACCTTTGTACTGGCATGATAATCTTTTTATATGAACAAGTGGCTAGGCTCTCTTCAGAAGTTTTACTATTTTTATTTCTGAGCAGTGGGATGACAGGTCTTGGGGCAATGCACTAATAAAAAGAAAAAATCAAACGAACTTCATTATGATTGCAGGCTGGAAAACATTATTTGGATCGTCATCTCTGGATACAGAAGATGGGGAAAATGGGACTGAGGATGCATAGTGATCCAAGATGCATGTTGGAGAACACATAAAACTGCTTATGGCTGCTTATAGAAAGTTTGCACCTCTGGCTTGAAAAAAAAAAATAGGTATTTCATAATTTACCTGTAAACTAAGGCATTAATAAACAAAAAAAGCCGTAAGTTCCAGTGTACTTGGGTTTTCACAGACTCTAGGCAAATCTGCGTTAGTTCCAGGTTGAGGTGGTCCGGCGGCTGAGCATTTTTGTGTTTGGTAGATTCATAGGCTCCTTTTACTTTTCTGAGGGTGTACTTCTGGTACTATTCTTCTAGTGCAGCACATAACATGGAAGAGTGAATCTCTAATGATATTTAGACTGAATGTACTTTTTTCTCCACAGATTAGTGTAATGCTCTTGGCTTGTCCACTTTAAAATGTTACTTCAAATGTGCTATCCTCCTCAAGGAGAGGAGACAATGAATCAAATATCTTATATAAAGTATGAGAATTGGCTATGTCAATATAATTTTAATAAATTGAAGCATCCTGTTGTCAATAAGAGTGGTACTATTGCTTTATGCCTTTTCTGTTGAAGCTGGGTAGGTTTTTTAAACCTCATAACAAGGCAGTATAGCCGAGGCAGGCATCCTAGTTAGGTGGCAAGCATGCTGCAGCATCAGAGCCTGCAGCATTCCCTGTTTTTCCAGTATGGCCTTTGTTTTTGTCAAGGGTACATCTGCAGCAAGAAGCTATCTATGTCATGCTGGCTGAGTCTTGTACTTGATAGCGTCTTTTATCTTTCAGTAATATACCTCAGAGAAACATGTCTTAAACGTATTTTGTTCCTCTTTTGTTTTCATTAAATAATAAATTTAGTAATGCTTTGGAGTGTTACTCTCCTTTAGCCTAAGGAGGAAGTTAAAAGAATATACCAAATAATGGCCTTATTCAACAAGAATCTTACTATTTGCTTAAGAGTTGTGTAGATAAAACTGAAGGTGACTTGATAAGGAGTCTTGTGCTTTGAAAGGACAGATTTCCTGACTGCACTTTTTTCATCGTTGTCATCTTTTGGCCAGGTCTCTCTCTAAAACTGCTGCTGTCACATTTTTACCTTTCAGCAGACTTCCTTTACAGAAGAGTTATGAGCCTGTCTGATGCATCTCCCGGAAGATTATATTTAGTCACAGGGGAAACTATCTGTTGCAACTATTTCCAAGAAATGTAAGAGTAGTCCTGAGCTACTGTACTGAGGTTATCATTGTGACACTACCTAGTTAGGACTATGAAGCTTGCAAATAGATTTTTGAAGAAAGTCTGACTTGGTGTATTGAATTGTATTTACTTTGCTCCCAAACAAATTTTTCCCCTAATGGGAGTTGAACGAACACAGCTGCTCTGCTTGCAGCTTCCATGGAAAGCTTTAAAAGTAATTTTGTCTGTGTGCTTTTTTCTTTACTTTTTTTTTTTTTCTTCTGCTGAAATGGTAAACAAAGCATAAAATTTAGAAGGCAAGATAAGCTGGGGATAGAAGTTTGCATTTCAACCCAGCATCCTGAGGCCTGGCACAGTGCTGTCAGATCACTTCCACGTTCTCCACAAGCAAACTTCACTGAGGGAACATGAGAATTTCCTTTCCGTGCATTGAATCCTATGTGGTGAAAACTTAATACTGCGTGTGGATTCAGAATGTCTTTTTGCATTAGCTTAAAAAGTCTTGGAAAAGAGCATCTTCATGTTTGTTACTAAATAATTCCTTCTAGAAAAAAATATTAATCCCTGTACAATTTTTTCAGAGGTGGTCTACATTCTCTTATTTTAAAATAACAAAGTTATGTTGATTTGGCTTTTTCAAATTGAGCTGATGAGACCAATATCTCTTTCAGCTTAGACTTTGAAGAAGAAAGTTTCTCAATTAAAAAGCAAGTAAGTTCATCCAAAAAAAGTTATGTTTTCTCTAATGATCATGTTCTGGTGGACTGAGTTTATTTTCCAAGGATAGTAAAAGGATTTTGAAACTACATTAAGTTCTTGGACTTTACTTCATGATTCAGTAAAAACAAAACTTCAGTGACAGCTGCTAACTCATCACCTCCTTGGAGCTGAAATCTCAAGTCAAAAATTCAGACAAAGCCCATTTTTCAGGGAAGAGTGGTTGGTTTTAACTCATAACAAGTTCTGGTTGGCTTGCTGTGGGTATTTTAGAGTATTAGACTATGCTAGCCAGCTTTCCTCAGAGGTGTTTTACAAATTTGAACACCTTTTTTTCCAAAGCTTGTGATGACAAGCCTTCAATTGATTATTTCAAATTTAGAAATCTATCAAGCCCCCGTGACTGGTGATATGGCACTCTTGGTTCTTGGTTGAGCATTGGTTTAATAATATGCTTTGTGCATTTGTATCATTAAGGTAGCTTAAGGAAAACGATCTCTATCGTGTTAAGTAACTGTGATCTTGGTTGATGCAATAAGCCTTCCTAACAGGACTTTGGTCTGTTCATTTCATCCTTGGAAAATAGATGAACCACCGCTGAAGTCAACTTGTAGAGACAGTGGTGAGTTCTGCCCTGGAAGTAACAAAATCTGAGGCAAAGGAATAGCGAAAGCATTTCAAGGATCAAGGAAAAAAGTATTAACTAGCAGTAACTGTAGGAAAAAGATTTCATTCCTCCCAAGAACAGAGGCCAAGAAACTTGCGGGAATGATTTTTGTTGAAATGCTAGTTGTATAAATGTTTGAGTGCAGCTACTATGCTTGCTCAAAGCCTCTCTGTTTATGAACGGGCAAGACAACTGTATGCTTTTGTAGGAAAAAGACAAATAATTAAAGTAAATATGAACCAAAATGTTTTTAAACTCACCTCGTGAGTTCTGGCATTATATTAACAATTCTAATGACAAATAGTTCAGTGGAGCAGCAAGAGAAAGTATGTCTAAACAGCTTTTTATACTACAAGTTAGTATGCAAAATGCAAATTGGATGAGGTAAACTACACAGTTCCTTTCCCTTAATTACATTCCAGGTCACTGGCTTGCTTTGCTTCAAAAACCAGCAGGAGACCACTACAAAAACTCAGATTAATGAGTAAGACTTTGAGCAAGACAAACGGGGGCAATCAGGGGAAGTGTTTCCCTTTCCCACCTTGGAGGGGCAGTTCTCGCTCTCATCCCTACTTCCCATTAAACCTTTGCAAACATTCCCCTGGTGTGTGACTGTTCATAAACCTTCCTCTCTTCATCTAGGTTTGAGACTGAAACTGAAATACTGATGCCAGTGTCCCCTGAAGCTGAAAGCAGTTGTTGATGACCATGGTTGCCTTTTTCCTGTGTCACCAAGCAGTTAGTCCCCCTAGTTCTTGGAGAGGAGCTTCTGCTGGTGGTAGCAGCATAAGTGCCCTGGTTAGTACTCTAGCTAGAGAAAGCCTGCTTTTAGGGCCTCATCCTTCAACCTGTGCACAAGCGCACATGCGCACGCAGCCCCGTATGACAATGACAGTAGCAGTTCCCAGCTCAGTTATAACAGAGCGCAGATTCAGTTACTTGGCCAGCAATAGCTGACTGAGCAGCTGTTCCCCATTTTCTTTGGGGAACTGGCATTGGGGGGTAGATTCGGCAAACTCGACCTGTTGTCTAACGCCCTGAGATGTGTTTACCAACAACAATTTAGGCTTGTTTCTTGTGTGGGCAGAGTAATGGACCTGGTCTGGGGACTTACGAGAGTCCCTGATATCCTGCAGAGTGCCATGAGTTTCATCAGCTGTTGAACAACAGGCTTGATTTAAAGTGCTGCCGATAAAATAATTATGTCCGATTCTTGTTCTTGGGGCGTCCTTTCTTAGAGTGCCATCTCCTCGTGTATGTGTTCACACTTAGTATGCTAGCCAATGTATGGTCTTAAGTGTTTTCTTCTCATCCTGCTTGTCTCTGCTTAAGACTTAAGGGAAGCTCTTTTCAAGCCTGTATCCTTTATTTTTAGGTTTGTGCATGTCCAGAATACGAAGGAAATATAGGAGAAAATGAATCTGGTTGCTTTCTTCATCTTTTACTATTTTTGGTAAAAATATTCTATTGAATAATTTTATGGTGTTTCAGCTTAAGTTTCATTGTCCTTTACATAGCTAGACAGATCACATTTGGCTATCTAGAAATCTACTACTTAAAATGCCTAGAAATTAGAATATCTATTAAATCAGCTAACTTGGCAATACCATATATGAAACCTCAATTTAAAAAAGAATCATTGATATGAATACTACCAATCTGAAGTATAATACAATGATATCAGTTTGGAGGCTGGCAATGTTTGGCATTTTGTACCCAACATGCTTCCCTTGTGCAAAGTAAGTGGTTCAGTTGTAATTAAAATTAATGATTGTTTTGCTCCTAATAATAAATTTCACTAAATAAATTTTTGTTCCTGCTATATTATAAATGAAATTAAAGTGCTGACAATTCACAGAGGATTAAAAAACAGCTTGCAAGTATAATATATCCTTGACCTCTTCCTTCCCTTTCTTGCTGGGGTGGAGATGAAGATATTTGGAACATAAATAGACAGTGTCAAAAAAAAAATAATCTTCAGGAGTCTCAGTTCTCCCTCAAAGGAGGGTGAGTGGGCAGAGGAATCAAAAAGATAGTATTTTGGGAAGGATTCTTTTAAAAATCCATCCAAGTGCTTTTAAAACTTAATCCTGCAAATACTTGTGAATGAGAGAACATCACAAACTTTTCCTGTTTTTCTGACAATGAAGCTTCATACGTTTTAGAGATCAACTCTAGCAGTGATCTCTAAAGAATGCCTTTATGTTGTGCAAATATTGCTGTGTCCAGTCATGCAGTAGGTCTCTGGAAAGAGGAGGCAAAGGAAGGGATTCTGACCCACCTTCTCTTGTTCGTCTATTCAGTACAGTAAAGCGGTCAGTGAGAGAGCACAGGAGAGGGTTTCTGCTATTAGGGTACATGGTCGTACAGTCCGGGCAATTTGCATTCCTCTGCATGGAGGTGACTTGTGAAACAGCTTTCAGAAAAACAAATGTGATGTGCTCTGTTCCTTTGTAAGGACATAGGCACTTAAGACAACTGGTCAGTTAGAGTGGGCAGATAAAAATAGAGAGCCTGCTTAAATAAGGTCTTGCATATTTTAGGTCTTTCCCCTGATTACAGGGTGGAGTGTTCAATACAATTTTAATAATATTAAGATGTGCTGAACTTCAAAATGATGTTCATTGGAGGGGAGTAGTGTTGGTTTTGTTGGGTTTTTTTTGTCTGTTTTTAGATGCTAGTATTGGACATTCATAGAGGGTGGAACAGTTTGAGTTGCTCTGCTTTTTTTTGAAGTAAACATTTTAAATGCAGTGTCCCTATAGCCACAATATTTTTTCCGATGGTAGAGAAAGCATTCATTTCTATGGGAGGCAAATGAAATGCTATTATGGTCTGACCACAATCAATATACTTAAACAGACTTTCTTGTGCTGTGTGTTATACTGAACACTGTCCAGCTGGACTGCTTTTCTCTCTTGGTATTGACAGGTCTTGGATTCAAATGCCAGTAATGAAGGTGCTCGACTTTCAGGATGGGGTCCTCAGATACGTGTAGGCACTTCAGACTCTTCTGGGTATTTTCACTGAGAGCAGAAAGCTTTGATAAGTAGGCCCAGCTTCAAGTTGATCCTACCAGTGTTGTACAAGGCACTCATGGTGCGTATTTATGGATCCCTTTCTAAAATTATCATGAACAAGAGTTAAAGTGGTGCTCTGATGAGTTTTCAAGTTCCTGGGGTTGTTTTTAGCACACTCACTTTCCTGTCAAAGCTGAATTTACGAACTTGTTTTGGTTTCTCCTAGATAACTTCCTGACTTAAAAGAGGCTTCAGGAGCTCTAAATCAGACTGCGTAGTTGTAAAAATGGACCTTTGTATGGGCTTTTCCTTCTCTTGCTATGGGTGTGGAAATTTTCAACATTTTTCTTATAGGGATGTGTAGCGTGAAACAAGAAACCTTAGATTGTAGTCAGCCTTACGAGCTAGCACTTGTGACTGTCCTTTTGCAGACCCTTGGAGTGCTTTGGACAGAAAAGTGATGGGTTTGGGGATGACTCAGATGTGTGATAGTTGATTTAATTTAAAAAGGGAATGGAAAAAGCCAAACTCTTCAGTTTTTTTCCTCTCCTTTGTAATAAAACCGTATGACGTGCCCTCCTAGACAATTCCCATAAGGTATCCAGTTACTTCTAGTCTCTGCGGTAGAAAAGAGAAGAAACGGTGTCAAACCCGATATCTGTGGGCATGCGATAAATCTTTCCTGCCTCTGTTTCCAAGGGTAGAAAGGCATTGGGAAAATGTTCCCTTTCATGTTTCTTCATGATACATATCGCTCACTCCCCACTGTTTCCTTCTCACTTTATAAGATCAGCTTTCCTTCCCTTGTCTTTGTTTTTTCTCTGGAATGCAGTGTCAAGTACAGAGTTCTGATACAAGTTGCCTTTTACTGCTGCGTATTTTCATGCGTTGACAGACAAGTTTAATGTATGTCAGCATGATCCAACCTTTGTCATGTAAATTTTTAAAAAAGCAAACACTTGAATGACTGAAGTTGATTTAGAGCAAATCGAAGGGTACATGTTCTTCGGCAACAAAACAAGGTTGACAGCGATAAGCAGGTAGAAGTCGGGGTAGTGAAGCTTTCCCAGGGTAGCTGCTGGTCCTGTCCCTCCTTTTGCAACATCGAGGCTTCCGTGTGATTCTTTGAAGCTGCTTGCTGATAAGAGAGAAGTGAAAAAGACAGGCTGTTAGGGGTGGTTAGGAACAGTTTCTAGCTACGGAGTTGTAGGAGAGAGGGGGAGAGAGGCAACCAAAGAGTCTTCCTGGCTTATTGCAGCTTTCACTTTCAGCTGAGGTTTTACTCTATGCCACTTAACTGAACTCAAAGCTTCAATCCAAAAAGGCTCTTGCTTTGACAAGCTATTTGAAAAAAAGGTTTGTGTAAACATAGAACATAAAATCACATGCACGCACAAATATTAGCTATGTGGGGAAAGCAGCCAAGGTATAGACACAAAATGTATGAACTAAGCTTACTTAGCAAGGTATGAGCAGACTGTCTGATATGATGGAGTAAGATTGGCTTATAGGGACATTGCCCAGCCAAAATTCCTCTAGTCATAGCATGGAAATCTCATGTTAATGAAGCTGAACTTGAAATGACTGACAGATAATTCTCTCTGACTAATGTGCTCATGCTGTTTCTTTTGGGTTTTGTATTTTTCTGTCTGTGCAACTTAAAGCAGTCACTCAATTTTTACCTACCAGTTCCTTTTTTTAATTATTTATTAGGTAATGTGGCTTTTGATTTTAAGTGTTGACAATTCCAAATCCAGCATTCTGGCTTTCTTTTTTAGTGCTAAACTTTGGAGGGACTTCACCAGACAACATATACATCTTTAAGTATTGTTCTATGCCACAACTATTTGGGATTTTTTAAACTAGACTGAATTGAGATGTCCTAATAATACACTTGCGATACTGCACAGAATTGTTTTGACGTAAGCTGTTTACCAGCTGTGTCCTATGATAAAACTTGAGTTTAGATTTTGACATTATTTGTACAATAGTGCTGGTACAGTAGAGTATTGTAGGAAGTGTCATGCTTTAAATACTTTACCTTTACTAGGATTTAGATTACCACAGGTTTTTAGATACGTTGTAGAGTACCTGACTTGTTTATTCTGATGAGAGAGCAATGAGAAAATCATTGTACTTGGAACTTGAATACATTTAATGCACAAAACAGTTTAGTCACATTGTGGTTGGTGGAATTTTAGTCTAGAATACATTGAAAGATGGCATTTGTGTTATATATGAAGTTTATATGAAACAATCGTTGACCTAGTGTGCATATTTGTTCCTCTGTAGCTTTTTTAAAATGTTTGACTGGTCATCTTCTGTCCTCAGGGCAAGGCAGATTGGTGCAGGGGTGTGTGGGGGATTGCTCAGCTTTTGCTGGTAAGGAGCACGGGTTTCTATCTTACTGTCGTAGTACTAAGACATGCAGATGAACTTCTGCCAGGGGCTGTCATTATTCCTTCTCAGAGGAGTGTGCATTCAAGTAGTTATTTTGAGCTTACATTGCTGTGCTTGGTGTTGAGCATCTAACACTGATAAGACCTGAAAGCCGCTGTTAACTTCAGTGGAGTCATCAGTGCAGTTTTGCTCTTGAATTCCATCAAGACTCCAGCTTTGCCTCAAACAGTTGGTTAGCTCAGAGCTTTTGCCAATACAGCAATTGCTTTAGACAGGGTAAGTATCCTTTGGGATGCCACGGATTTTACTGTGCTTGTGGCTTTATTGTGGATTGGGAGTATAACACGTAGAATTCAATTTTGCATGACTTCACAAAAACATATGTGCATTTCCAGCATTCTGTTCAGCAGTGCTTTGTGGGGAGAAAGGGGAAAGATCCGTTGAGCAGTCATTGGGTCCCATCCTACAGAAGCTTACATTCTCTTATGAAATTTGTGGTACTACTGGCAAGTTTGTAAGGCTTAGCTTTTTGGCCCCATGTGTTCAATTTTCACCTCTTTAATATCAGTGCGTACAATTGTAAAACTGTTCAGAAAGCCAAGGTTCCTGAAGCCATCTTAATAAGGGATATTTTGAAATGTATTGCTGAAGTATTCTTTTTAAGAAATATATGTAAGGGATGTGATCAGATGCTGGCACAAATCTTCTCGGTATAAGACTAATTCTGTTTTAAATTTACTTTGAGCAAAAATACTTGGTAGAAGGTCTCACTGATGAACTTCTTCAATAGCTTCCTTAAATGAATCCTAAGTTCAAGATAAGAAAGTTTTTTTAAATAGTACTTTCTGGAAGCCTCTAGACCAATATTGCAGCTTTTTACAACTTTGTTACAGTACAGGAGGAAGATGACATTTTTTTCTTGATGGTACCTTCTCAGGATATTTCAGTTATTTTTCCTTGCAGAGGTGGCACATGGCGCTTTCCCAAAGGAGTTTATATTGAGTTTTGCTACTGAAGACCAGGCAACTGTCTCCCCTTTATGAGCTCTCTTCAAAATGAAGTATTTGGATGTAACAACAGCATTCAACCTGCACCCCGTTATATTTCTAATGCAAGCAGAAGTCAGGACATCATTGAGACTCTCATTGTTTTGCTGAAATAAACAAACCTGCCTGCATGTAACTTGCTTGAATTTCCTGCATGCAAGTGAAGCGGATGGGAATGTGTAGGTCTGAGAGTCTGAATGGGAACGACCTGTGTTTCATCTGCAGGAGTAGTCTGTAGGGATAGATGGGATGAAGAATTTAAGAACAGGTGGGTTTTCAATTTGTTGGGGATGGGGAGGTGTTGTGTTTTGGAGGTTTTGCTTATGCATGCTGTACTCAGCTGTGTAACCTGTGAAAATACATTGCAGGAGCTAGGTCTGGAATTCACTTGTTGCAGTCAGAACAATTGGCTTCGGGTTTGCTGCCTCTACGTAGTAATCCAGATGAACTTCCGCTGTGCTGGCTTGCTTTAGTTGCAAGTAGGATCTTCACCACTACATATCCTACTTCAGCCTGTTGCCTCTGTTAAGTTGTCCTAGTGCAGAAGTCATGCTGGTTAAAGATGACTCTTAAATGAATTCCACTGAATTGCTGTTAGGTTTTTCTTCAGAAGCTTTTGGCTTATGCAGGTTGATATTTAGCTTTTGACAGTAAAGCTATTGAAGCCATTTTCCACTGATAAATATATAACACTTGATAGAAATGCTTTTCAAAAAAAGTCATTGTTGTTAAATTTTCCCTGCAGTATCTTTTTAAGTGTTGATACCCTGGTTTTAGGGCTCCAGTGTGGAGGTGGTGAATTCGTGAGAACAGGATACAGGGAGTGATCAAATGAACAAACATGTAACTCTGTCTCAGTGGGGGAAAAACAGAAGGATGTTTTCTGGGTTATGAAATTCATACAACCCTTTCCTCCAGTGAGGATTTAATGTAAGTGGAAGGCAGGAAACCTAGTAACTATGTTTTATTGTATCACATCATATAGCGATAATGCTTGTCTTTAAGGATGATCTTCCCGTAAAGCAGGAATGTTTCACAAAGACGAAAGGCTTGTCTGCCTTCTACTCTGCCAGTTTTGTCTCATGAAGGTTTCTTTAAAGAAAAAGACGAGTTAACACAGTTCAGTAAAATCCAACATTTGTGGTCTGCTTTTGTTTCTCAGGGGAAAAGGTAGCAGCCTTCAAGTAGTAGAGCTTGAACTGCTAATTCCTAAAAGAAACGTAAGCACTTCAGAGCTTCCCCCAGCCCCCATATTAATAGAGTGCAGCAAAATGAGGAGTATAATGAGTGAAGTCTATGCTAGTAGTTATGTGCCCGTAAGAACAGCATAATGGTGACTGAGTCCCTCTTCCACAGAGCAGTACAGAATCAGTCGGCGGCCTTGTATTAAATCTTACAGGAATCTTTGTGAGTGTAAAAATTCAACTGCTGTTTTTTTAATGGTTTGCCAGGTGAAATTTTGCAACATATGTACTTGGTCTGTTACCGTTGCAAAAGCATCCTCGGTTGGTTGCTGGCAGAGACTGTGAGGTGAATCTTTGCCCTTAGTTAAATATAAAATCTGCTAATTCTGTGCCTTTGTTCTTAAATTATCACAGTGTGGACCTTCACAAGGAAAAAGACTTCTAATAAGCATGTAACTGTAAGTAGGCTTGCTTCATAAGTTTAAAATAAAAATGAGAGCAGTACAATAGTTTCAGAGTTTTTACTTGTGCTTTTCTGCTTCCTTTGCTGTCCTCTTTTTTTTTAATCCAACTTGCTGCTTTATATTTATACATCTCATTGCGCTGGGCCTTGCCTGAAGTCATCACCAGTGTCCTTAGTTTGACAAGAATGCAAGGGGAAGCAGCCTTAAATGACTGAGAAGCTTCAAAAACATGGCTGGCAGTAGCTTTATCTGTATTTGATGAAAGGGTTTGGGCAAAAGTAGGAATCTGCAGAATGATCTGGCAGTAAGGGTTCAGCAACAGCTATTGTGGCAGTTTCCCAAACGGTGGGCGAAGACACTCAAGGGCTTTCAGTGTTTTGAGGTAATTGATGCCTCATTGATGCTTACATTTAGGCAAGACCAGTGCTGAGCCTTGATTTGCAGATTTGCAAGCAAGGCGGGTGTGAGGTGTTGCTGATTTCAGTTCAGAGAGATGGTGGGGACGGTGTTCCAGGTGGGAGCTGAAAAGCTGCCGCCCACCCCGCTGATTTCACCCGGTCAACTAGGAAATAGTCTGGCTTTCCTTAGTGGATTCAGACCAAAGTCTTCAAAACTGGTGATTTTCGGGTTTTTTTTTTTGTCTCCAATGCATACAAGAGTTGATGTTCACAGAGTGTTAGCATGTGAAACATCTTACTTCTGAAATGGTTTGCTGAAAGCCGTGGGTGGGTTTAATTACATATCCTCTCCACCAGCAGCCATTGTGTTACAGCTCTGGCCCCTACGTGCCATTCCTCTGCTCTCCACACTGAACTACTCACCGTGAGCTGTCCCTAAGGTCTCCTGGTCAAAAAGAGACGCAAGAAATTAAAGCAGCCTGTTTTGTCTGAAAGGGCCTAAGGACAGCTTACAGCAAGCAGCTGATGCAGTGGGGTTGATGCAGTGCTGGCCTGGGACCAGGGGCCCAACAGTGTGCAGATGAGGATGACGACCTCTGTAGCTGGCCCAGCTGTAGCAGGAAAAGGACATCCCTAAATTAAGCACTCAAAGTCATTCAGTCACTTCTGAAAACCCTCAAACTTACACGTTATTCGTACTGAATAACTAAGCTGCTCTCGCCGCTAGTGAATACCCAAGATGGCTCAGGGCGGGCAGTCTTTCCAGCTGGCTGCGCCGTGCAGATCGCGGAGAATTTTTAGTTTTCATTCCATCAGACCAATATTAGTAATAAAAATAAGACCCGCTGCACAGAAGTGAGCGCATTTCTTATGTCAACACTCTTCCCTGCTCTGATTTTGGTAATGTCTTAAATCGTTCTTTAGAGGCAGACTTTATTGGCTCTACTTTTCAAACAGGGGGGAATAATAAGTACTTGCAACTTAATCAGCCGTATAGCTGCAGAGAGGGTTTGTGTTTTTGTTTTTTTTTTTTTCTTAAGTACTTTTATGTCCCATAATGAGCCGGTATTTTATAACTTCTGATGGTAATGTATTCCATATGCCTTCCATTGCCAGGATAAAGAGCTTTACTCCAGAATCCAAAGCAAGTGGCTGTGGGTATTTATTTAATAAGGTTTGAAGTCTTTGCACTAGGCAGGATGTCAGTTTGTTGCATACCTGCAGCTTCCTTACGCTGCTCTTGGTGAGGTCTTAGTTCTTTAATATCATGGAAAGATCACTGGTGTCTCAGCCAAGCTTCCTGCGAAGCAGGGTAGGGTTCATAGTTCCAACAACAGTCCTGCCATTGCAGTCAAATTCCCTGCTTTTCTCTGTCCTTGTTCTAAATACCACTAGTTTTCCTCCAGGACTTGGGACAAGCTAAAACTGAGAGGAAATTAACCATGAATGTCAAAATAGCCAAATGAGTGGTCTGCTCATAATTCCTTGAGGCATCTCCTCTAATGCCTCACACAGAACAAAAGTCCTGTTGTGGGGGTGCTTAGGAGTTGCTGTAGTCTTGGAGTCCTGACAGGAATGAAAAATAATCTTTTTGTGGTTCCTTGCTAAAATGCTCAAACTGCTCTGGTTGGGCTTAGCATCTGAAAAACGCTTTCTGGGTATGTGATTCTTCTAGATATTCTGGCGTATTTGCATCCACTCTGATTGAGGCAACAATAATTATAACTTTTTGGCAGGATTCAAATTTGTGTTTCAAGTCACAAAGGGTCATTGTTACCATTTTATCTGCACGACTGTCGGCTTCAGTATATCACAGGCCCTTGTGAAAACTCATCTGTTCCCTTTGGGTATAGTTAAAACAAGAAAAATCTGAATATGAATCTTGTGCTGTCTTCTGAATCTTGAATGGGAGGTCTGCAAGACAGATTGAGGAAGGTAATTTCAGAACTGCTGATGCTTTTACTGAAAACACTGCTTTCACTGGCACTGGTAGGTTACCTCAAAAATGACTGATTTTTGGTGGTGATGCTGCAGTTATGCCATAATTTGTGGTCTTTGATCCTTAGCCTAAAAGCATTCTGGTGAAGTCCAAATTGCCCCATCCCTTCTGTAAACTTAGAAGAAAAAGGTCAGTTGCCTTCTCATTTGATTATTTTCCAGGCCATAGAAAAGGCTTGTACACTTCTGAGCCCTCTCCTTGTCCTCCGCTCCCCAGCGTGTCAGGGTGTGAGACTCTGCCGCCTGCTGCTGTCCTCCCTGAAGTGAGGAGCAGCCAGTGTTAGGATCGCTTTGCACTGTTGCCAAGTTCCAACCTTCTCCTGTTGTAGCAGAGCTTGCTGTCATTTAAACTTTTCCTGCTTTTATATGCTCTCCTGGCAGCAAATGTCTGAGCTCTTTAAAGCTGCAGACTGTCCAAGCTTATCTTCCAGTAGGCAAGGCTGCTCCTTGTCAAATGGCTTTTGCTCCCAGTTACCTGTGAAACTTCTGTGGATTTAGGGATCTAGTTCCATGACTACTTGGTATGTCCTTGAATAACCTCTGCTTAAAATCAAAACAAGCCAGCGGCTTTTGACTTTTTTTTTTCTGCTTGCATGATAATAGAACACTGTGATACTATCACATCTCAATGATTACAACCCTTTAGCAAGAAGAAAACTGAATGATATGTGAGCAGATTGTGTCCCGCGCAACAACATGTGATCTGATATTAAATATGGGGTTTTGCAAGTTATAGAATCATGGAAGAGCCCAGGTTGGAAGGGACCTCAAAAGATCAGCTGGTCCAACCAGATGGTTGGTTGTGTAGTGAAGTAGGCAAGAATAGGAAGAGAGAAACCATTTGCTTTAATGAAATAGGCCCAGTATTTTGCTTCTGTATGTTCTCATCAGGAACCTTCTAGCTTTCACACAGGAAAGGGTAGTACTTGCTGGAAAAAAGCACCTTAAATCCTTAGAGTTTGAAGGGGCTGGTTTTTAATTTTTTTTGTATTCGTAGGAATAACTGAAATTTCTTACCCTGGTATTTTTCCCATCCCATTTTTTTGAGAGAAAGTACAGTTCATACCTAGCATGAATACTTCCAGTGATAGCTCTGTTCTGGCCTTTCTAGTAAACATTTACTAATAATACTAATTGTTACTGTGACTTGCGACTTACAACCTCTGTGAATTATATGAAATTTGAACTGCATTTTAGAGACTGCTGGTTTTTCACAGTTCTAGTTGTGCCTGACTTCATGTAGCTAATCCAAGAGAGTCTGGTCCTAGGAAGCGGGTTTCTCAGGCTTCTGATTATTTTTTTCTCCTGTAACTTTTCTGAAGACTAATGTTTCAGCACCCTTTGTGAAGTGTGGGCACCCAATGTGGTAGTTGTTTTCCCCGTAGCCGAGGCAGGGTGATGGTACTTTTCTATTGCTCCTGAATGCTGTCACGTTTCCTGCCAAGCATCTTGGCTGCAGCATTGTAGTGGGAACTCATCCTCTTTGTTATCTGCCATAATCCCAAAGAACTTCTGAGGTTTGATGTTTTCCAGGACACAAGCCTGCCCGTATTAAATGTGAATTATGTCCTTTGTTCCTGAATGAGTAAAGTTGCATTCAGCTATATTAAAATGCATGTTGCTAAATTAACTTGGCTTCCCAAGGGATTTGAGGTTGTGCTTTGCAGTTTTCCGGGGTTCAATCAGCAGTGGGTTGTGCTTTTCCAGTGAAGTTAGCATACAACCAGAAACATGCCCTGGGAGACGACTGTAAAACATCATTTTTGAGGTGAAACCTCCCACACCCCTGACGACTATTCCTTATACAACCATACTATTAATACTTACCAGGCACTTTTTATTCCATTACAGAGATTTTATTGTTTCTCTGTGTGGTTAATACTTTATTAAATGCTTTGCAGCATGGAGTCTGTCATTCTGCACAAGCTACGTAAATTATCGATTACTTTAGCAACAACATTTTCCATATTCCAAATGTGAAGTTTGAGTAAGCTTTTGTGTTTGTTTAAGGCTGAGTTGCTCTATTTTACTCACTTGTATTCCCTATCAGTCTTTCTGTAGTTTTGCGTAGAATGGATGTCCCCTGTTCCCCTTTATTCTCTTGGGCAAAGTGTTTATCCGTAGCTTCTGTTGCTGGATTTGAATTTGCTTGGCAGTGAGATTACTGCTTTCTTGAGGCACCTATTTTTGTATTAGATGCCGATACCCTGTGGGCATTAAAGTTTCAGTCTTTTAGCTTCAAGCAATAGTCATGTTCCTGCAGATCCAAACTGGCAGACATTGGTAGCCTAAATGCTAGTGTTTATTAGAGCAGAGCAAGGCTTGAGGGTAACTGTGCCAAGTCTTGGCTCATTAAACCAACAGGAAGATTCAAGAAGGCTGCTTTTAAAGATAAGGGCAAGAATTGGCGCAGGGTAGGCGGGGGTGACAGAATGGCAGTGGGTAGGCCATGTGGTGGGTGTCTTCTATCTTCCCATAGATAAGTTGAAGGCAAGAGCAGACTCATTGAGACAAATGAGCTGTCATACAAGCAGTAGTAATAGCAAGTTGGGAGTAGTAGTGTGCAGCACTTGTCACTGCTGCAGTTTAATTGGCACTGGACTAGAAATACTGGGGTTAGAAGACAGGATCAATTCTCTGTTTTTCTGGAGTCCTAACTAGTTGTTAGTTCCTTGATTCTTCAGAATTTTGGTAAAGATTAGTGTAGGAAAATGAGTGATTTATCCTTTATCATGATGAGGAAGCTACTAGGAATTAACATAGTCTTTGGGTTGTTTATCCAGAGGAGCTCCCTTCCAAAGCTTCACCAATACTGGTATTCCAGAAATTTCAACTTGAATGTGATTACCTCTTGTGTCTGTTTGCAGAAGACTTAGCATATTTGGATGACTCAGATCTGGGCTGGGATATTTAAGGTTTATAGGGTGACTTGATGTGGATAAATGCTTCAGATTAGAATGAGCAAATTATGCTGCTTCCCATTTATCTCTTAAAAAGTGCGGTCCTGTAAGAGCATAGACAAGAAATGCTTGTCTTTGTGTTGCCATTGTTAGTGATGGTTTCTATAGAATAGAATCTTATTAATAGGTTAGATTAGTAGAATCTGAGACATTTGAAGTTATTTAACAGATTTTTTCGAATTGGTAGTCTTGCTAATAATCTGTCTTATTATAAATAGTAAAGTCATTGCAATACAGATGAAAGAACTTCACTCTTTCCAAAGCTGTACTCAAACTGAAGCAGAGTCTTTGAGGCATTTCATCTAGGTTGCATCTGTTTACACTGTGGCTGAGTGTACTACCTGTGTTGTGGGGTTTGGACTGAACAGGGTGGACTGGTGAGAGTAGGAATTATATTTTTTGGGAAGCTATTGAAGCTATTCAAACCGTGACCTTAAGGATGCCCAGAAGAGACATGCAAGTGCAAAGATGCGGGTCAGCATGCAGTACTTCACCCCCTTTTGCAGTTACCAGTCAACGTGAAACATTTGGTTTCCAGGTGCCATAGAGAAGCCTGGTACCATTAATTGGTACTTCTGTGGCTACTGCAGGTTATTTAACATACTGCAAGACTGTGGTCTGATCTCCACAATACCAACCTGTCATGTACTTCTACCTATGAAAGAAGCCTGTACTGAAGCTGATACTAAATTACTTGCTTGCATGGTTTTGAAGCTGTTTCATTTGTCGTGCTGCAGTCTGTAGCTTGAAAACTTGCTGATAAAGTCTCAGGATGGCTCAAGTGAGAGAGGCAAAGATTTTCTATGATTAAGTGGATGCTTTTGTTTCTATTTCAGGAAAGCCCCACAGCATTGGCAGCTCCGAACGGATTCAGCTCTCAGGAATGTACAATGTTCGAAAAGGGAAAATACATTTGCCAGTCAACAGATGGACAAGACGCCAAGCTATCCTTTGTGGAACATGCCTAATTGTCTCATCAGTAAAAGAAAGCCAGACTGGAAAGATGCATGTCCTCCCTTTAATTGGAGGAAAAGTAAGATATTAAAATAAAATTTATGTACTTGCTTGCTTAACCCCTATCTCTTTACCCAGAGAAGACTGCATTCGATTATGATGATTCCTAGCCCCCCATAAGTTTGTTTCTGTAAATGGGGTTATCGGAGGATATAATTGACTTTTGATTATGGCCAGATTAATTTTTAGCAATTTGCAACGTTTGGATTAAAATGCTAAAGAAAAGCAAGGGAGACATTAAGTTTCCTCTTGTGTGCAGTGTTAAAGGTTTTACACGTGCAATAGTACACAGCCAAAGGATACATGCATTGTGTATGATCTGTACCATGCTTCTTCATCCAGTTTTTATCCATTCTGGGTTACTCTAAGATCTGAAAATTAACCAATAAGGGCATGGGCTTATTTTCAACATTGGGTTTTTTTGAGCGTTCAGCATTGTATGAGAGTAGTCTGACGTAACAGCAACAAACATTATTATTTGTGAAAAGCTGAAACTGGACTTTTTTTCTGATTGATTACATCTGAAACACAGAGGTTCAATCTGAACACAAGAAATTTTTTTTCTCACTGTGAGGGTGGCTGGACACTGGCACAGGTTGCCCAGAGAGGTGATGGAGTCTCCCTCCTTGATGATATTCAAAAGCCATTTGGACACAGTCCTGGTCAAACAGCTGTAGATGGCCCTGCTTGAGTAGGGGGCTTGGACCAGATGACCTCCAGAGGTCCCTTCCCACCTGAACCATTCTGTGATTCTGTGAAACTTTAGTGAAGACAGTAAGATTACAACATTGCTATTTCAGCCTTAATAGTGTTTCAGAAAGCTATTATTGGCTTGATTAGCCAAGATAATGGGAAGACAATCATGAGCTGGAGAATGATTTACACCTGAAATAATGCTCTTTCACCTTGCATACTGATAAGTTTGATTCTTAAGAGTCACTGGGAGAGAAACAAGCTTCACAATGTTATATATGCAGACTAAAGTTGATTCATTAATATTCTATACTAGCAATGTGGAAAGTAGTCCCTTCTTCTAGGAGCTGTTTTTCCTATCTCCTTTCATGATTCTTGACATGATTCTTCAACTTTTCCCTGGAGGTACTGAAATAGAGACGTTTTCCTGTTTTAGCAGCAGTGGGTGAACTCTGACAGTGAATTGTATCTGTGACTGTAGCACATTGGAGAGGACAGGATTCAGGACCCCATCAGCCTTCTCTTTGAGATGAAAATTTTTATTTTTTTTTTTAAATTCAAAAAAGGGAAGAGATTTGTACCCTTTTTTTAAGTGCTTAACATGGAATTTCTAAGTTGTTTTTGCACAGAAATGTATCGTGTAATGTAAAACATGCAGACTGTGCTAGGCAGTAAGTTGACAACAAATTTTAAAAGAAAAGGAGAACCAAGCTGAGAAAAATGTACTGAGGGCTTCTGCTGACAAAGCTTGGGAGGCGGATGCTTGGCACAGAATTAAGTGTTTTTTAAATTATTGCTCAAAAAATATTCTTCCTCAACCCCATAAATACTCTGCACTTCCTGGTTTGCAGAGGCTTTCCAGAATGCAGTGCTGAGACATTGAGACCATAAGTTGTGTGGGACTTCTCGTGTATGGTAGCAGAATGATGTATTCTGGGTGTTTTTTAGCAAGTTGAGAAATGCCAAAGAATTTAATTGGGCTGAAAGAGAAGCATTTTGTTAAGCCTGTTTTTAATAACCATGAGTATAAATTGTACTTCTTTAGGTTGTATAAAGACAGCCTTAAATGTGTTTCACTGGGAAACCTTTTATGGTGTTCAGTCTCTCTTAAAGTGTTGACGTTCATGGTGTTTTTCTGCTTTGGTTCCTTCATCCTTCTGTTCTCATTCCTTTCCCTTGGAGATTTTACTAATCAGCCAAGATCCAGCTTGAGTGCTTCAGAGGGTTAGTCCAACTCTACTTGAAGAGCTCCTCTTGGGCACACTTTAACTTTGCCCAGGGGAGTTCTGCAAAGAGGCTTTTGATTCTTGTTCACTAACAGTTTTGTGTCTCTACTGTAGGTGGAAGAAGTGAAAAAGCACCAGCACTGTTTAGCATTTAGCTCCTCTGGACCTCAAAGCCAGACCTACTACATTTGTTTCGATAACTTCACTGAATATTTGCGATGGCTTCGACAAGCGTCAAAGGTGAGAATAGTGCTAATTACTGCCTGAATGGGATGTTCATGGCATTTCCACCAGTCCTGTCTTCTCCATGCAGTGATATAGTCCCTCTTCTGGGTTCATTGGCAAGAACTGCTACTGTCAGTGTTGCACAAAAATTTGAGAGCTCTTGGTAATGAGCAATAGGCAGGTGAATTTTTCTGCATTGATACTGAGACTTCTTTCTCCCATGGTTGTGTAAGCAAAGTGCTGTGCTGGACTTTCTCCCTTTTCTCATCTTGATCCAGCTGGCTGGATGGAGGGAGATCATTAGAACAAAAAGGATGACAAATATAACTGTTAAAATTTCAGTTTAAAATGCTTTGTTTCAGTGTTAATAAAACCTGAAATAGTGTTGGATTATTTTAATTTGTTCCTTACACAGAGCCTCAAGATTAAATTTCTAGAATTATGAAATTTTTTCCTTGCTTGGGAATGTTGCTGAACCTCTCTTTAGTAACTGTTTGGTTTTTTTTGTTTATTAATAAGCAATCGTTTTATGTCAGTAAAAAAAATTACTAACAAAAGCCTTCATAAACCATGTTTTGTACTGTGCTTAGAGTACAATTTATTATGGGATTTTAGGTCCTGCATTATTTCGTTTTACTCTTCAATTCCTCTTTGTGTTGTTGAAAGGTTGTTTTCGCAATTACCTATTTTATCTCTTAATCCCTGCCACTTTTTTGATAAATCCTCTCTGAAGTAATTTATGGATCCTGAACCACTGATTTTTTTATTTTTAACACACAAGTTCTTTTGCTGTGCTGTCAGCACTCTCTCTTTGGTTTTCTATTTGGGCCTAAACTGTCCATTAGTTTTATACTTGATAGGGCTGTCTGTTCATGCTCTTTATTATGTTAAAGCAACTTGGTTTTATGTAGTACTACTTAGAGATATTTATGGCACACTAGATCTGTTCTGTCTTTTTATATTGCAATAATGTATTATCCAGCCTCTTGCCAGTGGTACAGCCTGGGCTGTGGGTTTTTTTTAAAGAGGTTTGATTATTATGTCAAACTGTCTTTGAGCAGTAACTATTGCACCTCCCAACACATGCATCATTTAAAATGACTTTTAGGGTTTTTTTCTAGTAAGTTTTAAAATTCTCTTTAAAAAACACTGTTCTGGCATCCCTGCTCAGGTCTGTTAAGCCTCAAGGTAAAAATCCCCAAGACATGTTTTATGAGACGGTGAGGCATGGTCTGTCAGGTTTTTCAATTCTTGCTGCTTTGTGGCTTTCTCTGGGAGAGTAGCGCCCTTTCATCTCCAGAGTCTTTGACATCAGATAAATGAAAGGCAAGTCTAATGAGTGAGAAAAACAGTGGAAAACAATGAACTTCAGAAGTAGAGATAAATGGCTAGAAAGCCCCTCTGAATTACTGGCAGCACAAGCTTGTTCTGTGCCATGCTGTGCTTCTCTCTTTCTCTCTGGTTCACCCAAATGACTAACAGCATTGGGACGATAGCCAGCATGAGAACATATCCCCATGCACTCATGATATCCTCCCATTTTTCTTATGTAAGAGTAGAAAGAAAATACATAGTTTGAAGTGTCTTTTCAGACTGTCAGAACTGAAGAAACTCACTATGCTATTCTTTTCGTTGGTAAAACATGCGTTGAGGAAAAAGTGATGCTTCGTTTTCCCCAACTCTCCAACCCCCAGCCCCAAAACCTGAGACTCAGCATTGTGAATTCGTGGATTTTGAAACAGTACTTTGCGACTTCAAGTTGCTTTTTTAATGTTTGGGTTTTCTATCCTTAGACTGAAAAACAGAGACAGGCATGATTGTATGCAAGGCAGTTGTGTGGGAAGTACTGTGCAGTAACACTGTTTCTGAAGAACAGCAACAGAGAAACTAGTAATGCTGCAAAAGTAACTCAAATTTCCTCCAGCTGATGCTGTTCATGTCCCAGCGCTTAATTGTAAGGTGCATTGTCCCTGTTGTACATGTACAAATAAATGAGAAAGTTTCATCTTCAGCTCTGTAGTTCAGGCAAGCTAGTGTTTGCATGCAGGGAAAAAAACCCAATATTTATATAATGTACTCTGCCTCAGGTGTATGGAAGCTACTCAAGTTCAAAGAAATTGAAATATTCTTGCTAACCAAGAAAATACCTTATAAAGCATTGTATGTTTAAAGGCAAGCAAATTTAGGAAGGAAGATGTTATGGCTCTCTAACTTCGAGCTTCTAGTTGCTTGTTACGGGCTTGGTCGCACGATGCTTACAGATTCTTCTTAATTGTGGTGGTGTTTATAGTACTTGCACTTTTGTGGATTATTATGAATAATATTTAAGACTATTTTAAATGCAGATTTTTTAAATGGCATTTGTTTTGCAACTGACATTTGTGTTAACTTATGTTCAGTAGTAGTTTTTCTGCAGCCGTTCATGCTCCCGATGCATGCTGCTGAAAATTGAGGTTTCTGATACTTACAAGTGTAATAAAAGCTTTAATTATAAATTTTAATGCAGATGGAGATCCCTGGTAAAATATTTCCTTAAAATTGCTCAGTTCAGTTTTTAACTATGAAAAAAAAAATTCATGTCTTTCTTCTGTATACTTCAAAAGAACTGGAAGATGATGTTACTTTAACTTTTAAAGAACAAGCTTAATCTTGAAAGGAGACTTTTGCTTGCTCTGCAGTCTAGCTCCCCGCAGAATATTGGCAATGTTGACTTTTTAGGGATGTTCCAGAATGAGACAAACCCTAATGCGTCACTCCTGCAATAAGTATATGTAAGCTAGAGAAGTTCTGAATTCGTGTTTGAAGGGACTTGGGCTCAATTTTAATTAAAATTGAGCCCATTGCTTCTGTATAATCTGATTGATTCTAACAGTGAAATCTATCTTAGCCAAGACAGCTCTCGTGCTCTGCCCCAGTAAATTTTCAGAAGGGATTTGTGAATAGGTGTTAGGATTGGTTTTCCTGTATGTTTGTGTCCTTAGGAGAACAGAGCTCCTGATTTCAGGACGGACTGGAATTATTGCACAAACATTGACCTAAATATCCAACTTGGTGACATACTTACTCCAAATAGGTCACTTTTAGATATGCTGATTTAGCCTCAAACAGAATACTTTTTAAAGCTGGAAATGTGGCTTGTTCGTTAATATTGATAGTTCTATACCACAGTGCATTTCTTTCCTTTTACTTTACAAATACTGGAGTCCTAATTAAGGAAGCTCAAAAGAAAAACAACAACAACAAATTTGGTCCTTTGTGATCTAATATGTTCATTCTGTTGCCAAATGTTGAAAAATAAGCTTATGCAACTGGGAGGGGGAGCGGAGGAGGAAGAAAGGGACATCTTCGTGGCTTTAAAGAATTTTGTCTGCATAAAGTTGGCATGATGGTTCTGGAACCCACACAATTACTTGCAGAGCGATTCTGATCTGCCACTGTTTACTACTTGAATGTCAAATGCAGAAGGACGGGTGAAGAATGTGCAGTTAACAGAGAAGATGACATGATGAGGGCTTTCCTTGTTTGCCATTTCCAAAACCTAAAAAGCTAAATCCTTAATGTAGCAGAAGAGAGAGAAGTTTTATGTATAAGGTGTTACTGAGTGGTCAAACTTGCTGTTGTGAGGCTTGTATTTGGGGTGCTGGTGGTGAGCTCCTGCTGTTTGACACTTCTAACAGCTAAACTTAGTTTAATGTTTTTCAACATGTGAAACTGCTGTGTGTTTACTACTACACAACTCATGACATGGATGGTTTGGCTGGAGTAAAAAGGCTTATCAGTCCTCCGTGTTCCAAGGCATACAATTAAAATGGGATGTCAACGTCTGCCTCAGAAATTCAGTATTGCAGAGCTTAAGCAGGAACGCATTGCAGAATTTTATCTTCTTGGAAATAACATACGTCACTGGGTGTGCTGAGACAGGTTATCTGACCCCTCAGAACTTCTCCCCTCTCTACTTTAGAAGAGCAGGAAGTGTGTCGACAGCTTCATGCAACAATTATTCCCTGCTTTAGTACTGGGTTCAGCTGGGCAGGTAGAGGAATAGAGGCGATGAGAGACAAGGGCTATAAATAATGCATGACTGCCTCACGTAAGCTGTCTGTGTATGGCTGCACTATACATGGTAGATAGGTAGAGATGTACAGGCACACGGCCATATGCGTGTGCACACCATCGTCTGCTTCCCAGGCTGAGTTGCACAGCTGTGGCTGTAGTGACAGTGCGTTAGGGGGTAATAAGCTGTGTGGGGCTTAGGTGCCAGGGTGGATTTGCACCTATACACAAAAGAACCCTCCTGTTTAAAATATGAGGAATATCCAAAACTGGATCCTTGATTTAGAAACTATCAAACTTAAGAGTTTTCTCTCGTGCGCCTTTGTATTTTCCCTTCCCTGTTTCAGTCACCTTTGTCTTCAAGTCTGCAGTGGAAATGTGTATGGTGTTCCAGACGACTCTAGCCTGCTGTGAAAAAGGAGAGGCTAAATTATGATGTCAGTGTACATTATGTTTAAAAAGTGCTAAAAATAGCAAGAATAGCAAATTCAGAGGTGAAGGGCATGTTGCCATATTGGTCTTATTCCTTACATGTCAGTGCAGAATGCTCTCTTTGTACATTTACTTGCACCGTGAAACTAGCAGAAAATGACGAGAGATTTGAATTTAGTTTATACTATAGAAGTAAGTAATGCAGGAGTTTCTACAGTAGTAGTCTCCATCTGTCCTCAACTTGTGTAGAGACCTACCTGAAGCAGCAGTGCAAAATTAACTTTTTAGCTTTTTCTCTCTAAAGTTACCTGGTTCTGACCAACTGCTTCAGTCTTCTAGCTATTTTTCAGTACAATTTTGACAATTGTGTTCGGGGACTATGTTGTGAAGTGTGGGTCTGAACCACGTGAAGAGGATGAAGCTGATCTGACTCTACTAATATGATTTTTAGTTGTGCTGAGAAAAAAAAAGTCTGAGTTCTGACTGCACACAAGCTTCGTATTACAGACCATATTTATAGAAATAACCTGTAGAATTTAAAAATGAATTCCTGAACTTGATTGCAGTTCTGCAAATAGATTCAAAATAGGAGACCAAGATGATCAGCTTATGCAAGTGTTTTACAGGAACAGTGCTGAGGAAATGCAGTGAGCAACAATTGAGCGTTACTGCTAGAGATGTGCCTGCTTTTCAGCTGTGCTTCACCCACCTTTGAGCTACTGAAAGATAATCAACTGCGGGGACTGCCTTTTCCTTCAGCACAGAAGATTCTGCTCATTAATTAAACTGATGGGTAATAAGCCATATCCACTTGTGCCTAGAGCTTCATCTTTATTTCAGATACTGTCAGATGCTAATGTCTGACTTTCTTATATCCGGCATGGTCAACCAGGAGAAAGATTAAAGTGCAGATTCCAATTTTGGTGTGGAACACAGACTTTGGAGAGTTTTTTAATACAAAATACAGCCTTCAGCCTGTAAAGAAGGCTTGAAGCCACTAGTCTCATGGTTAAATTAGCCCTACACTGTATTTGCCTTGATTTCCTCACTAGCCGATGGACCTGTTCCATATGTGTTTCTAGATACTGTAATGAGCTAACATCTTTACCGAGATCATCATTGCACAGAGATTTTTATTTAACACTATTTGTGTTGTAGTTACGAGTTTCTGATGTTTTCTTGTAACTTTGTAGTCTTAGTCCATGCATTTGAATGTACCATCGTGTTTGTGGGCGTTGGGGACAGATTGGAGGTGAGGGATGTGCTGGTTGCCGAGAGGGTGACCATGCAGTAGTTGGTTTGTTTCTTATGCCAGTAGTGCCTGGAGGCTTGAAAATGAGTGTCTAGAGTCGTATGACCTAAAAATGAGTTTAGTATAATGCCAACATCAAGTGGCATCTTTTGAAAGTAGCCTTTAAGCAAATCCAGTGCTCTGCAAAAAGCTTGTTTTCTTTGAGGATAACAGCTATCCAGTTTTTGTCACATTTGTGAGACTAAGAAGCGCCATTAGCCTGTTGGCAACTGTTGATTCAACACCTAGTGAAGAAAAAAGAACCCTGAAAGATTTTCTCATTTTTCAGTGGGGCTTTTTTTGAGCTGATGCTTACTTGCAGGAAACGTGATGACTCTAAGTTTAGTACAAGGAAACCATTTTTTCCTCTAATAACATAAAATGACAATATTGAGATAATGCTTTCTCCAAAAATAGATACCTAAAAATAAACCCACAGCTTCCTTTTAGCAGTGATGACAAGCATTCAAACATAAACAAACCTCTGGTTTCAGTGTGGAACTTGACTTCCTTTTTTGTGTGTGTGTGAAATCTTCAATATTTGGGACCTTTGCTCTGCAGTCATATCTGGTCATTCTTGCTGTGAGTGTCTTCCTGTCATCTCAAGTCTCAAAGCAGAAGACTGAAGCAAAGCAAACTTGAAGGCAATTTGGTTTCTCTTTTGATGGTAACACTTGAAAGTGTTCCTCCTCCTCCTCTTTCCTTGCAAAACCTATTCTTTCACACCTTTTGTTGTTGTTAGAGGTTAGTTGACGTTTTGGAAATGAACTTCTGAGTGTGTTTCAGTGTAGTCTGTCTCTTAACGGTTTGGGAGGGGAGCTTGGTGTTTTGGCTCAGCTGGTTGGTTTTCCATGTCAAAATAGTTCAGCTGGTTCCAAAGTGGTATAGCTGGTGACTTCAAGCTTTTCTATTAATTTCTGTTCTAGAGAAAAACTGTAGCTTCACTATTTTATTTTTTTCTTTTTCCTTGCTGAAATTTAGAGTCTGTGGTCCTTGTTTTGGACTTGCTGCAATAATAGAGTAGTTATTGAAGTATTGAAGCCAAGAGGGAGAATGGAAAACTAGGTATCGCCCACACATCTGGAATAGCTTTCAAGTAATGTCTTTTGAAGCCTCTAAATCAGGTTCTGATATTATTGAAGCTGAATTTGTGCAGCCCTTGCATAAATACAGGAAAGCATTGCCATGGCTTACAGCTAGAAGCTCAGTGAGGTGTTGATGTTACCTTTTAAGCTGCGTTCAGTCCAGGAGGATCGCAAAGGGTGTTCATTAGTCTCTGGGAGTAGTGGGGTGGGAATGTAATGAGGGGGGGAATGTAATTTTCCTCTTAATGAAGCTTAGGGGAACTAAGTGTCTATGGTGAGCAGATCCCATGTGACTGGAGGGGGTTAAGGGGACTGATGTATTGTGCAGTACTTCAGTACGTATAAGGTGATAACTGACTCAGTCTTGAAACTGAATGGCTGTAACACTGAGACCCTTTCCAAGCCAAGTCTAGCATGGAGGAAAAAAGGAGAGGAATTGTTAGCAAAAACTAATTTTAGGGACATTTGGTCTCCTTAGGCTTCTTCTCTAGTCAGTGGAGAAGGAGGGAAGGTATCCAGGGAGAAGATGATAACTGACTCAGTCTTGAAACTGAATGGCTGTAACACTGAGACCCTTTCCAAGCCAAGTCTAGCATGGAGGAAAAAAGGAGAGGAATTGTTAGCAAAAACTAATTTTAGGGACATTTGGTCTCCTTAGGCTTCTTCTCTAGTCAGTGGAGAAGGAGGGAAGGTATCCAGGGAGAAGATGATAACTGACTCAGTCTTGAAACTGAATGGCTGTAACACTGAGACCCTTTCCAAGCCAAGTCTAGCATGGAGGAAAAAAGGAGAGGAATTGTTAGCAAAAACTAATTTTAGGGACATTTGGTCTCCTTAGGCTTCTTCTCTAGTCAGTGGAGAAGGAGGGAAGGTATCCAGGGAGAAGAGGGAATGAGCGCTGGAGACCAGTTTTAGGCCCCGGGCCAGTAGAGCTATATTCATGATTATTTGTATTATGAAACACTTGGGTCAGAAGGCCTTTCTGACTTACTGTGAAATAATGTCATGAAGAGAGTTCATCTCACTGTAGAATTAATCCGTATGATGCAGAACCTAGGTCAGAAACTGAGGACCTAGCATAACCTCTTATT
This sequence comes from Ibidorhyncha struthersii, assembly GCA_013398815.1. Taxonomy (NCBI): domain Eukaryota; kingdom Metazoa; phylum Chordata; class Aves; order Charadriiformes; family Charadriidae; genus Ibidorhyncha; species Ibidorhyncha struthersii. The sequence continues at coordinate 84,224 of VZSZ01010467.1, forward strand.
TATAACAAATAAACAGAACGCCACAACCCTCTCTGCGTGGGACTGGGGAGACTCAGACAAGTGAATATCTGTTGGAAGTCTCACTGGCAAGAGTCTGAAATCTATCGTAAATGCTGAAAGTCTTTGCTGGAGGGCTGCTCATTGCAAAGTCTGCTTGCTGGTGGTACAGCAGCCTGTCTTGGTAAAAAAATAAGTCTAACACAAGTTGTAAGAAGAAAAAGGGGTATTTCTCAATTTTCGTGAGACTATCACCTGTTTTGCAATATTTACAGATGAATTGTTTTCAGTCAAGCTGTTTCAAGGATATTAGCATTCCTTGCTCCACCAAATGGAGATTCACGTCTGAATTATAAGTAGCTTAATGCTACAGCTAATTACTGTCCTTTAGCTCCAGGTTGCACCTTAAGCCTTGTCCTTGCAGGGATCTTAGCAGCATGAACATCCCAGCGTGACTACCCCCAAGGTAACAGTGTTGCTGTTACTCCCTGTGTAATAGTGATACCAGTACCTGATCTCTAGAAGAAGAGAACTTTTCCTCCTGGAGGAGTAAAAATACTCATGTTCTGGTAATGTCTTTAGATATTACCAAACATTTCCAAATGACCGGTGACGAATGTTACTTTTTTTTGGGACAAGGTCTCAAGGATCTCACAAGATCTTGGTGCTAAACCTAGGACACTGACTTTCCTGTCAGTGGAGAGGAGGGACAAGTTAAATAATTTTTGTGCCCCTGCATCTCGCTGGCATGAGGTGTTTTTACCAGAGGCTTTTGGCTGCATCACCTGCGGAGGAGAGGTGGGGTGAGAAGCGTGTGCCCTGTGGATGCAGCCCCACCGGTGTGCGCTCCTGCCCTTTGTTTTAGTAGACAATTACAGCTCTTATGTATGGCATTGCCTGTTGGGTTTGTGAATCTGTGTGATGTGCTTTCAAGCCTCTGCTGAGTTTATCTTTTCTGTGCAAGGCCCTTGGCTTGAGTTAGCGTGGATCTAATTTAACGTTTGAAAGAAAGCAAAACGAGAGGCCAGAAAAGCTATTACCTTTTCACCCTTTAGACTGCACCCATTTTAAAAGCTGTCATTTAAACTAAAAATGAAAATATATGGCTTTAAAGAAACAGAAAACCTTTTTATTTCTTTTTTTCCCCTCCTTCATTAAGGTTGTTGGCATTAGCTTGTTTACCAGTCTGAACATTTCCTCAGCTCTTGGCTGTGGCTGAGGGCACCGATGTGTTTCCTGGCTGTGGAGTTCGGCTCAGCGGAGGGAGGCCTCTCTGCCAAGCAGGGTTTTGATGCTCGAATAGAGAGGACGATTAGAATTTTGAAGCAAGGTTAGTTCTGAGGTAGGTTAGTTCTGAGGTGAGGAGAATCTGTTTGCTCTAAGCAGTTGGTTTAGATATTTCAAACATATGTATCACTGGTTAGTTAAGCCTTATGCAGGCGTTGGTGGGATGTGATGATTATTGAACTGTTTAAAAACAAAACCTGAAGGAGAAAAATTAAATTGCCTTTGCACTAGCCTGCCTACAGCAGGTGTAATTTAACATCGTCAACTTAGTTCAAACAGACTGGGAATTTGGCTGCCTGTACAGTGTGGGCTGTTTAGTTATTTTGTCTTCTGTTGAAGTCCTAAATAGTAATTTCTTATCTGAATAGAGCTACAGGGAATGGGATGAGGGTAAACAGGAAGAAGACATAATTACATTGGTTTAAATTCACACCATAGGTCACACCGAAAGATGTCCTTGTGTAAACAAGGCTTGTATTTGTCCATACAGCTGGGTTCAGCTGTGTCCATTGCTGACATCCATTGTCAGCAACAGATCATTTTTGTAGTATAGCCAAGGCTTTAAAACAAAGACGGTAATCAGTCTTGTTGCATAGCTTGGTGACAGAGGTGGCATTGTACTGATAGACAAAGCAAAGTGGTTTTTTTAGCCCTGTGTAGCAAGAAGAGGCAAGAATATTGATCGATAGAAGTATTTTTCTGTCTTTTTATTGCCAGCTGCTAAAGATTTACAGTGAACCCATACCACTCTTTCACCAGTCTTGAAATACTGATTCCTTTTTAAAAATAATAATAATAAAAAATTAAAATCAAAATGCCATGGTGAAACCTTTTTTATTTAAGGTACTGCTGGCTTTTATGAATCGTTGTTTATACTTGTCAGTACTATTGTGGCACAAGTAACACATGTTTAAAAGTGGGTTTTCATATTTGGGAGACTCCTAGTTCTTTGCCACATGTGCAGCTTTTAGGTGGGCAGCAGCAGAAGGCGTACTGCCTGAGGGAGGGAGACAGCTCTCCAGCAGCATTATTTGTGGTGGTATTCAGAGAATAAAGCTGCATTTTATTGCTCTTGGGGGAAAATTAAAAGCACGACGACAGCTTTTTGCTGTTTGCAGTGGGTAGATCCAGGGCTCTTTGTACTACATATGCTATAGTAGTATACTACTTCTTCTTGAGAAGCTCAACATGACCTGGCGATGTGCACTCACAGCCCAGAAGGCCAGCTGTATCCTGGGCTGCATCAAAAGAAGTGTGGCTAGCAAGTCAAGGGAGGCGATTCTGCCCCTCTACTCCGCTCTTGAGAGACGCCATCTGGAATATTGCATCCAGCTCTGAAGCCCTCAACATAAGGAGGACATGGACCTGTTGGAGTGAGTCCAGAGGAGGGCCACAAAGATGATCAGAGGGCTGAAGCATCTCTCCTATGAGGACAGGCTGAGAGAGTTGGGGTTGTTCAGCCTGGAGAAGAGAAAGCTCCAGGGACACCTTACAGCGGCCTTCCAGTATCTGAAGGGGGCCCACAAGAAAGCTGGGGAAGGACTTTTTACAAGGGCATGTAGTGATAGGATGAGGGGTATTGGCTTCAAACTGGAAGAGGATAGATTTAGAATACATATTAGGAAGAAATTTTTCACCCTGAGGGTGGTGAGGCACCAGAACAGGTTGCCCAGGGAAGTTGTGGAGGCCCCATCCCTGGAAGTGTTTAAGGCCAGGCTGGATGGGGCTTTGAGCAACCTGGTCTTAGTGGGAGGTGTCCCTGCCCATGGCAGGGGGGGTGGAACTAGATGATCTTCAAGGTCCCTTCCAACCTAAACCATTCTATGATGATTCTTCAAAACTGCACTTTAGTATGCCATACTGACGTGGAGACTGGAAAAAAAAAGAACTGAAAACAGTGTAGGCCAGGGCTGCATAACTGAGGTTGCAACAGGAACTGGAAAAAGTCTTCCATCGGACTTTGTGGTTTGATGTGCGAAGTTGAGTTTGGCCTTACCCCCTTCCTAATCCTCTAGTATTACAGTGGGAGACATTGCAATACAATGATTGACCATGAAGTGTTTAAAAATCATATCCAGGGAATGGAGAAAGCTGAATGTTTCATCTTGTTTTCTTTATATTTGTGATGATTAAAAATCACGACTGAAAAACGGTCTTCAAAAAGTACAAGATCTTGCTATGTGTTTGAGCTACCCTACTGTCAGACTGTTGCATCTCTTGCTTCTCTGGCAAAGACAGTTGTTAACTGTACATATTATCCTATAGCTACCATAACTGAGAAGGTGTCATACACCATCCTTCAAGAAGGTCATTGTCCCAGGCATTTCCCCCATGTTATTAGTACTGGAGATGCAACAGGGGTTTCATGTGAAAACACGTGTTAAGGGTGCATGCAGTTCAGGATGTGATGAGAAGACATTCCAGAAGGGTTGGTCAGGGCAACAGCTTCTTCTGCCTGGGGACTCATGAACTGTGCTGCTTGTGTTTTTATTTTTATATATGTATGTAAAGCATATAAAACAATTACACTTTTAAGTTTTCCAAAAGAAAACACCAAAGAAGCCATAACGAGTGCTTCATGCAGGTTCCGCGTGTATCTAGAAAGTTTGTCCCTCTAGCATTGCTACCACACAGACTTTCTTCACTGTGTTTGTTGGAGCAGGGGTCTGTTGAATAGATAACTTGTTGGGGTATTTATTTACAGTGGAATGTCTTGGTGGTTTTTTTTTTTTCTTCCAGTGGAAACCGTACTTTCTGCAGATAATGTCCCGTCCCCCGAATGCTTTTTATTTGAGTGTGAAGGGTGTTCTAGTCAGCATTTTCTTACCCTTTATCAGCTTATCTCTGCAGTGATTCCTCACAGTGAGTAAAGGAAACCCAGTGCATTATTAAAAACTGTATCATCTTTAGAAAAATGCTTTGCTCTTAATAAAAAATAGCAAACACACACCTGCAGTCTTACTGCATTTAAGTCAATTGAAGACGATTGCATGATTAAAATATGCCCTTATTGTTCCATTTGGGAACAATATAATTTCAGAATTTCAATACTCAACTTCAGAACAACTGATGAAAGTTCCTGGTGAGCTAAAGAAAGTATTGTTAAGATGTTGTTCTCCTTTATCACTCTCCTTATTTGTCATCTTGCTCCTCTATTCAGAACAGTATTGAGGAATGAAAATAGAAAAGTCTTTACCCCTGCCTGTGAGAAAAATTGTGTTGTGTGTGAGTATTCCTTGTAACAATTCAGAAGTTAATTCTTAGAGTACTGTTTTGCTAACAAAAAATACTTCAATAAAATCCAATTGATTCCAGAACTAGCACCTTTTAAAATCTGGTTTTAACTTTTACAGTTGTCTCTGGTAGAGGCATCATTCAGTGTATGTCAATTGCATGAAAATCTTAATTAAATTCTTTGTATAACAAGTGATTCCTTTGAAAAAAACCCAACAGGCAAACAAAGATAATCAGAACATACAACTTGTAAAAACAAAATTACTTTTAACTAGATTTTTTTCACAGGGCTTGATGATTTTAAGAAAGGACTTGCAACCTGTTTTGAGACAAGAGTAGAATATGCATTTGTTGTCTGCTTTATCATGGTTCACACTCAGGGTTACCAGTTCTGGTACTTGAGATATTTTTAAAGTAACGTGCCTTGCTGAGCACTGCTGGGTTGCTTATTACAGTTCATATCACATTCCAAACAAGTAGTTGGAGCAACAGTGTACGTAAGCATTACACCTGAAATTACACATTCTCCCTTTTAATTTAACGGGTGTTGGTGCTTTGTCATCTCTTGTATTTTGAGTGTGATGAGAACTGTACCGTACCAGGCAGGTTCTGGCACCATAAACAGACTGAATACCTAACTTTCAGAAATGACTGCTCAGAATAGCCTATGAATAATTTTTGTCGAATACTACAAGGGGAAGAAAAATAGTAGCTACAGTAACAAAAGGACTGAACTAATTGAGTAAAAAAAAATTGAGCGTTTTAATGGATGTGGGAGGGCTGGATTATTAACGGTCGCGTTAGAGAAAAACACTGCACCGTCTGTTCCTCTCGAAGCTTATGGCTGTGTGTTTATAATAGAGACCACTTATCCTGAGGCCTGTGTAGCTTGCACTGAAGAGGAAAAAAGGAAGAAGAAACTCCTTGGCCTTCCTTTCAGTGGCAAGCTACTTCACTTACGCCAGCAACACGTGATGTCTTAAGGTTGCAGGGTACTTTACGGCAAGGGCTGTATGTCTGTCCAGAAGGTTGAGTGGTGTTTCCTTCTTCAATGTTTAGAAGTTCTTATAGACTGTCACTGGGCACTGATTAAGAGTTGTTGGGTTTTTTTTCCTCTTTTTTCCCTTAGACGTGATGTTTGTAGGTCCAGAATCCTAGCATGTGAGGCCAGTAAAAGTGCCAATGACGGAACGATTGCTTCTCTTGCAGTGAGCAACTGACAGGACACGTAACCATTTGAGCACTGTTTGTGCCATCCCAGAAGTCTAAAATGGTGGTGGTTTGCTTCTCCTCCTTTGATCTAAGCTATGCCTGTTCCAAAAACACCTCTCATCCTTCTAGCCCCTTTCTCCTTGCCCACCATCCGCACTGCCTTGTACTGCTGTGTGGTGGTGCTTTGTCATGTAGCTTGCTCCACAACTGTACTTCATGAAAGGATATTTTTAATAGTATTGGACAGAAAATGTAAGAATTCTACATTGCAGTGTTGTGTGGTTTTTTGTTTTTTAGATAAAGGCTAGTAAATAAGTAAAGCAACAGGATGTAGTTCATGCAGCTGTATCCTAGATATTTGGTAAGGAACAGAGTTGCTTGAATTTGTTGCCTATAGGTCTATGTGGAATGATGCTAGCCATATGTCGTGCTAGGTGGTATGTTTTCTTTAGCCTCTATAGACTGTATTTCTTTCACCTTCCCCTTTCTACAAAACAATGTTAAAGCCCCCAAATCTCAGTCTTGTTTTTATCACTCTTGGACAGTTTTCTGATTGATTGAGAAGAGTTGAGTGCTTGGTGCTTCGCTGCTGTGGGTTTTTTTTTGTTTTTTTTTTCTTTTTTTCTCCAGTAAGATATAAATGGGATAACTGTTCTGCTATTTAATACCTGCTTTTGACCCTTGAAACCAAGGCAGGGTGGTAACTGTTACCCCCTTGCCTCCACTCACTTGGGTATACTGACCAGTAAGGCAGCAATATGGAAACTTCTGCGCTATGTTTTTGCTGCTGTTACTTCCTATTTAAAGAACTTTACTAAAGTTTATGTCAAATCTCTTATCTTTTTTTTTTTCCTGGTCGTAGAGTATCACATAACTTTGTTGATGAAAATGAATCCATTTCACTTAGTTTGACAGATCTTTGCACTTTTCCCCCTGCTAGCTATCTGTGGACTTGGTTTTAGCACTGAGGCAAAGCAAGAGATCATGGCATAACTTTCAGCAATGATGTAAACCGTGTTAGATGAGCTACATGTGCCAAAACTGACTTCTGCTGTGCTTAAAAGCAGTTCATGTTGTGCTAATAGGGGTGAAGGAAATGTTCTTGTTTTATTACAGTATTAACATATTGGTGTACCTCTTAACTTCCAGGTTGCATCACAGCGCATAAGTTCAGTGGATCTTTCATGCTGCAGCCTGGAGCACCTGCCTGCCAACCTGTTTTATAGCCAAGACCTCACTCATCTCAATTTAAAGCAGAACTTCCTGAGGCTAAACCCTAGCCCATCCACAAGTAGAGCGCTTAGTGAATTACAAAGGTAAAGTGATACGGTTCTACTGATCTTCCTCTGCCCTTGGACCCAAGTGACCACTGGTCTGTAGGAATTTTCCTAAAAAATTACTACCTCCTCTTGTGGAGAACTGGCCTGGCTGTAATGCTTCAGAAATCGGTTATCTCTGTGTGTTAGAAACAGACTAGCTTTCATAAGAAACTTAAATGTTTTTTCTTGTAAATAGAAGGCTATTTTCAACCCAAAATGCAGTTTTCAGAACGTGTTGTTTTTATCTATCTACTGAAGCCAGACTGTAGCTCTTCAGTCTTTGATTCATGTGAGTTAAGTGAGCTTCCCATCAAAGGGATGCGTTCTAGGTAGGAACAGTGCTATGTGTGACTTTACTTAGTTGGTTTTTGTTACCCCCAAGCGAAGAAAGCCCTGACTTAATAAATTCAGCCTGATTCCTGTCCCCTTTCTACTCTGCTTAACCCTAATTCTTCTTTCCTAGTAACTGTGACCTTCCAGTTGTTCTTTCCATTGCAGCTCATCCAAGAATGTAACAAAATGGGTAGACAGCAGCACGATCTGTGATCAGAATGATTTAATGTATGTGTGGAATCAGCAGGCTTTCTGTATTCAGAAAGATGAATGTTCCCATACTGAATATAAAACTGTGATTTTAATTTCAGTGGTAACTGAATTATAGAGTACCTCAGGATTATATTTGTGGATGGTCCTGTTCAAATTAAATGTTTTAAACCACATTTCTAAATCCCTTCATCTTTGAATAACAACCGAAAAATACAAGATGGATTATGCGGGCTGTTGTATTTTTATATAATTCCAATTTCATTCTGGAAAAACAAAAAATTTGGCATATTGGAAGATGAATGAACACAGCAGGTCTGCTTCACAAACAAAGCAGGCAGTGATTCCAGGAGCTTATGAACACATTCTGGAGAATAATACTGGATTAAATATTCTGTGAATGTCGGTATAGGTCTCCAGACAGCAAGTGGAATTTTAGCATAAGTTAGGTGATGAACATGGGCAAATAATGAATGTCTTAATTTTAATGAATTTTTATCATTTTTCCTTTTTAAATACCAGAAAATGTACAGGAGATACTTGATTATATTTTGTTCGTGTACACACAGCTAATTCTGTTTGGGATTAGAAAGCATTTATAAATGTGATGGGTGGTGTTAGTGTCTGTTTAATGTTCCCTTGGTGCTGCAATTGTAGGAACAGTTGAAGAGTCTTGCTGAAAGTTAATAAACTTAAAATTTTTCTCGCTAATGTGAGCCTGAACGTGCAAGAGTGAAAGAGTTTGGGTGACCATATAAAACTCTCCTGTTTTCTGAGATTCTGCATCAGGAAAATCTGGAGAAGTGGCATATACCCAAGGTGGTGCAAAACTGATTGAGTGTCTCATTCTTCTGAGAGCTGGTTGTGTTCTGTCAGTAAATAATAATCTGCTCTGTCTCCATTGCTTTTAGCTTGTCAAGAAGGCATGGGGAAGGTCTGTGAACTTCTGGAGAAAAAAAGATGAATGATTAGGAAGGTTACATGGCAATGTTTCAGTGGCTCAGAGCCATTACCTCATTAACTCCTGCCCCTTGGTGCTGACATTCCCTTTGCCACTGTTTATGTCCTGCAGCCTTATTTTTGTCCAGTACAGGTGGCATTACCCAGGCAGTGAGTAGCTGGAAGCTGCTGCTGCTGTTCCTATTGCAATGCCAGCGGAAAGGGCCGTGTGAGGTGGTAGTTCCTGCTGAGGAACTGAAGAGCAGTGCCCCATCAGTTATCTTTTGCCTCCCAATATATTACAGCAAAAGCATAAACCTGGCCCTGGAGTGCTCTCCCGAGCCATGCTCCTTCCAGCCCTAAGAAACACAGCGCTGGCTTCTCCATAGGGTGGGAAACCTTGAGTTTTACTTGTGCTGCCAAAAAGCTTTGAGCCAGCTCTATCTCTACAGTAAGTCTGCCTTTCTGTAGCAAGTAAATACACAAATATCTAGCAAGAAGGGAACACTGTATTTTTTTGAAATTATTAGTGAATCCCAGTATGAAAGCATGTGCAAAGTAAGTGAAGCTCAGTCATTCCTGGGAACACAAGTTGTTAGTTGTCTGACTTTTTTTTTTTCTTTTTAATCCAATTTCATAAAACCATTTTCAGATCTTTTGGGCGTCACACAGGGTAAAACTTGATTGGATAAACCAGAAGTCTTTTTTTTGTTCGCTCATGTTCTTTCAAACCACTGCAAAGCAAGTACAAAATCTCTGCTGTTCTGATTTGGTACTGTTGGCTTTTGTACCAAATTCGCATTTGCTAAATTGCAGCCACATACAGGGCACAGCACCAGTGAATCAAGCCCAGAAATATTTAAGGCTCCAAAATAACCATGTGCTTGGATGTTGTGAACAAAATGCATTGGCATTCCTGGTATTTTTGATTAAAATCTGGTTAGCAAAGCAGTCTAGGAAAATTTATCTTGCTATAAGCAGCTCATGGTGCTAGCTGTTCCTCTTAAGAAATCACTTTTAAGTGGTAATTTAACAAATGCTCATAAATGCTGGATTTCAAAACAGGAGGTATGTCAAAGACAGAAGGAGATACCAACTTTTCAGCTACCCATTGAGTAGACTCACAAGCAGCTGTGTCATAGTAATGAGATGCTGACATATGCACTGATTTGGCAGGTACAGTCAGGAATGGATTGGGAAAAAAATAAGAATTCCTACTTTTGCTTATGCAGTTACTTCTTTCAGTTGTTAAAATAATGTAATTTATTGCATTTCTGAATAAAATATTTAGTCCTGCTCAATACATGGCACGAGTGAGAAATCTCCATCTCGGGAACTAAATTGCTGGTAGCATGTGAAGGTTTACAGAAGTGTAGATGCACTTTTTTTTCCCCGCTAGCTACACTTTCACTTGCTTTACCGTCCACTCAGAATTTAAGTTCTGTTGCTGCAGATACTCTGCAGCTGTGAACTTCTGTAACAGGACTGTCTGAATGTTGAAAGGTATATACAGCTACCTGTATTTTTGTCCTGCTTACCAAGGAATACGTATTTCATACTACATATAAAAGTAGGCTGTCTGAAAATTCATTTGTGTTGAAAAAAACAAAGCAGATGTTGGTACTTGTACAGTACTCACAGTAGCTTTTTTAAAATGATACAAAAGGGTGTTTTTCTTTTGGGGGAGAGAGGAGATTCCCCAGTTGAAATACTGCCCAGCTGTTGCAGTATTAGAAGCAGGTGACATGTCTTGTGATATCCCCATTCAGTCAGAATTTGCCTTAAAGCCCTTGGTGTTTTAGCTTCTGTATACTGCAAATGGAGCAATTGAAGACATTCTGTTGTCTTGTCACAAATTTTATTGTTTACACTCTTGAAATGTTGGTTGGTGGATTTTATTTTTTTTTTAACCATAAAGTTGAGATTTATATGTACACTGCGTTCCCAAACTTCACTTTCCCCTTATCTACAATGCAGCTTCACAGCTCTTGTTCTGAAATGCGAACAAGAGTTCAGGCTTACTAGTTTTGCAGAACACTGTTGCTCTAGGTTTGAAGCAAATGAATAAACCATAGTCTTTATTTACTGTTGCTCTGCTTCACTGGGCTAGGCACACTTTATATTTGTAGGTAATTGTTTCAGTCAGTGCTGTTGGAAAAAACAGTTGGCATCAAGAATACTGTTTGCTTGTTAATATTGAAAAGTAAGTTGTCAGTATGTGGATTTTTAATATAAGCCTGTTGCAAATTAAAAAGAAAAAAAAGAAAAAGAAAGGAGAAAGAAAGGGGGGATGTAATAAGCCACAAAGTTTATTTTAACAGTAAACAAAATGATACGTGCCAATTTTATCTGAAGAACAAGTTGTTATTCTGATTGTTGTTGTTAATAATTAACAGTGATTATATGGATTTTTATCTTAAAATTGGTTGGTATCTCTTCTCTCCCAGAGCCTCTGTAGAAATTAACTGTCTTCTCTGGCATCCCAGCTGAAGCTTTTCTGGGCTAGTGGCAGTAACTTGAAGTTGCATCTATGGGGCATGAGGAGGCTAGAGGACTCTTGAGATATTGATGCAAGTGTTTCTGAAATCCTTTGCTACTTCCAACTGTAGGATAGCTGTTTTTATCTGAAAACCTGGAATTTGGTGGGGGGGTCCTCAAGCTAAACCCTCCTTACAAACCCTTCGTGCAGTAAGTAAGTAATTCGAAATGCAGTCATTGCTCAGAGAACAATTAGGTTCCCAGGCAGCAAGGCGGGGAGCAGTATTAGCGACCCAACTGGTGTGAACCCAGCAGACAGGCTTGCTAGAAGTCAGAGTGAGATGTAGTTTGATCCTAGCTTGTCCCTGGAGATAGAGGAGCAGGGAAGAAAGTCTCCAGCCTGCCACTTGGTTGGTCTCAAAGTGTATTGAAATGCTCCTTGTGATTATTGCTGTTAGTGTATGAAACAGAGGTTAGAGAATAAAGTCAGATGGATTAATGATGTGCCAAATATACATCTTCCCACTTGCCAGGCCCCACAGGGCACTGCCAGTAGATGTACTGGAAAAGATTTGAGCTTTCTCCTTTTTTGGTGGTGTTTTTTGTTTATTTATTTTTGTTTGTTTTTAGGATGCTCCTCTGGAAAGGAATTTGCTTTTAAATGCACACATTTATTGAAGTTATTTAAATGAATCTAGCTAATGGGAGCGTGCTACTGTGAGGAATGGAGTACCATTGCATGCTGCAAAAGTGTGGGAAGATGCTGGGAGCTTTCTCTCACACTCTCATGGTCTCAGAACCAGGGAGCCTTACTTTTATACTCGTTTCTCCTCTTTCACTTGAAGACAAAGATTGAAGGGTAGCTATCTAAGCAGTAGGGCAAGAAGAGGTTGGCATGACATTGACCACCAGAGATCTACTAGTAACAAACTCCTTCCAGTGTTTGCTATATTCCGGTGCTATGTTTATTTTCTCAGCTCTGTAACCTTGGAACACTTTTCTGCTATTTATTAATACTAAAGAAGACACTTGGTATATGTTGTTTATGTTACTTGGCTGCTTTTGTTTTATTCAGCTTGTAAAGACACTGAAGGAAGAGTTTGGTTTTGTTAATGTGTCTTTCCAAATCTTCATGATTGGTTGTGTTCTACATAGCTCCTGTGTACCTTTCTGAACTCAAGAAAGCACCCTCACGTGAATACTTGGCAAAAATCAGTGACATTTGGTTAAAGAAAAATAAATTGCAAAATCAAGTTGCTACAAGTGACTAAGTGGGGAAGATTGCAAAATTGGTTTAATGCCTGAAACACGCTGGATTTTTTTGGATTGTTTAAAGTGGAACAGTGAACTCCTGAATAGTAGTAGGAGAAAAATAGATGGCACTAAGAAATATGTTACAAAATAGCATTTTTAAAAATAGTGTAATCTGAAAGTAGAAAATGCAGTTATTAATTGGCTTCAGTTTAGTGGAACTGTTAGGCTGAGTACAGCAGTATCTCTTCCAAATAATGCTTCAAAAAGTAGTAAACATATTTATGGATTCCAGTTATTTTTTATCAGCCTACTCCTATTTACTTGTATATCACTTTCTGATACCAATTCCAAAGTAAGGATTTTCTTCTCATGTATTTGACTACGTTTCAGTTTGGAAGCTTGCCCTTAGCTAATACTTTTGTATTTCAAATATAAATGTCAGATATAGAAAGAGACTTTCTTTCTAGGAATTTTGTTCTTTCTCTGAGGATAGTCTTTCCCCTCTAATGAAGCAGTGTGCACTAGATATGTGCAGAAATTGAGAACTACAAAGTACAGTAATGTAGGTTCACATTATTTCCACTAACAAAACACACATTTGTTTTTTCTTGTCTTTGTGGTCTTCTTACCAACTATGTAATAGAACAAAAGTTTTATTGTTGTCTTAAGTTTGGAGGTAGTCTGAATTTGACTTAACATCAGTGATTATTTGTATATTTTGAAAAATAAGATTTAAGGTTATTCTTTTTTGTGCAGTGAAGTCTGTTTTCGTCCTTTTTTTTTCTTTTTAATACAATCTACTAATTATTTTTGGCATATCAACTTAAGTCTATATGCCAGAATTGTTGTGCCTTTTATAGTTTTAAATGCAAGTAGAGGAGAGAAATATCTGGCTGACTGTTCCTGGTGTGTTGGCATAAAGGGTAGTGAAAATACCAAAATTGCTGCTGTCAGTTTGCTTTTTCTTTCTTTTTATTTTTTCCCCGTGGAGTTTAAGAAAGGAGGAAGGAAATAAAAATTCAGATAAAACTGTTTTCATTTATTCATTCAGCTAATGGAGAAATTGATAATTAAAGGGTGAATTTGCTCAAGTTTCTTCTGACTTCACTAGAATCAATCTTTGCCCTCAAACTAAGTGACCCTCTTTCCTGACATGACTTTACTCCATCTGTTTGTGTGTGTGATGTGAGCTACTTGGTTTCTGGATGAACGTGAGTCTTGTCCAGAGACATGGAGTGAAAAACACCAGCAGAGCTCCTCCTTCCTCCTCTCTATTATCTATTGAAAACTCTTCTGTGCCGAAGCTGGGGAGGGCTGCTCTTGACCTTAGTTAGGTAAAGCCTTCACCTGTAGCATCCCAGTGAATCTGTTGCAGAAAACAGTCTACCTCTGTTCAGCTGTCTCGACAAATTTAGAAACGCAAGAGGTTTAGAATAGTTCATTTTAATTGTCTAACTAATTTAAGGCTTTTACAATGACACTCTTCTGGGAAGGGAAATGCTGTGACAGTATTTCTGACGCTAGGCTAACCGTGCCCTTAGGCAATAAGGCTATGGATGGGGAATCTGACACAACTGCAAAAAGGCAGTAAATTGGACCTTTTATTTCCAAGGAGGAAATTGGGGTGTCAGGTTTATATGGAAATTCTCTTCATGATTAAGTTTGCGGCCAAAGTAGCAGGCGTTCATGAAGGTGGCAAGTTGTAATTCAGTTCCAACACTTGCCACAGTGCTGCTAGGCAAGTGCCATCGATCTGCTTGGAAATGGTGCTGAAGCTGAGGAACGGTTGTGCTGCTACTTGAAACTATGTTCAACTGCAACCACAGCATAGTCATGGGACAGCCCAAATACTGGCAATTGTATTGGGAGAGTGATTGTTTTCCTTAAACTGAGTCCCTAGATAAGCTATGTCTTCTGTTTGGGGTATAGTAAAATACTGCTTTTTAATTGCTTTTGGTAAGAGTAGGGCAATACTGGTTTTGTCAGACAAGTCTGTTATAGCTGCATTTCAATGACAGTGTATGGCCATTTTGAATATATTATTCCCTTCCTTCCAAACATGGCAGAACACAAATGCTGTACTGTGTAATGAAAATTCCTCTGCTGTGCATATTGGGTAGATTTGAATTTGAAGTTAGCATGTCAGTTCATTGCTTTGCCGTGATACAAACTTCTCTTGTTAGTCCCTCTCCTCATTTTACGTACGTCAAACTAAAACCACTCTTGAAGTGGCAGCTTCAGGATTAAGTGGGCATTTTGGGGCTCAATTATGGCAATTAGTGTTCAGTCATATTGCATGTTTAAACCCAAGGGTTGACATGTCAACATTTTGCTCTAGCTTAAAGTAGGTCTATTTTTGGTCAGAGAAGTGGGTGTTTATATATTGGTCATTACAACAGAAAGTTTAGTAAGTTAACAGAAAATAGCATGTTGAGAGATGCTGTTCTTCAGGTTGACTTTTTTAACAGGTAACAAAGTCTAGAACCAGGGAAGGAGGGAGAAAAGGAAGAAAAGCATATGTATGGACTTGATATGAGGTGATTACACTGTCATGCCTCATATGAGCAATGTTGTGCCTTTTCTTCTTTCTAGCAATGCCATGGGGGCAGCATCAACGTGTGCCCCTACTTCTGGTAGGAGTAAAGATTAGGGTGTGAGAAAACAGCAAAGATGTCGCTCTGTAAAATCTATTTAAAGCTCAACACTGCAAACTCAGCAACAACAGAAAACTTGAGTCTGTAAAATACTTCTCTCCTACCTTATTTATATTGATGCTACGAGTGATACTGGTGCTACTGACTGTAAATCTCTCTAGATATAAGAAGCGCTATAAACAATTCAGCATTTTAAATGTGCAGCATGACAGTGCTCCATAATGGAAGCGCACCAACCCATTTGAGATGTGGATAGTGGGAAGTGAGTGGCCAAAGATGAGAAGTAGACTTAGATCTTAACTTTGAGTAAATGCCTGCTAGTTTGGCTCAATAATGTTCTTTACTTGACATTGCTCCATGAAAAGAAATGCAACTTTAGCATTTTGTAAATGAACATGTTTACAACAGAGGAAGAAAATACCTCTTTCCTGCCAGTTGTTTTAGATTAATCTCTTTAACTAAGCTTATGGTGTCTGTCTGTCTTTCAGCTTTTCTTTAAATGTGATTTAACAATGAACTCTCCGATGTGGATTATTTGACATACACTTCTATGTGCATTTTCAGCTTCTGTATGCAATGCACATTCTCAGCTTCTGTATAAGTATATTCAATACTGGATGTACTACTCATTCTCCCTTACATACTATATAAACCTGTTAATCAGTTCAGTTCATGCCTTTAGTAATTAGATTACTCACAGAAGACCCTTAATAAACACACATTAAAACATACATTAGGGTAGTAGAGATGTAATCCAGATACATTTGGGTGGGGAGTGATTTTTTTTTTTTCTCTTTGACCTAGGACAATTATACACAAGAACATGCGCAGAAAGCCTTGAAGCTGAACACTGCACTGGAGTTAGTTAATGTATTTCTTAGCTTCCTTCACCACCTCCCCCCACCGCAGTTCTCTTTCCTCTGTGTGTTAGCTTGATCTCTGTAATTTTATCTCAAGATTGTACTTGGGGTCTTTTTAGTAGATTGTAGTTTTCACTTGTTTAGTGCACAAACGCCCTGAGACCATTTTTCTGACCCTCCAAAGCAGCACAGGTAAAGGCTGTAGCTTCAGTGTTGATGATTAAATGAGTTAATTCTTCCTTCATGGTTGACTTGAAAATTGGAATGGTTGCATTTATATATTTTTTCAGCAGCTTAGTTATTCTGACTTAATCTTCTTGTCTTCACTACTATTTTTGCACTTACCTAAATACTGAAAAAAAAAAAGTAATTTCTAAAGGCCCTGGAGTCCGCTACTTAGAGCGCTCTTGTTTGTATTTGCAGTTGACGTTGAGGAAGATGTGGGACAGCTGTTCCACCACAGAATCACCTCAAATTTCAAGACAGTATATCTGTGGTCTAAATCTACAGTTATCTTCAAGATAAATGCAGGATTGTGTATTTAAGTTCTAGGTTCAAGATTTCTAAGATTTCTAAGCCCTTTCAGTCAAAATAGAGGAATATGAAGGTATAGTGTTTAAAATGTGCATTTTTTTTCTTGTCTAGCAGCCCTCATTAACATCAGCTAGCTTACTGTAGCCTCCTTTTTATTTTACAGTTCTCCCTCTAGAGATGCATTAGTCATTGTTTCTGCACAGTAGTATTTTTTTCCTGCAGCAGTAATTTGATTGCAAGATTTCATTTAGTATCCATCTAACTATGTTCCAAACTTCTTCTGCCTCCAGCATGGCACAGGGTGTTAAAAATCTGTGATAACTCTGGCCATGATTTTTCCCTATTTTTTTTCTGCCATCTTTGCACCAAAATACCAATAGCAAGCACAGCATTTCTTTGCTTGCTGCAAGCCTTTGTAAACGGTAAGTGTGTTTACAACCTGTCTTTTGGGGTGAAATCCACGCTTCACTCACAATGCCCATTGAAATACAATACGAAGGCGCTACTTATGTTTTCATGTTGAGTTTTAGTCAGTGACATGAGTTTGATTTAGGCAATATTAAAGGTGTGTGCCAGTTCACTGCAGTAGCTGTTAAGGATTTTTAAGAGTCTTTTGGTGTTAGAACTCTTTAACCTTGTAATGCTTGATGTGTTTTCTGGGTGGGGGAGGACAAAGTGCTTTGAGGTAATAATGTGCTGGGCTGATGCGGAGGCTGTGGATGCACTGCCACATGCTGTCTGAGATTACTTTCATGTGGAATAGCAATGTTCATAGGTGCAGTTTTGCTTCCATCGCCATGTTATATAAAAGCCTGCTTGCACAAATAAAGGACTCGAGCCTTAACGAAAGGCAAATGAAGTCCAGATACAATGTCCTGGTGTAAACCATGCCAGAAAAGAAACTTCCTCCCATCTATCGGAATCTGACACAGATCTTTTCATTCATCCTTTTACTTGCCTTTAGGCATACCTCCCAGTGGTTGTTAGGCAACCATAATAATGTTGCTGAGCATGCAGGCTGGCTAATTGGATTGTCTCCTTCTTGGGTTTTTTGTTCAAACAGTCTTGGTCATCTTTAATAAGGCAAGCACATGCAAGTTGCTTCGTTGGCTGATGTGATAAACCAAGGGGCTTTTAAGAGTTCTGTAACACGTCAAGGACAAAATGTTGAAATCTAGGCGAGCTTTGACATCATTCTTAATCAAGAGCATAAGAATTTGCCTCTGTCACTACAGAAGACTTGCTAAATTCTGCTTTCATTCAGCACATTTCCCAGTTGTATTCAAACCAGCCTATTCTGATGAGAATTTTTGGTTGAAAGGCAGTATCTACTCACATGAACGGAGCTGAGCTTCGCTGCAAAAATTTAGTGTTCAGATAGACTGAGAATTTCTTGTGCCCTGTAACCCATGTCACTAGGGTAGTCTTACTAGCAAAAAATGTATTCAGAAAAATAGCAATGCTCTAGTACATGGTGAGATGCCACAGAAGAAATTACATATATCGTAAGGTTGGCAAGGGTTTTGTTCTTCGTTACACTCATAGGAAAATATATTTAGCATGTTGTTCAGGAGAACCTGTTTCTCTATGCCAGCTTAACATGAGTGAACTCTTGCAAGTGGTGTTGAACTTGAATGTCTAGTAGTTTCCCTGGTTGTTCTGAGTACATAAACTAAAAATGCATGTGATTTGCATTTACATAACCAAACTTACCTTGTGTTAATTATTGCAAGGCAACTTGGTGTGGTTTATGCTCCACTTATGTATCCTTTATTTTTATTTTTTCTTATCTCATTGTAGATTCACCAAGTTGAAGAGCCTTAACCTTTCCAATAATAATTTAGGAGACTTCCCACTGGCAGTCTGCAGTATCCCAACCCTGACTGAACTCAATGTGTCCTGCAATGCCCTCAGAAGTGTTCCAGCAGTTGTGGGCGAGATGCACAAGCAAGTACTTTCTTAAAACTTAATGTACACAGCCTGATGATAAAGGCAACAAGCAGTTTCATGACTCTCTACGTAATCTTGCTATGAGAAACAGTTTAAACTTCCTGGGTTTTGTCAGAGCAGACTGGCTTTTAGGTCTGTATGGAAGCACTTGTGAGCTGCAGATGGAGGGCAAGCACACTTTGTGTCTCGAAGCTCTTCCCAGTCCCTAGCATTTGACACAAGGGTCACCTTCACAGTGAAGAAAATCTTTAAACCTCCTTGCTTATGTTCTTCAGTCACCACACAAGTCGCAGTTCTGGAGGTGTTTGAAGATACGATACTGCTATCTAACACAGCCTACATTTCATAGTTGCCAAGGCATTTAATTATTTGATCGATATCTTCTGTAGCAGATGTTAAGGCATTATTCCTTAACGTTTTTCTTTCTTCTGCCCTTTTGTATATTTTATGTCACTGTAACTGCAGCGGATTTGTGTGTTTATAGGAGGGAAATTTGCTTTAACAGGTCACTCACTTTTTTCACTCTCCCTTCCCCTTCCCCCATTTTTAATAGCTTGCAGACGTTTTTGCTGGATGGCAACTTTCTCCAGTCCCTTCCTGATGAATTGGAGCATATGCATCAGCTCAGCTACGTGAGTCTGTCCTTCAATGAATTCACCAGCATTCCAGGGGTGCTGGAGAAGCTGACTGCCATGGATAAGCTCTGTATGTCAGGAAACTGCATGGATACCCTGAACCTGCAGGTGTTAAAAAGGATGCCTCATATTAAACATGTGGATCTAAGGTAGGTATTTGGAAAAGGGTAAAAATAAGTGGGTCTAAATTATTGGTGTTGAAACGGTTTTTCCTTGGCTGTCAGAGTAGCCCCAGGTATGAATCTCTTGTGTTAGTCCATTGAAACATGTTTCTGGCAGTATTACATAACTCATAACACCACGACTTAGCACTCTTCTTTGAGGAAGAGGTAGCATTTAGGGGGGATCAATAGATAGGAACATGAGTTTAGGGGGAAATTAATACTTACACTGAAAGATCAAACAAAACAGAGCCTGGGGTGCTGGTGATCGCTGCAGTTCTTGTTGCTGCCCTGTTAATACAATAGAAATGATAGTCCTTGACCCAAAAAGCTTCTGTCTGAAATGTTACAGAAGTGTGAGACGAAGAAAAGGGCAATGAAGGTGAAAGGACAAAATAAATATTTTAATATTTCATGTTATGTTAAAAAGCCTAACCCACCATGAGTAACATTATTTTATTGATGCCCTCAGGCGAGTCTAACCAGATCCTTGTTACAAACGTCTCTGGTATTAGGTGGTTCTTTATTCTTATGGTCTTTGGGGAAGACAGCTTCTGCGATCAGCTGGGCAAGGCTCAGTTCAGAGCCTGGACCATGAGGTCTAAATAATGATGAATTTTGGAACCGTTTAGTTAAGCTATTCAACTAAAACTTGGTGTACCATACTGCTGCATAGCTGTCAGACTTTGCAATCAAGGAAAGACCAGCATAAGTTAAGAAAACATCTAAAAGAGATGGATGAATTCTGAAGCATTTATGGTGGGGTTCAAATATGTCTGTGTGTTTGTATGCATGTTAAAAGCAAATAAATAAATAAATGGGCCTCAGAATATGGATGCTGTGGCTGAGCTGGCCATGAGGTCCAACGGTGCAGTTCCAGCCCTGTCATTGTCTGCCGCATCCCTTCTGCAGCGAGCAGTGAACAGTGGTTCTTTGTAACACTACCTGGAATAGTAAATGTCAAACATGTTTGAAAACTGTACTTGCTGCACAGTGAAGTGCTTTGCTTCAGTGAAACCAGAATGAAGCACTGCTTGTAAATTGAAAACAGAAAAAGTAGGCTGCAGTGTTGGTGAAGACATACTACCCATTTTCCAGACAGCAACTCTTTGAAAGCAGGAGAAACAACACAACTGTAGGTATTTCCCCATATCCTCACTAGGGAGGCTTAATGGGCCAGCAGAAGTTACTATACTGTTTTTAGTGTTCTGTTCAGAGCTAGGAATTGGAAACTGAACTCTTTGGAGTGCTCTGCAGTCTCAAACATTGCTGGGTTATAGATAACCTCATTCAGTTGTAACTTCTGGGGAAGTTGCCGAGTTGCAGCATCAATGCACTGCAGTGAAGATGTGATAAAACCTGTTCTCTTTATCTGACAGACCCACTCGTTTGGGGGTTTTTGCTTTGTTTTCTTTCAATGCCCATTTTCAGGTCTCTGAATTTGCTTGCTGTGGAACATGGTGATGCGTGAGGCGAATATATGTGAATTCATAAATCTCAATTTGGCCTTTCAATAAGGCAAGAGACTCCTGTATCTGCAGGTTACTCGTATCTTTCAGGCGTTTCCAGCAGATGATTATGATAGGCCAGCAGGAACTGTAGAGGTTTTGTTCTTTTCCAAACTATTGGGCACAAACAACAGCCAGATCATCTTTTATTTTTATAGATGCAATAACGGTAATACTTCCTTTCTTGCAGAACTTTTTATCAGTAGTTTTCAAAGTAGTTTGGAAGGAGCTTGGCATCATAATTTCTTTGTCACGATGGAAAAAAAAAACAGAGCAGAACCATTCTGCTTTTAAAGTACCATAAAAAAGGAGAAATATTTAAAATCAACCTTGATCAAAACCTGGAGGCGTGCTAGTTTAATCCAGTGCAACTGATTGTAGAGTTAGCATTGGTTTGTCAGCAGGAGCCTGCCATGTAACTACCCTTAATCTCCGTTTTTGTCTGCAAGATTGAATTCAATTAGGAGATTGGAAGCCGATGAAATAGATTTTCTGCATCATGTGACCCAACTGGATCTCAGAGACAACAAACTTGGGGAGCTGGACGCAACAGTTTTTAACAATGTTGAAGTGTTACACTGTGAACGGAATCAACTGGTAACCCTCAAAATCAGTGGATATTTTCTCAAAGCGCTGTATGCTTCCTCAAATGGTAAGTGCATTTTCAAGGCAGCTGTGGTGGTGTCATCTGACTTCTGTTCTCGTACCTGGTTCTCTGTGGGATGCTTGTGGAGCGCAGTGCACGTAATCAGGACAAATCAGGAGGCTTTTGACATTACCCTTGGATTAAAGGGTTTCATATGTGCTGTGTCATGCTACTGGCAGTTCTGACCTTCAGAAGCAACTTTCAAATAACACTGGGCTACTGATTTGGAGGTCTCAAAATTGACAATCTTAGAATCTGGGTTGAAATTCCTCTCTGTGTCAGCAGGGGAGGGGTCTTGAAGTCATCAGTTCTTTGGGTTTGTATTAATGTCTTGCTTTACTAAGGCAAATAAGGAATTTATTGCTTCTCCCCAGAGTTGAGAAAGTTTGAACAAGTGGCCGTTTGTGAGACAAACTAAAACAATATATGTTTTTGCTGCTACCTCTAGCTGCTTACTCTGGCCAGAATGCTAAGAAATCTATAATGAGTAACTTCATTTGTATTTGATGATAAAAATAATACAGCCTTTTCCAGTTGAATAACTCCTGTGTTCCATGAATAGGATTTGTTGGATCTGTCTCTGGAAGCTGCTACTACTTAAAATACTCAGTTTTCACCACCGTTTTTACTGTTTGGAGTAGTTTGGTATGGAATAAACAAAATGCAAGCTCAGAGAGCTGTGAATTTGGTGAACAGTCTGAACTGCCTTTAAAAGTCTGTCATCTTAATGATATCCGAGCCTGTGCCTTCATTAAGTATTCATGCAAGGATCTTTGTAGCTGAGAAAAGTTAACATAATCTGAGCATGTGCTGTGCAACGTGAGCTGAGAACCCAAGTCAACCCATATCTTGCAATCAACTGTCTATTTGGTCTTGCTGTTCCTTCTTGTTATCCTCTCTTTGCACCCTCAGCCACCTTGTTTTAGTCTCACCTTCCAAAGGATGCTTGTTACACTTTCACTTTAGTGGACTTTCTGTAGGCTTAAATAAATGCCTGCTGGTTTTGTTTCAACCTTAACGCTAAGCATTAGCTACCTAAAAACCTTAGGATACTAAATATTATTGCAGCAATCAAAATATACCGTTACTAGCAGTAGTTAAGACACTGTGAAAGGTCTGTAAGGCTGCCTGGCAACCAGGAACTCCACAGGGATGCAAAGGCTCATGTATTGTGTTGAAAAATACTCTGGATCTTGCTATGACCTGGAGGACCCTGGGGTTTTCTGTAGCTTGCTATTCCAGAGCAGACAGTCGCCCTTCCCATGCCTGTACCATTAGTGACTAGTGGAAAAAAAGTAGAGCAGGTTTGCGATTTGACTATTTTGGACAGAGCGTGGCGGAGGTGAAGTGACAGCTCTGGGACAAAAATGGAAAAATGAGAATTTTTCATGAAACTTTTACAATCCTCCAGTTTCTCCTCTCTGATCAGTTATGCAGTGTCTGTCATAGCAAGTACAATGTAATATAGCAAATGTACTCAGACATAATAAAGAAACAAAAGTCAGTTCAGAAAGGTCCAGATCCTCAGAAGTTTTTTAGGTTACTGGCTTGTTCTGAAATCTCTGGATGTTAGCTGCTTAAAGTAACTCTTACAGAACAGCCATTTAGGTGGAAATCTTTATCGCCACTTTTGTTTTTATATATTTTTTTCTCCCCTAGAACTTGTTCACCTCGATGTGTATCCAGTTCCTAATTGCCTGGCTTATATGGATATTTCTAGGTAAGAGTGTGGGTTTTTTTCTTGTGCCTGTAAAATATATATCAATGAGGCTTATGGAAAAATGGTTCTTACTGGTATTTTACTGGGAGGGGGTGGGGACAGGAATTAGACCTTGAGATATGAGAAGACTGATCTTCGAGTTAGAGGATGGGCTTTTTTCTACTGGACAGTTTTTCTCTGTTTCCTTTTTATAGATAATACTTTTTTATTTTTTTTAGTACTAAAAGCAAAATATGCCTTTATAGCTAAAGGAAGAGAGTTTCCCTGACTTAAAGTTTTCCTGTCTTATAGAGATATAACACAGTGATTCAAACGTGCACCAATATGAGATAGGTACAGAAGTTCCTTTCTGGGTATGTCTGTGTCACAAGCCCACTGTAGGTGACGGTTTGATAGTTTACTCATCAGTTCAGCAGCTCCTGAAGATCATTGTTGTTCTTCACAGCCCTGGCTGCTGCAGGGATGACTGCAGTTGCCATTTGAATGCATCTGTAAATCTCACCTTAATGAGGGAGGTGGAATAAGGGAAGAAATTGAAAAGGGAGTGTTTTAGTTTGGTTTACAGTTTAAGGACTGAATCAGGAAAACACTTTATACATATGCTTAATGTCTGTCTTATTTAAGGAATTACTCATCTGCATGTTGAAGTGATAATCTCATTCATTAAAAAGCCTGCTTAAAGCACTTTCAAGTTGTTGAGGGTGATTGTAACAATTAGTGAGTTAACCTGGGTGAGTGACCATCAACTTCAAAGTTTCATCAACCATGAGCTATTTGTGTTGGGCACCTAAATATAACACACAGGTGTGACTAAATAAGTGTGATTTATTGAAAAGCATTCTTTGTAAAGCCGTGTTCTCCATTTAGCTGTAAATGACATTGGTGCAGAATGCATGATTTTGATCACAAAACCCTTTTTGTGCCTCAGTTCAGTGATGGCATTGTAACTAAATGGGTAGGGTGTCTTCAGCTTCTTGGCTCACTTGGAACTTGGGACATCCGCTGAGATTGAAAAGGAAGCTTTCTGAGGATAAAGAGGGGTTGGGTTGCTATCGCGTATTCTGGTTAAAGGCTATTGCATGAATAAACTGTAGGATACAAGTACATGAATGAGCACAAATCAAAAATCTCCTCTGTGCATTTTGTGCTGCTGATTTTTGTCTTTAAGGCAGGTTACATGGGTGCCCCACTGTGCCTAGCTGCATGTTTTCAGTGCAACATTTGGAAAAACTTACATCTAAGAACTTAATTTTGATAAGGGTTAATTTCTGTGAAGACAAATGCAAGAGAAGAAAAATGCTTGACTTCAAAGATACTCAAAAAAAAAAAATTTGCTCTATTCAGGGAGATAGCTGAAGAGTAGTAGAGTGGGTTTCAGGATTGAATTTATGGGGGATCAAAGAGGTGTGTTTCAACTGTGCAGGGTGTGAATGTCTTCTGAGGAGTATCTCACAAATTTTCTTCTCCATGGAGAGATTTCTTCATCCTCGATACTCTGATACTCATAATACTTCTTCCTAGATAATTGAGAAGCAGCTTTTTCCATTTTCTTAGTGGCTGCACATCAAGGGAGATAATAATGCTGCTAGCTTTCTTGCCCCCTCACTCAGGACCTTACTGCACTGGTAGTGCCCTTAGAGAAAAAGGGGTGATACAATCTCATAGGAAACATTATGCAGCAAATTTATTTCCTGCAGGTTTCTGTATCTCTCTTGAGGCTGTGTTCTTAATAGCCTTTACATCTCGATTATCGTTTAGTTATACCTCTTTGTGTTCTTTATTCATAGAAATCACCTGGAAAACCTACCTGAGTGGGTATGTGACAGCAGGAAACTGGAAGTGTTGGATGTAGGCCACAATCAGATTCGTGAGCTGCCTGCCCGGTGAGTCTTGCAGACCAGTTGCACAATGTGGAACAGGATAAGCAATTCAGAAATAACTGCTGATTCAGTGTTTAGCTTGTTCCAGTGACTGTCAGGCCTGTTTTATCTTTTGTTTGATTTTATTTTTACCTTGTGGGGTGTCGTCATGCCTCAAGCTTCCACCCCAGCCTTTCTTCTTTTACTTTCATGCCGAGAAAGCAGTGCCTTTGAACTCCAGGTGGAAGTTTTGAAGCTGTTCGTGTGGCTGTTCAGGCAGGAAAGCCCTTCATTTTTAATACTGAATATTAAATATTTACAGTCATAACTTTGCATGACAGTTTAGAGATCCAGAACTTGTAATTTAGTTTCAGTGGTGCCCAGAGATGCCAGTTCGCAGCCCCGTTTGAGTGAAAAAGGGTTGAGACAAGAAAGTGAAGTCCCATCAATCAAGCAAACTCCTGCAAGTAGAACAATCACCTTCACTACAAAGATGATGTCTTTTCTAGAAGTCTAAACTTAAAATTGATAAATGCAAATGACAGGAAAGCAAATGAACTGGAAGGAAAATAGGAGTTGAGTTTATATAATGAATGGCTCTTATTAGTGTTTTTTTTCTAGAGACATCTGTTCCAGACAGGTTCAGGTGCTGGTATTGAGAATTTTTAAGTCCCTGACTTCACTGGAAGAGAGCTGTCGTTCTTGGCTGCTCTGTACACTTCAAAAGAGGTCTTGTGAAAGAGGGAGAACATACTAGGCACAAAGGGTGAAATTGCGTGGGGATGTGCAAAGCCATTGAAGTTTGTAGACAGCTCGTATATGATGAGCAATTAAATATTTTCCTTATGGAGCTGTACAGCACAGAAGAGCATCAGGAACCAAAAAGGATAGTTTTGTCTGGGTCAGATGAATGTGCCATATGGTGTAAAATGGCAGTTTTAGTGTCAGAAATGGGAAGAGAATATATTTCAGAAATGTGGGCAGAAAGGGATGTGAGGAGATTTACCAAGCAAACTAATGGGCTAACATGCAGACTATTAATCCCTCTGTTTTTTCACACAAAGTGAAACTGCGCCTACTCAGAAGGGGGGGGGAGCAAAAGTTCATTTGCCTTTCATCTGCACTTCATAACAGCAAGGACTATCAAGGCATACTAGATATCTTTGGAAGATTAATGATTAGCTGAAATTAGGTACAGTCAACATCCAACTTGTCTCTCCTGCCATCTTATCATTAACCTCAGGAAACAGCTTATCTTTGAAAGCTCTTCTTTGTAGTATGTGTCTACATAGTTTAGCTCCTAATAAGTCAGCTCAGTTTTAAGGCCCGGTTCAAAACACAGGCTTTGAACTCTTTTAAAATGTAGGGAAATTTGGGTCTGGATTCAAAATCAAATGGCTCACGCATATAGACCTATTGTTAAGTATCAGGTAAATACTAGTGCCCAGTAAGTGTGTTCATGTGCACTGCTGTGTGCTTTTCCTTCTACGTAGAATAATAGCACTCTGAAAACATGTGAAGTGAGTGAGTAGGACTCTCCTAGGAGGATGCTTGCAACTCTAACCACAAATGTTCAAGCCTTGACTGACCAGCAGCTTCCTGGAAGGCTGAAGGTTTCACCTAATCTAAACAAACTACAGTTGATGCTATGTATGTTTACCTCTTGAAACAGAAAAACAATCCTGGAAGACAGAGAGTTGAAGCATTTGAGATAGAGGACTGTGTACTAATGTTTGTCTCAGTTAAAGAAAATGGGAGCAATGTACATTGGGCTGTGATGCAGCCACTTCTGCTTTAAAAGTACTGAAAAATAACAAAAAGGGTACTTAGACTTAGCTATGCAGGATAAATTCATTGTCATAAAACTGACGTTGCCAAAGATTCCCCAAAGAAAATGGAAATGCTTCAATTAAGAGTTGCCAAAATGACCTTGCTGCCACCAGTGAACAGATGTCTGTGTGTACTTCTGTTCCTTTTTGTCTGTTTTTTTTTAAAAGATCTATTTGTATTCGATATTTTGTTCCCTCAAACAGTTGTTTACCAAAGGAATTGGTTGAATGCTTTCACCAAACCATGTTTTCTCAGAAGATGCTGATGCAGAGCAACATGCTTGTCCTTCAAACTTTTTGATCCCATCAAAACTTCCAGCGGGAATTAGGCAAGTGGGAAAACTGCCCGTAGCGATGAGCATTCCCGGTGTCCTGGTTCCCCACCAAGCTTGATAACTAGGTGTCCCAGGCTCATCAGGAGCTTGCTTAGTTTAATGCTGGGGGTTCAATCTGTCTTCAGGCAGCCCAGTTCCTTTTGTGCTTGTGTAACGTGGAAAATAAGAGAAAACAAACAAACAAAAAATACCCCAGAGACTTACTCAGTTCTTTTGAATTATATATACAATATATTTTCGTGGAAAACCTAATTGCTAAGGTTTTTGCCATGATTTGAACATTTTTTATTGTAAAATGGCACTGTCCTCACCCATCCAAAAAAAAAACCCAATGTGATAAATTTTTTTGGAGTCATTGTCAACCAATTGTGCTTTTCCCTGTAATGTTTGGTATTGATGATGCTGTCCAGTCTTGATTAGGAAACAAAATAGAGAGAGATTTTCGACTAAAAGTAGAGTAAAAAAAAAAGTGGTTAAATGACAAAAACATAACAGATATGCTTATCACTGTTATGGTAAGCCTTTTCACCCTGTGTTGAGCCTTTTGGAATTGATACGGCTGGCTGTTGACTTGTATCCATGGTCAGAACGTAGACAATCCAGCCAACTGAGATAACTGTTAACACTGGCACACAGATACAGAGTATGACTGTATCTGTCAAGGGGAAAATACTCAGCATACTTCATTGATTATTTTGGCACAATAAACCGATGACCTGATGTGTTGTAGAGAAGGGGCAGGGAGGCTCTTTATGTGTATTTGGGTCATTGTAACAGAGGGAAGAAGATTTTTGCTTTAATGCTGAGTAATTTGAGAGTCTTTGATTGAAACAGGTCAGCATGATACACAGGCTTGCCAGATTAAACAGTGCAGTAGCAGGAATGTAAGACAGGTGGCATATGAAGAATAATCTTTTTTTTTAAGTTGCTGAAAGTGGTTCCCATTCAAAATTGAATTGCTCCATTTTTGAGGTCTTTAGGTGCAGATTTTAAAGTCCTTATTCCGTTGTTTATACTGCAAATTTTAGCTTTACTGTTTGATCAAAACAGCTGTTTGTTCACGTCTCTTTACGCTGCCCTCTTCTCCCCTTCCCCTTCTCCCCCAGCCCCCCGAAAAATGGAGCAGGGGGGTGGGACTCCAGGTCATCTATCGCTTGTAAAAGCTCAAGAAAGTAAAGCCGATTAGATAAATTTCATTTGCTGTGGAACTGGAAAGGAGGCTTTATGTTAGTCTGGTATTAACAGAAAAGGAAAATGGGGGGGTGGGGAATTGCATTGGATTATGAGTCAGCACATGATGAATAGACCACTGTGAAGTTTGTGAGGTGACTGGTGATTTCACCCACACTTCTGAAGTTCTTCCATTAGCTAGGGGGATCCCACATGTGCAGTTTTCTGCAGCCATTGTTAGCAATTACCTCCTTCACTGTCGTGCTTCTATATTCATGTTTTATACAGTGCAATAAGATAACCCTTTCTCACTACTTTCACTCCTGAATCATCCTTAAGCCTCCTTCCCTGTCTCTGAGCAACCTTGTCAAGAAGTTGGTGGAGAGTGGGAAGACATTCTTGGATCTGTGCGTAATTAATACCATGTCTGCCGATCAGCTGGCTGAATCACTTTCTTTGTAATGAACTGTGATAGCGCACCTAAATTCTCAAAGCAACTCTTCGGTTTAGGTTTTTCTCATTTGGGTTTTTTTTTTTTCTTTCTCTCAGGTTGTTTTACAATAGTAGCTTGCGTAAGCTGCTGGCAGGACATAACATGTTAGGAAGGCTACCAGATCGGCTCGAGCGAACGCAAGTGGAAGTCCTGGACGTACAACACAACCAGCTCCTTGAACTGCCATCTAACCTGCTTTTGAAAGCAGACAGGTAAA
This sequence comes from Ibidorhyncha struthersii, assembly GCA_013398815.1. NCBI lineage: Eukaryota > Metazoa > Chordata > Aves > Charadriiformes > Charadriidae > Ibidorhyncha > Ibidorhyncha struthersii. Next base: position 113,058 of record VZSZ01010467.1, read on the forward strand.
TATAAAGAAATTCGATCTCCACGTGCGTGTGAGGAACCTTGCTTTGTGTCTTACTTACTAACTGAAAGGGTAATCTGAGGTTCCCCCGATTTGAAAGTTCCCAAGCCTTGTGTGGTAAGAACAGATGTCTGCCCAACTCACCAAAACACATTCTTTTTATTCTGGTTTTGTTGCCTTATATGGTTGCTTCTTTCTCCCCACCAAGCTCCTGCTGAACACCTACTTCTTGAAATCTAGCTGTAAAGTGAAGCACATGCTATTTTCTACTACATACACTGAGATGGGTTAGTGGCAGTTTCTTTAAATACATATTTCTTAGGCTTGTTTGATAGAGTGTGAAAGCTTTTTTTTCCCCTGTAGTCAGAGGCTAGAACTTATTTATACCTGTCAAACAAAACAAAATCTGTGCATAAGGCTGTCAGAATAACTCAGTTATTTCCCTCTTCTCGCTTTGTGAATTTTTTTGTTTTTCAAATGTTTGTCACTAATTTAGCTGGTGTCACCACTTGATCTGCTTTCTGGATTCTTATTTTTATGCTGCTGTTTCTTTAGTCCCACAGTCTTCATAATCTTTCTCCCTGAGTATGAACATACCCTGTAAAGTGGCTGTGATTGAAATATGGGAGGTTGGTAGCATAGTCTGGGAATGGTGGATGGGCTTGCCCTGCTTGGTGTCAACGTTCTTTGCACCTCTGTGCTTCCACTTATAGTCATGGGATTTCTGAGTGCTCAACCCATGCATAATTTAACAGACAGTGAGATTGTATGCTGTGGGGTTATTTCTGATCCTAGCTGTGACAAAAGGAATGCATAGCTCCTGGGTTTCTTGAGAGGTGGAGGAGCAAAAGTAGTGGTGATCTCACTGTCACAGCTCCTCACCCAATTAAGAGAATTGCGAAATGCCTACTTTTATACTGCTGTTCATTCTGTCATGAGCCTCTGGTTAGATTTCCTGGGATTCACAGCACCGGGAGTAGGAGAATCAGATTGGTGGTTGAGATGGTTTCCAAACAAACTCTTAACTTGACTTACTCTTGAACAGTAATGTTCTTAGGAATTTATCATTTAGGTTAAAAGTTATCTTTCAAAGGGTGAACTTTACTAGGACAGAGTTTTGATTCTGGAAACCAATATGACATTTAAGCCTTCATTTACTTTAAAGAACATTTAAATTTTTGATATTTTCTTTTTGAACAACACTATTGCATACCTGTCCACATTCAAGCCTGTATACGGTACCACCTCTGGAATAAACTGATTATCGGCAAAGTTATTCTCATGTTAATTTACAGTTTCAGTTGACACTTTAAGTAAAAGTGCAGTCAAAGCATTGAAATTTAGCAACGTTACTACCGTAATAGTTGCGATTATCTGGCACATTTATGTTTTAAAGTGGTGAAGTTCATAGTCTATTCATGTGGCAAGGATGTTTCACATCAGCAACTGTTACTGTCTTGTGGATGACTTTTCAAACTATTGTACATTAGAGATTGTATGAACTTTAGAAATGAAACCTTGTAAAAAGTTTCTTTTCAGGAAGTTGCAAAATCAGGTCAGAAAAAAAGTGCTATTTACAGGTCCCAAGTTTAAATTCCTATCTGTTAACTTGGAAAGGAAAGAAACTTTTAAGTAGGTTTCAGAAAGCTACTGGCATCTTTGCTTTCAAAAAGAGAAATAATATTGTAAAATTTCTATGAAAAACAGGTTGTAGGTCTAGGATGTAGATTAGTGCAATTTTGGCAGTGAGAGAGAACCTGAATTTTTTATACTGCAACTCGTCTTTTTAAACTGAGCTACAAAACTGTAGACCGTTGGGGTTTTTTTGGTGTTTTTTTTTTTTTTTGTGATGCCAAAATGAACAAGTACAGGCTAAAAGCAGGATTGGGGGTAGATATCCAGAAGTTTGTGAAAAGTGTGCCGAGAAGAGGGAGAATTAAAAAATACATTGAATAACAGTATTAAATGGCTGGTTTAGGCTTGGGTTTTTTTTTCCTCTCTGCAGCTTTGATGTTCTGCAGCTTCTGAGCAGTACAAGGCGTGTGTTTCAGAGTCTTCTATGGGTACTAACAAAGTCGTGTACTGTCGCAGGAGCTTACCCTGAACAGAGCTTATCCATTCTGGTGTCTTACCACTGCAGCAGCTTCCCTCGCTTGTGATGATAATTGAAGCAGTTGGTGGGGGTTTACACCTTGTTCCCTAGCCCTTTACTGGTTTAGATGACTTGGCTTGCAAATGGCTAGTCCATGCTGGTGCTCCTATGACTGCTGCAAAAGAGGTAACTCTGAAGTGCAGATTAGCGCACAGTGTCCAAGTTTTAAGTTGGGAATTTTAATACAGGAAACATCTTTCTTTTTATTTTATTTTCAAATGTTTGCATCTGTCAGCAGCTGAGTGTCAACAGAAATGGGTCTGGGCCAGGGGAAGGTGTTCAGGGGTTTGCTTTGTTTTGTTTTAAAAAAGTAAAATGCTTCTCTTCTCCAAGCATTCCCTGGGAAGCATGGTCTGGAGTGCCAGACGTGCTAAGAGAACTGGGTTTCCTGAGTCATCTGCCATGGTCTCTACCCAGCACATAATGTTGGACAAATCACTTTACCTTAGAGAACCTTTATCTCTCCATCAAATGACTTACCTTTGAAAGATTAGTTTATTTTTTTGGAAAGGTACTTGGGTCTGTGCAACTGACAGATGATATCTTGTTTAGATATGAAGTCTCATGCTGTGAATTATAAACGCTTTCTCCTTCTCAATCCTGAATATTTGACGAAGTGGGTGTGAAGTGCCTTGGGCGAACTTCAGCGCAAACACTGGTGGGCTTTGACATCTAGAACATCTGAGGAAGGGAGGGAAATCAGTGCATTGGTGCACGAAGAGAGAATATCACTTTCACAAAAAAAAAGAAAAAAATACTGAAAAAACTGTTCTCTTCATAAAAGAATCAACAAACCTTGCTTTTCTGCCTTAATCCTTCAAAAAACAATGAAAAGGTGTCATTCGCTGCTGAACAGTATAATTTAGGGATATTTTGTTGGTCTGCTTTTTAATTAATTTTCTATTTTAAACTGTTAACACGAGGAGAAATTCATAGGAGTAGCCTATGTAACATTTCTTTGACCAAGACAGAACTTGGTTCTGTTTATTGCACTGAAAGTATGCACATCTTGATCATATTAGCAAGGATTTCTCTCGTAGGGTGGGGATTTTCTTGGCAAGATGAGCACCACAGAGGCAGCCAGATAATCTCTTCATTTCTTATTACCAGATGCTGCAAAACCAGAGAATTCATGCAAGTGCTACAGCTGATGGGGAAAACTTCCAAGCTGAACCCTGAACCTTTTTTCGTGCACCTGCATTCCTGCAGCCTTTCATTTCTATCCACTGCTTCATCTGTTGTGATACCTTTCCTCCTCTGTCCAATTCTCATACAGACTTTTCACTGCCTTCCTTGACCAGCTTGCAGCAAACTACCATCTAATGCCATGAAAACTGTTGTATAAAATGCTCTTTGGATAAGATGAGCAAGCATTCAAGAGCTTTAGCTGGGTATGGTAGAAAAGCAGTGGGCAGTGGTCACAGGAGTTTAAAAAGAGACGCAGTGGTGAAGGGCGAGGGTTTGCCTCTTGCCTAAGCTTCCTTTCTAGTTAGTATGCATGGTTTCAGTATAAACCCTTAAAACAGCCATTGGACTGTTTAAAGCAGTTGTGTGGTGAAGATGTGTAGCTGCGATGTGCGCAGCTTAAACCTTGGGCTTTGTTTTGCAGTGTCTGGTAGTGGCCAGCTGCAATGGCTAAGCCAGTGTCAGTGATTCGGAGCCCATCTAAGCTCTTGTCTGCATGATTCTTGTTTTCAGCTTTGTTCAGCTGTTTTTATGTGTTTTGATTTTCTGTTTGTTTGTTTGTTTTGATTTTATTTAATTTAATTTAGGTTTGTGGGGTTTGGGGTTGGTTTTGGTTTTTGGGTTTTTTTGCTGGGGTTCTGGCAGGCGACCCAGTTAAACTTGCTCTTGTTTGATATTTGCCATTTCCGCCCTCTGTGGCTGCTTCTTTTTGATGCAAGTATTCAGTCCTATTGTGGATGCAGAAGTGAGGGAGGAAACATTTAAATGAATGTAAAGAGCTATTTGAGTGTTTGATACTTTTATTGGAGAAATGCTTAGCTGCGTTTGTTTCTTTGCTGGTAGGTTAGGATTTGCAAGAAGATACGTTAGGAACTGGGGAAATCCCAGTTAATGAAACAGGTGAAGATAGGTTAGAAAGTAAGAGCTGAGGAGACAGCAGTGGTTAAGTGGTTTTTTTGGCAGTCCATCAACAGGAAGGGGATTCACTTGAATGTTTCCGTCCTCTCATTTTTTTTTATTTTTAAAGGAGAAGACATACCCTCTTCTGCATGGGCTGGCAAAACTGCCTTGATTCCCCACCCCCCCTTTCTTTCCCCCCCCAGACATGCTTATCTTAGAGGATTCTTCCTCACACACCTGCTACCACAATCATAAATTATTTTAGGATTAGGCGATCAGAAATTGAGGGCATGTCTCTGCAGAAGGCACTGAAGAAGAAATTTTGTATTTTGATTGCTCTGTGCTGATGGAGATCTTGGGGCACAGGCCAAACTGGAGATCTTGATTTCTCTGCATATCCTAAGCTAAGCACGCTGTTTTTGATTTTCTGCTGCATAACCATTGGATGCAGTTGTCTGTGTTGCTCCTTTTAATGTTGAACATTCCTAAGCTTTTTGGAGGACATGTATTTTTCAGTGGTGGCTGTGTCTTACCAGCAAGCTAAGTTTGCCAAGCTAACTCAGAAAACGCTGAGGAGTTAGGAGGTGCTGTATTCTCACAATTTTCTATATTCAGCTTTTATGTGTGCTAGAGGTAGGCATTGCTGTTAAAAAATTTTGAACCTTTTGCAGTTTTCAGTAGAAGATTTTCTTCCTCTGCTTTTGGAAGTTCAAACTGAGATCAGAATCCTCTGGGTTTAAATGGGGAATGCATCTGACTGCATATTAGGTCTGGTTTGTTGCATTAAATCCATGTCCTTGATTCTAGCCTATTCTTTGGGATAGTCTTTTTTTCTGTTTTGTCTCTCAGAGAAGTTAAATCCAGCAAGGTACTTTAACACCCCGTAAAACCAAAGGTGACTTATTCCGGACGGAGATCAATGTTTATATTATTACCCCAGAGGAGAATTTGCACCTTGTCAAAGCTGAAGAATTCTGGCATCTCCCTGCCAGCGCCTTCGTTTCTTTCTTAATCTCCAACACTCTTTTAGTACTTGTTAATTCATGCTCTCCTCACTATATTATACTCTGGTATGTGCGCAGGCTGCTGAATTCAGGTTTTTGTAGTGATGCTGTACTTTTTTTCATGAGCTTGTGGTATAGTGTGTGGGTGGAATTGGAAAGGGAAACAATTAATTTTGGACTGAGCTTTAATACTTGACATTCTGCTTCCATCTGATAAGCAATATGAGTGGGATATCTTCAAGGAACATGAATCAGTTTAAGTCCATGCACAAGAGACATGAGAACAGTTGTGTCCAAGTAAATTTCCACTCCTCTGGAGGGCATTTGTAAGATGTGCCTTCTAAGGTAGCAGCTGGTGTGTTGTGTGAGGATGAAGAAACAGGGGAGTGGAAATAACCTGGAGGAGGACATGTGTTAAATCTGCGTGAGGGAAAAAACGATGGGCAAGTATAGATTTTATTTTATTTTATTTTATTTTGGACGTAAGCACAGAATTGAAAAAGCTTTGGCAGTAGCAGTCTGCTGGTTCATTTTGTTCTCTGCCCAAAGAACGGTGTGTGTGTCCCCCTTATTTTTTTAATCCAAAGAATATCTTGAAAAAATTATCATTTCAGAATGGTTTTACCATTTTAATGTAACAGCTGGTCAAAAAGAACATGTAAATAAGCGGCATACTCTTTTCTAAAAAGTTACTTTAATTCTAATGATGTCACTACAGACAGAGATTAGTGTGTGACTGTCCTGAACTTGACTGTTGAGTGCTACTGAGCCATCAGTTGTTACATACGGAGTAGGTGAGATGCCCAGCTACCACAGGGTTCCCATTCTAGGCTGTTGGCAACGTTTTGCTAGCCACCTAAACCTTGTTCACATCAAAGCACTAAGCTGTAGGTCAGGATGATGGGGATTTATTTCAAACATTGTCGTATCACTCTCTGGAAGATTTGGCAGAAGGAGGGGGAGGTACAGAGCAACAGTTCTATTCTCTCCTTTTCCCCATTGGAAAATATACGTATCAAAACTTATTTTTGGCAGGAATAGGCAGATTCCAGCCGCCTTTAATACCAGTGAGGGAACAGCTTGAAATTTCTTGTTGTATTCCACCAATGTTCAAAGTTTATTAAAGACAGAAGAGCTTTTGTTTGATTCATTTTTCTTTTGAATTTAAAATGGCTTCAGTATAGTAAACTGTATTAATTTCAGCTTTAGCAGAGCAGTGTACCTTTTCTTATTCGGAAGCTTTCAGCTGTGTTTTGGACTAGCTGTACTTGAGCAAACTTCTGTTCTTCTGAATTTCATAGCCATTGGATGCTCTCTAGGTTATCTTTTTGGCTCCGTTTGGTTATTAAAAGAAGGTACCTGTGAAAGACTCCAGGTTATTCTGCTGCAGCTTGCAGGAACATAAGTAAAATACAGATTCCTTTTCAGGGAGCGGAATGTGCCCCTTCTTGGGGGATGTTTTGCTGCCACCTCCTCATCCTCATCACATTCCTGTGAAAGTTCACTTTTCCCAGCAGCCTTAAACCTTTTTATAACTTACGCCTTTCCAGGCTGAGCTGAAAATGACCATTTTGTACTATGAGTGCTACAAAAGATATTGTGGGTTTAATGTTAATTGAAGTGCCTTTTTTGTGGAGAGAGAGAAGACTATCATGCATATTAGATTGAAGTTGCCCAAGTAATAGTTGTCTGTACTTCAGCAATAGGTGTGCTTGCTGGTGTTTAATTAAGTACAGGAACTGTTGATGTGGTGTGCTTCAGTTTAATAATCCAACTTTGAATGAGCTTAATATATTTTTAGTTTATAGCTAAAGGGTGAAATTAAGCAGCATCTTTTTAGAATAAATAAATAATTTCTAAAACCCTTTCAGCTGCTCATTCCCTTCTTTATATTAATCCTCCCTCTCCTCCCTTCCTCTTCTGGAGTTTTACCACCCTTGTGAATAATGAATGAGCCTGAATATTAAACTGTGTTTCTCTGAAGTGGACTTCTCTGTCTGTGTAAAACAGCTAATCTAGTTTCAGTTCTGTGCAGTGCTGAGAGACTTTTATGTCTAATGGAAATTGTGGGTTTTTTAATCCTTTGGCATTCCACGTGGCTCCTCTGTAGCATGTCTGACCCTTATTTGCTGCTGAGCAAGTTTCAAACAGCTGCAGCTCTTGCAAATCCATTTCATTCATTAATAGACCTTAAAGGTCAGTGTGGATTCCTGCGTGCATGGGAGAAGTTATCAATATTTTATCACTTTCTCTTAAGATCAATTGACAGGAGCACACCTACCTTTTGTATCCTGATTGGTGGTTTTATAGGCTTCCGCCAGCTCATTGCTGAGTCTAGCTTCTTGAATGCAACTTTGCCCACTGCAGCTGCCCATTGCCATTAGTTGGTAGTGGCAGAACAGCCTGGTTTGAACACAGTAACTGCAGACTGGCAGGCACACTCTTCTGTATCACGAGTTCTTCAACACAGCCTTCTCTGAAAAGGCGAGGGAGGAAGAGAGAGGTCTTATTTCTGTTGAAAAGGCGTGGTCATGCCAGAGTTGATTAAAGGATGGATAGCCTTATCTTTCCATTTCTTTGGAATTGCTTGTGTCAATTCTAGCCCTCAAGGTGCCTACAGCATGCATTCCTCCAGCGCTGCTGTGATCACCAAACTCCCCTAAAGAAGCGTGAATCCTTTGCCTGCAGAACTTGACTGGCAGGAGTGGGCAGTGCCTGTACCTCAACAGGTCTTGTTCCCAACTTGGAAAAAGTCCTTTGAGGGAGAAAGAACAACTTCATTTCTGTGCTTCTTCAGTCCTTGCAGCGTGTGCTGGGATGGCAGAAAATACTGACAAGGGCTTCTGCTACTTTGGGGAGCAGGGGAAGGGCACTCGGGAGCTACATATAGATCTGGCTGTCTTGCTGCATACATCAGCAAGCAAGCATATAACTTTTTAATTTACCATCAGCGCTGTCTCTCTTTAAAATCTAAAAGGCAAATTACTGCTTGGTCTCAGGGCTTTTTTTGTGATTGGTGCATCTTTAGTTATCCAAATGTTCAGAGTACTTTTTCATATTTTGTAGTTGCTTTCAGGCCTGCAGGTTTAAACAAAATATCGTCTGCACCCTAGCCAGTATTTTAAATACTAAAAAATTGGCTGGCTTTTAGTCACTTGAAGGGCAGCTATATTCTCATGGTTCATTGATGATGAATTCAGAATTAATTTTTATGTGGAATGAATATGGAAATGATGTGGTTTGTTACTGCTCTTACCTGTAGGTACATCTGTAGTAGTGTTGGAGGTAATGAGGTCTTGATAAGGGAATAGAGGCATTTTGATGTACACATTGTGCTGATGTTTTGTTCAGACAAATGCATTCATTTAAAAACATGATTAGAAGATTTGGTCATATAATGCTAGTTTTGGACTGTCTATCAGTTGTTGTGAACAAGCTGCTTTTGATCTTTGCTTTATAACTACCTTGACCCTTAAAAATAGAGATTTTATTTATACTTCTAGACAAAACCTGCAGGATGTTTCACTGAACTCCCTTATGCAACTTCTCTTTGCAGCCTGAGATTTCTTAATGCCTCTGCCAACAAACTGGAAATGCTTCCTCCAGCCACTCTTTCTGAAGAAACCCATAGCATCTTGCAGGAGTTGTATTTGACCAACAACAACCTCACAGATAAATGCGTGCCCTTGTTAACAGGCCATCCACACCTGAAAATCTTGCACATGGCTTACAATCGCCTACAGAGCTTCCCTGCGAGGTAAGTAGCTGGTTTCACTGCCTCTGGCCCACTGGCGAGTGGGCATCATGAAATATTTTCATGGCGATAACTAAAGCGCACAGAAATAAGGTGGCACAGGCTGTATTTTGAATATGATACTGCAGTGAGTGTATTCAACTGCTATGCTCTCTTGCATGTTGCTACCCTCTCTTGCATTACACAGACAAGGGAGTGCTATGTGTTGGTGTGTTTTGATTGCCCTTGAAACTCTTTTCAACTGGACTAATTCAGCATGACCGCAGTATGCTTTTGAAGTCAAGCAAGGAGGTCTTCTGTTTTCCCTGGCTTGGTTCACTTTGCTTACACCTGGTGGGCTTCTTCTTACAAGAGATTTCTGAGCATAGCAGTCTGGAAATGTCCTCTGGAAGTGGACTAAACTCCACAAGGGAAAAATCCTCTCACTTCAGAAGGAGATTCTGCCTTGGCAGCGATTTCTGTACTTTCAATTCACTCTGTTTTAATCAGAAATCTTTCAAGTGTAAGATGTGCTTTAAAGCTGATGGGGTACAACCTTGGAAAAGAGATGCCAATAAATAAAGGAAGAGACATCTCTGTCCTTGTGTGATGTTCTGAGCAGCTGGGCTTCAACAGCAAGGGGGAGGGAGAGAGATGAATTAGGGGGAGGGGCTGAGTTGGGGTGCTAGAATGTGGAGGGGAAATTTTGGGACAAAGTGAGAAAGTAGGGTTGAAAGGAGGGGGAAGAAAGGAGGAAAAAAGAGTGAAAGTGAGCTGGTGAGCAGGGGTAATGTAAGCAAAATAAGTAATTTGAAAAGTAGCATTGATACAAAACATTGATAGAAGCAGCACACATTTTGTTCCACAACTGTGTTAGCATCTGATGTGAGGAGAGGTGACAGGCGCTGCTGTGAACAAGGATCAAAGTCTGCGATTTGATTTTCTTAAAATAATGAGAACCACTGCTCTTATCACCACTTCAAAATAAAATATGCATGTCTATTAAAATAAAAATTCTCAAATCCTTGTTTCATAGCAAAATGGCCAAGCTGGAAGAGTTGGAGGAAATTGATATTAGTGGGAATAAACTGAAAGCCATTCCAACAACCATCATGAACTGCAGACGTATGCATACTGTAATTGCTCACTCCAACTGCATTGAAGTCTTCCCAGAAGTCATGCAGCTTTCTGAAATAAAGGTAAGGAATGAATGTGCTTTGGAAGAAGCAAGTATAATGCAACTTTACCAATTCTATTCTCTCCTTAGATCTCTTATTGCTACAGGATAGTATATTCTCAGAAATCACGGAGATCTGACAGCTGCTTTCTCCTCTGAGGTCATATGCAAAATATTTGCCCTGTGCTGCCTCAGAGTGGAATGAAAGAGGAGCCTCAAAGTCTGATTTTATGCTCACCTTCACTAGATCCTATCTCCTCTGCCAAATAAGTGTTAATTGTCTTCCTGTGACAGTCTGTTATGATACAACTTAAACATTTGGCAAGAGCTATGCGTAATTAACTCTTGCTGCCTTGGCAATTGGTTGATTGTGTAGGAATGGACTTTGTTTAGAGCGTGTGTTAAAAAACGCTGTAGCTGCAAAATAGGATAGGCCTTGGGGACAGAGATAAATTCCAGGAGTGCAGGATTTGAGTATTTAGGCAAGCTACTTTAATTTTCCTAATCGCGGTCATATTTTGCACAGCCAGAGGAATGCTTAATCCATCTCTTGTGTGTGTTTCCAGAAGTAATTCTGTATTTTTCCTGACACTTCTTTTTGTGGGACACGTTTACGCTGAAGAGCACTACTGCATCTCTTTTGTGACTTGAGTTCCTGCTTCTCACCTGGCTGTAGTGCAGAGTATGTCACACTGTGTGCTGTTTCTGCTGGCCAGAGCTGGGAGACGGTTAACTCACAGCATACAAATCTTGTGATAAGGCAGAAAATCTGTCCTCTTCTCTGAGGCTGAGAACTGATTACCTATTCACGGACTCGTAAAACAACTTAAGTGTCCTTCAGGCGCTCCATAAAGTCAAAAGGCTAAGTTCCCAGACTGCTGTGTGTGCCTCGATGTCTGGGGTCAGGCACAACAGCAGAAGCAATAATTCTGTTGGACAGTGAGTAGATGTAAAGATGAGCTTTGTGGTTTTAGCCAGGAAATCTCAAACAAACTTGTGGGTTTTTGAATACTCCTCCCTCTTTGGAACAATGGCCAGAGGAAGTGGAGGGCCATTTAGAATCAATCAGGAGCAAAGCTTTTTTACTTAGAGGAAGAATTGTGGTGGGTTAGCGAGGCTCTGCCCAGTAAACATTTCTTTTTTTTTTTTTTTTTTTTTAAAAAGAGAAAATGTAAACCCTCTTACAGGGGGCAATCAACTTTCTCCTTTTGTTCGTGCATTTTGGGGAAAGCTGAATGTTTTATAAAAGCATCAGTATTTAAAGAGCTACTCTGCCACAATGCTTAACAGAAGAACGCTCTTGGAAGACCTGGCAGTTTATTCCTGCTGGTTCCCTTTGGTAATTTAGTTCTCTTTAGCAGAAGAAAGAGGTACAGACGTCACTAACTGTTTTGGGACTGCAGGGATGTAGCATGCATGACTTCATCTAAGAGGCCATAGTGCTCTAGGAGTGACTCCACCTTTGTAGAAAGAAAATGCTGGTCAATACTTAAGCCTGGTTTTTGACATATGTGAGATGAGTTCATATAGTTGCCAGATGGGAAGGTACGTTTCTGGGCAATGGGGTTCTTGTGGCCTCTTGGTGATTTCTCTACGTCAGGGTTGGTGTTTGTCCATTTGGAGCTCAAGCTTGTGCTGCCTGCCTGTATCTGTTACTTAGCTTAACCAGAACTCCTCTTAGGTACGTGAGAGAATTCAAAATGTGGATTTGGTCATTTGGTGAAATAAGCTAGCTTGTAGCAAAGCACAAAGGCCTATAGTCTCATGTCACCTCTGTGTTTATATCTCATTTGATGGTTAATTTTAACTGAGGTGGCATTCGTACACTTTAAACTTCTTGGGAAACTCTGTTACCTGAGGTAACAGAGGCTGTTTTGCTTTTGTATATAATTAGCCTGAGAGGCTGACATGTTATGTTTTTGGAGTCATTGATACTGGAACAGTTAGTAGCAGCAGTTACTATGCTGTCTGAAATAATTTCATAAGGAAAACTGGTATAAATGATGATGCTTTTACACTTGCAGTAACTCCAGAATTTCCAAACACAAGGTCATTTTAGTGATACAATTGTCTCTAAGCCTTTTTTACATACAGCAGTCAAGGCTACAGGAGTTACGTGTTGTCCTCTGTGTTAAAGAGGCCGGTGGATGTCTCTGAGATATCTTATACAACACATTTTTTTAGGGTTTTTATTGTGTTTTATGACAGTTATTTATACTTCAGAGGTAAGTTTATCTGTGCACACCGAAATGTCTTCTGCGAATGGCTGAGCAGCTGGAAGCACATACACCTGAGCCAATGCCCCGGCAGACTCTTCATTACAGCCATTGTTTGACTTCAATCTCTTTGCCTTACAAAAGAAAAAAGGGCACTTTTTAAAATTGTTATCCAGCATCCTGATGTTCTTTCACAGTCAAACAGTTGAGTAGTTCTTACTACTTGTGCCGAGCTCAGTGCCCCAGGCTTGCTCTTCCCACATGGGACCTGGCTTTACTTTATCATCCAGTTTTTGTTGACTGATGAGTTACTTCTGTTTCATGGTTGTCTTGCTGGGCTGCTGCAGTGAGGGTGATATGGAGGTTTCTTGTTGCAGTTTTTGATCAAGCTTATCTTTGACAGGAGCATTACCTTGAGATCTGAAATAAGTGAAGATCTAGCAGCAGTAGCATCTTAAAGACAAAACTCTCAATCTTTGGTAATTTTTCTCTTAGGTAAATAGGTTAGTATCAGTATGGCCACCTTCAGTCCCAGCCTTGAAGAAAACAGTTACAAAGCTGTAAATGCAGTGTAAGCAAATGCCGAATATTAAACCCTGTCTTCCAGCAGGCCCATCCAGTGCAAAATCCTGTGTGCAGCTGCAGGAGTTGTTCTTCTGGTGCTGCATGGGTAGGGCTAAAGCAGCTTGCATTAAAATAATGCATGAGGAAATTAGCATCGGTTAGGAAATATGCTTTCCTGCTTGCCTGGGGAATAGAATAAGGACTAAATTTAACACAGATATGCAGAAACTCCCTCTCAGCCTATCCTTCAAACAGTACAAGTAAAATCTAAGAAATCCTAACCTGATAAATAAGTTATCTTCACTAGTACCTAAGAACCAAGGGATCTGCTGTAGAGTATTGCTACCTTTGGCGTATTGGCATTTAATGAGAACAATGAAATTACTTTACCGATTTTTTTGTACTTGTTATTCCAGCATGCTTTTCCATCAAATTTGTAATGGTATTGAGGTGTTGAACACAGCAAGGCCTGCTGGCAGCTTCTTTAATCTGCAAAGTAATTACTGGTTCTCTGGAAGCAGCAAGGAGTTGAGCAGAAGAAAAAAGCTCACTGGAATAACTGTTCTGTTAAGCTGTCTGCTATTTTGTTTGCGTGACAGATTTAAACTCTGATTTCCTTATCAGGCTTAGATAACGTTAGCAGTTTGTTCTTCACAGATAGTAAGGCCTTTGTGTTAGACAACCGCAGGATTCAAGACTTGGGTCAGAAATGCATTATTTCCATAGCATATATTTAATAAAGTGTTAGGAGATTTTTCTTTTCCAGATTTTATGATGTTGTCTTATCAGGACCCAATTTCTTTGAATATACCTACAAAAAATAAAACATCTTGCGTATATCAATGGAAATTACATAATGGTCAAAATGTGTAGCTAGGAAAAGCTTCCCCATGCCCCTTTCAGCTTTCTGTTTCAATAACGTTTTTGAAGTCTTTCTCTTTTTGCAGGTTGAAAGTAGAAAATAGTCTTTGTGAAAGATGTGGATAGTTCTTCTATCCTCTGTTAAATACCAGACTGCTCTGTCCTCTCAAATTATTTTTTTTTTCCAATTTTTGGTGCATGCTACACTGGTGGTCCGGTAATAGGGTTTAGAGAGTTGGTTTTGTTCTAAAATGCCACATTTTTCCCTGTGTATTGACTTTCATCTGGATATGCAGCTTTAAACGATGTTTATTTGGGGATTTTGTCATTCTCATGCGCTTGTTCTAGCTAATTTGTGCTTAGCTGGGGGATAGCCTGCAAGTTTCTCTGCTGTTTTATATCTTTTCTGAAATATTTAAGCTCTCTTTTTTTCCCCCCCACTCATTTTATTGACTTCATATTTAAATATGAATCCATCTAAGGTGACACAAATTAAAACCATGTTTAAAACTACTCCAATGTTCTTTTTCATTTGCCCCTGTACTCCTCCTCCCCTCCACATGCATTCACAACCCTGCTTATTTTAATATCCTTCAGTAAATATAGAATTCCTGAGAACCTGCTCATGCTCATGCTGGTTTAAACTGACTTCTGAGGAGGGACTGCTATGCCAGTGGCTTAGAAGCACCAGCTGAATTTATTTCCATTTCCTTTATCTATTAAAAGGTTGGTGTAATCGGTACCATTTTTTCTTAAATACTTGAAAATACACTGACCATCTTTGTCTCTGTGAAGAGCAGACAAAACTTAATAGTTTTGTAACAAGATGACACCTGGCCAGAGATGGAAATGGAGGGAACATACTTCTTACCAGACATCTGGTAAGATGGCTAAATGCCATATGAATTTCTTTCGTAAGAACCACTTACTTAAATGAAATGAACGGTCTTAGGTCTCAGTTGCAGCCTTTATTGTTCATGAAACATGCATTACTACATTTAATCAAAATTTGTATGATCTTGATGGCAGCTGAGTTCCGTTGCTTATTTGGCTGCTTTCCTTTTGCAGTGCGTGGATCTAAGCTGCAATGAACTGAGTGAAGTCACGCTGCCTGAAAACCTGCCTCCAAAACTACAAGAGCTGGACCTGACTGGAAATCCCCGATTAGCCTTGGATCACAAAACCCTAGAGCTGCTGAAGTAAGTTACCTTACCGAGCTGGGGAGGGGGCAGAACAACTCTTGTCACGAGGATGAGACAAAACCACAGGACACAGAAGTGTAAACCTCTTTCAAGGAGTATGGCTCCCTGTTGTCAGTGGATCAGAAAGTTAGAGGTTATGTGGATAGGTCAGAAATCGATGCTTAGTTGAAGAGGATGACTTCACCCACTTCGGTGCAGTTGCTTTCAGATGTAACTCCTGAAGGGGTCTGCTAGTCTGGTATCACCGCTATTGGGCCAGTTTGATCTCCATTTTATTTCTGACATTAGATTCAACCAAAATACTTTTTCCACTTTTGAGATGCTAATAGCTGCTTACTAACTTTTTTGCTCACGTTCATCTGGTTGGGTCTGTCTTTGCCATTGTGCTGCTTTTTACCTCTTCACATGCTATTTCTGGTTACCCTTCATACCTCTCTGCTTTTGTCCCAGAAATATATATATGTGTGTGTCATACTTAAACCTTTCCTGAAGACTTGTATCTCCCACTCTTGTTGCAGGAAAGCTAGTTCCCTTGCTTTGGGACCCTCTGTTTCCTTCCTGTCTACCTGTTTGTTTCCTGCCCTGGGACTTGTGTCATCCATAACTGAAATTTGCCAGGTGCCTTGTACCTCCTTCTGCAGTGTGTTGAGAAACTGTTGCACTAAACCAGATCATCTGTGGACAGCGGTGCTGCCTTCAGCTTTTCTTATGTCCTGAAGGGAGCTGCACCAGCTCCATGTTTCCTTCCAAGTCTCTTTGATCCTTAAATATTGAATAATTCCAAGAAGGGTTGATTTACTTTTTAAGGGTTGAGCAGTTGCTTCGTGTTGTTTGCTTTTAAATGGTTAAGATCAGACACTGGAGTAGTAAACCTCATCATCTGTGCAAGCAAGGGAAACTTACAGTGTGAGTTTGCTTTTAGCTTGAATCAGCAGATTTTCTAAAAATTAAATGGAAATTTGAATAATGATGAGTCTTCACAGATGAAAACAAGAGTCCATGTTTTGCAGCAGAGAGCAAAAAAAAAAAAGAGTGTTCCTCTATTTTAAGAGCTGCTTTATTGTATACAGGAAACTGTCCTGAAGAAGCAGAGTGTAATGATGCTCTGGTTCATAGGGGAAAAAAAAATAAATATATATATTACAAAGCTAATTGAATTGTGTTGAAACTTGAAGTGAAAGATCAGCTTTTCTTGTGTATAATCCAGCAGACACGATGGGCAAGCCAATTTCTTGGCACTTCAGTATTCAGGCATCATGCCCTGTAGCAGTATTGTACAAATTTAAGTGCTCTGAGTGGTAGGAGTAGTGTGGCCCAGTTACATGCCATATTTTCACTGGCATATGTGTTGTCTTTAATTCACAGAAAACGTTTTTTTGTCTTGCGTGTGTATTTTGTTTGGTTTTTTGTTTGGGGTTTTTTTAATAAATTATTCTCAAGACCTCAGGTTTGTTCTCTTCCCTAATATTCATTAGCCACGGTCAGGAGTTTCAGGCCTCCTGAAGGGGCTTCTTAGTGTCTGTGTGCTGATATACTACACTGACTTCTAGGGTATACTGCTATAATTGACTGTGAGGGAGGAGGTGCTCCTTTCACTTGATTTTTGTGGCAGGCACAAAAATACTTGTGCACTTCGTACTTTTTATATCCTCCTTCTGCATGTGAAAGGCAGCTCTCCATCTGTGCCCTGGCAGGATTCAAGCAGGTAGTAGGTTAATATGTATTCTCAGTGCTGGTGAAAAGAAGAGTCCTGTCATGCATGCTTGCTTTTTTGACATGTATGGAGATCTTAAAAGGAGGCTTGCATGCTCAGGAGGATGTTGCCAAGTGATTTACTGGATGTAAGAATTTTCAATAGCAATTAAAATGAAAAAGAAAAGAAAAAGAGATGCTGCTACCCTGATTTTTGGGAAAGAGCATCTAGTTCAATTGTAACAGTCATTTTAAATTAGGGGGAAAATAAACGATGCTGTCCGGAAGTCTTAGTCCATATTCGCTGCATACGATGTGCTGCTGGTTATCATTCCTTTCCGGGCACGTAGTCTATTTGTAGTGGTGCCACTGAGGAAGCTGAAAGCAATGCGCTGAGGTAGCTTTTTTCACCACTGCTGGGAAGACTTAAGACAACTCTGGGTCCTTGACCTGCCCAGAAACCAGGGGTCAGTCAACCCAGTTAAAAAAGAAACAAACAGAAAAACTTTTTTGATCCAAGTTCCTCTGCCCTGGAGGATAAGTGCCTTGTAATGAGTCTGCAAAGAAAGTGTGTTTGCTCATGTGTGTAGTGTTTTGCAGGTGCAGACAGAATTCTAATCTCTGCTACTTTAGAAGAGATCCAGGTTTCCAGTTTGATTTGGGGTCAGATAATCTCTTTCTAATGCTCGTGGTGAAATTTTTGCCTCCTGTTTGTCACACAGAGGGCTGCAAAACCAAGGTCTTAAAACACGAGTGGTTCTAACATTATTTACGTAATTTGTTTGCTTTTAATCTGCCCTCGCTGATGTACGTCCTGATTAGCGTAAAAAGAAACAAACTGGATGTGACAGTACTTCAGGTTATTTGAGGAAGGCTGTGCAATGCTGAAAATACTTTTCTGTGTGTTCAGGTCAGGTGGGGGTTTGGACAGAGGAAAATGAATGCTCAGAGTGAACAGTTAGACCTTTCTGCGTGTGTCCTTTTATGATTCATTTGATTCATGAAAGGTTCAGGTGCCTTTGAAGCATCTGCAGCATGTAGGGAACTCACTTTCCCTGCCTTTGGAAGAGAGCAGTAGGGAGCAGGGGGGAGGTCATCTCTCCCCAGCAAAGCAGGGCTGTGAAGAGAAGGGTATAAACAGAGAGGGCTGGGCGCTTTTTAAGTCTTTACTGCGCTGTGTGAGATTCACAATAGCCTTTAGCCTGAATTTCGTGTTAGTAAATTGGAGGGTAGAGGATCAAGAGCCTAAACAAAAATTGGACTGCACAGTTGGGGAAAGCAGAAGGGCTGTGCCTGCTGTCGGGACAGCTGGTTGGCTCTTGCAGGTTGGTGCAGGACCAGGATGGAGTGAATTTCTGTTTTGGGGACATTTTCATGGAAGTTTGTTACTATATGTTGCTGTTTCTAAAGAATTTTTTTTTCTTTTTTCTTTTTTTTTTCCATTTAGGGGATGGTATGGGTCATACAGGAGGTTTCATTTGAGTACAATGAAAAGAACCCAAAGACTTGTCATTAAAATGGGTGGGAGAGACGTATAAGTTAAAAAATCATTTCCCTGTACTGGCTTTCATCAAGCTACTGACAAATTTGCCTTGTATTCCTACTGGGCCAGGTCTGAAACAAATAGCTCGGGGGTGAGGGCAGGGAATGAAAAGCTGGCTAAGCAAAATAGTGCAGTTGACACTCTCAGAGAGGCTCAGTTATTTACTGCTTTTTTGTTCTTTGTATACAGACACGTAAAAGTAACCACTTCAAATGTCCTGTTTCATATTCTTCTATTAAATGTATTACTAAGAACTGGGAGGGGAAGAAAAGGTGTTATCTTCACATTTTAAACTGCATGATGTCAGCACTTCAATTTCATTGCATCTTTCCCCTTTCCTTTCTCCTTGCAGCAATATCCGTTGCTTCAAGATCGACCAGCCCTCAGCCGGTGATGCCTCAGGAGCGCCGGCGGTGTGGAGTCACGGTTACACAGAAGCATCGGGCGTTAAGAACAAGTATGATCTGGCGTAGTTTTTTATTATACGAGCATCCTAGCAGCAGAGCGCCTCTATGCCGATACAAAGAAATCCTTTTTTCAGTGGAAGTTTTGGGGACGTTTTTGGCCTCACAAAGGCAGGGGCCATGCCATGACTCTATATTTGTATACCGGGCCCCTGCCTGGCTCTCCACTTTGGTCTTTGTTAGGGAAGTTGCTAAGATACAAATGTAACCGACACATTTTGTCTATGCAAGACTTTGGTACTTGCAAAAGATCTGAGTGTTTAAAAGCATTTTCCTCTTTGCAAAGCTTCTTTATCTTCAACCAAAGGATGTTTACCAAGCAAATCAGAGATACTAAAGGAAGAGGCAGAATGGCCAAAACTCTGAATATTCATAGTGTGCAGAGCTCCTGTGACTAAGGCAGCACTTGACAAATAATGTACCAAGAGTCTGCTAGTCTCTGTGTTGCTGGCAATGTGATGAATCTTTCTTTGTTCCTTAAATACCTTTTTAGAAATCTTCTGCTACCTAGGTTTCCGTAGCAAGTGCCAGCAAGCCTTTACTTAAGTGATTTAATGCACAACTTGGTCATCAGCATGTTAAATCACAAGCATGGCTTTTGGAGGAGCAAGTGCAGTTTAAACTGATGTTGTTTCGGAGATACTTTTCCCCCTATTTCTACAAATAAGGGACTTTTTCGCGTGCTGAAAAGGAGGAAGAATCTTTATGGCTTGGCTTGAACTTCCAGAATAGTTCTCTCCACATCTTAGCACTATTGATGGGCCTGACTCTTCTCCACAACTTAGAAAGCAGCTCTGAAATGCTTGTGAACAGAGGTGGTTAAAAATAGCTCTCAGACCAGGCTGCATCTCTCCGGTCAGAATGACAAGATGAGAAACTAGTAGTGGGTAGCAACCTTGATGTTCTCCTGCTTTGTTTTTTCACTAGGCTGTGTGTGGCAGCACTTTCAGCCAATAACTTCTGCGACAACCGAGAGGCACTTTATGGTGTTTTTGATGGTGACCGCAATGTGGAAGTACCCTATCTGCTGCAGTGCACAATGAGTGACATCTTAGCAGAAGAGCTGCAGAAAACAAAAAATGAGGAGGAATACATGATCAATACTTTCATCGTTATGCAGAGGTGGGTCTTGGATCTGAAGCCTTTTTTACCTTGTGTGTGCTTGCTGGGCAGTTTGTTTTCTGTCAGACATCTGCTCTTTTCTTGCTTAAAAAGAATGCAATAGGGGAAAAAAGCCTTGGTATCTGGCTACAGTGTTTTCTTTTATTGCTTGTTTTGTGAACATTGCCCTCTGTTCCTTTTAGGTGCAGGGAGAAAAACCCCAACACCTCCCCGCCCAAACAAGCAAAAAAACCTCCACCTGCAAAGTTACTAAATGCTCATGACTAAGTGGTTGGTGAAGGTTTACTCTTTTCTGTTATCTTCTTTAAGTCTTAGGATTCACAATTGGCTGTAACCAAGTCAGTGGTGTGAATCTCTTGATCATCTTTTAAACATCCTTACTACTACTGGCTGCAGAGCCTGGGCTGATCTTTTCTGTTTCTTTTTACCAATTCTGGTTATTTAAGGCTACACAAATATTTAAAACACATAGTCTGACTCCTTAGAAATTTCTCTCTCCTGTTCCTTTGGCCTTAGAATATTATTTGAGCAGGACTCATCCAAAGAGATTGTGATACGATAGCTGTAAGTGTAATAGTAGCTCTGTGTACTGGTTTGGAAACCTGCGTGCGTCCTGTTCTTCACAGAAGAAGAAATTGTGCCTGGGGAGACACCAAGCGAAGGAGGAGTACGAAGGGAATTGAACAAAGGAGAATGAAGAGGTCAGGGAAACAAAGGAGAAAGCAAATAAGCAGCTTAGAGACTGAGGAAATGGATCAAGTTAAAAGTAGCGTTGCTTATCGCTCGATTGCTGCACCTTTGGAAAGGAAAAATACTGAAGTTCTGTTATCGGGAAAGATATGGAAGCAGTAGGGTGGTATTGAACCTTACAAACACAAGAGAGAAAATGCTTCCTTCCCATAATTGCCTATAACAGTGCCTCAGACCAGTAGCTGAGAAGGTGATTGCAAAATACTTGAAATATTAAAGAATAATAACAAATTTGAGTATTGAAAGTACTTATTAAGTCGTTTTGCTTACTACTAATGCAATTTCACAGGAATGTGGCATTCCTACAGAAGCTGCTTTGCTTTTTTCTTTTCGTCTCAAGTCAAAATAAGTCAACCACTTCTTTGGAGAACTAGAAATAGTATTTATTCCACTTGTGTTTAACCATTCATTGAGAATTATTACAGATGATATGCAATGCTCCTGAAGTGTATTTTTAAAAAATAAAATAAAAAAGCACACTGAAGCTTGGTTAGAGATTTAGTTGCGTATTCTCTCCCCAGGATTCTGAATCAAAAGTTCTTACCAGCTATACCGAGCCTTAATATAAATTCTAGTAACCTCTAATTAGCTTTGTAATTACTGTAATTCCTAATTACCATAGGAGAATGGCCTGATAAACAAGATACTGGGAAGGACAGATGGTTTTTCACAACCTAGTATTGAAATGAATTTACATTCTAATGACAGGATTCTGAAAACTTTTTTACTAAAAGGATTTACTTCTGAAAACTGTTTTATCCATAGATTTCTTTTTTTCACTATGACTCCTGCTAGAACAGCAGGCTTAAATATTTCTTAGAACCTATTTAACAGGTTAGTAACTGACAGGATAAATGAAAAGTGTGCCTTTTTACCATGGAGTTAACAGCCACTGTGCTTTCTGATCATCATTTGATACTTTAAGAGCATTATTCTGAAGACATCACAAAACAGTGAACTGCTGCCTTCTGGTTTTGCTCAAAATAGAGTTTTTACAGTTAGAATTATTACGCTTATAATAAAATCTGTAGCCTCAGAAGCCAAAGAACCATCTGGATTATATGAACCCCCTCTTTTAAGCTCTACCTGCACTCATTTAATAGTCCTCAGTACTTTTCTAACCCTCTCTGTTTCCCTCAGTCTGACCTTTAAAACAAACATCTTGAAGATGCAGAGGAAGAGAGGCAACTGTGCAAACAATTTTTTGTTGTTGTTCTAAAATTGAGCAGATTTGTGTGTGCATATGTGTAACTAATACACTGCCCGAGAGTTGCACGTGATTTCTCTACAGTGCTGCTGTAGTGTCACAGTCTTCAGTAGAGACTTTTGTTTCTGTCCCAGTGATCCAATAGAGTCAGTGCCCTGAGTGCTGGTGGTTGCAGAACGGCAGCTGTTTCTCCCTAGTACCCATAACACTTGTTTTCCAATTAAAGAACAATCATTGTTTTGTTTAAATTCCAGGAAACTTGGAACAGCTGGACAAAAACTTGGAGGCTCTGCTGTCCTTTGCCATATAAAACATGATCCCATGGACCCTGGTGGATGCTTCACGCTAACCTCAGCAAACGTGGGGAAGTGCCAAACTGTTCTCTGCCGGAATGGGAAACCTCTGCCTTTGTCCAGGTGTTACGTGATGAGTTGTGAAGAAGAGCTGAAGAGGATTAAGCAGCATAAGGCCATTATCACAGAGGTTAGAGAACAGTTTGGGACTGTCGCAGCTTGCGACTTCTTTGGAGAGTATTTTCACAGCAATGCATGTAATGACATGTCGATATTAGTAACTAAGAGGTAGTGTTAATGGTAGGGTTCCAGAGTTGCACTTTTCCTTTCAAGGTGATTCATACCACACAATTAAGTTATCATACAATCAAGTTGCTTTGCCATCCCATTGCCATGCTGGATTTTAGTGAGCTTCAGGGAGTGAGCAACTGTGAGCATGTTGTGCTGAAACAGGAAATGAGACACCCTACTCCTAGTGGGGAGAGGAATTGCTGTGTTGGAGCTGTCATGAAGAGCCTCTCCAATCGAAAAGTATTAGAGGGCAGAGCACTTGAAGTAACGCTGTCCTTCCCTTAGGAGACTCCTTTCTCCTGGCAGGCTGACTTTGCCATCTGAGCCTCCTGTGTTCCCTGAGTTGCCCTTTGACAGGCGGCTCTTGAAGAGAGCGCTTGCCCAAAAGGAAAAACCCATCCTGTGGTCAGCTGAACCATGAGAGGGGAGAAAACTATTTGTTCCCTTTTTACAAGCTTGAAGCCTCCGCTGTCAGTTTTGCTTTGCCTTGTATGACACATGCATAGGAATAGATAAATACTGAACCCTCCTAATGGTGGAGGAAAGGGCAGAAAACTCACTGCTGTATCCCCGTTAGCGGGGGGGGGGGGGTGTGTGTGTAGGGGTGGTGTTGTGTGGAATAAGTCGTGTGCCTATTGATCTTGCCAGGGAAAGGTGACGACTGGGATCTGAAACGTGACAGGTTGGAAGGGAGTCACTCCAACATAGTGTGCATCATTGAGGCACACTCATTGTGTTGTTTCTTAAAGGAAAAGGGAAATTTCTGTGCTGAATCTTAAGATGACTCACCGATTTCATGCACGCTGATGGCTTATCACTGCTGTCAGCCTTCTAATGGGGAAGTTAACAAGCTGACAAGTTTTGTTTTTTTTTTCTTCTGAGTGGTTTTGAAGTAGAAGCTTTTTTTAGTCTTGGTTCACTTTTCTGTGGTTATCCACTGCAGTCCTCAGCTGGACCAAATGAGTGTAAATCCTCACCTTTGTTGTTCTTCTTGAACACACAATTAGCAGGGTGCAGCTATCCCCGGCGGGCTGACAGATAGCCAGGGTTGCTGTTTCAGACACTTGCTTTGCTTATTCTGGCAGCTTGGATTCTAACCAGGACAGGATCCTGGGATTTGGACATGCATGGGATTTACTTCTCAAATACATCCATTTTTACTGAAATTTTTCCCTTCATATATTGCTCTTCCTCTCCATGGAGATGTCGTATCTAAGTGGAAACGTAGTAATTGGGGCATGTAAAACATTTCACTACAACTCAGCTGACTGAGAAATGCAGACTTGCTCTCTGCTGCGTTTGACTTGCATGCTTCATTTAAAGTCGTTTTTGTAAAAAAATGAACTTTTGTTTCCAAAGTGATGAGCCAAGATGAAACCTACGATTGTTACAGCTGCAAGAGAAGAGTCATAACTGAATGACCTGCCCCTATATCAAATGGAGCTGTGTGTGGCTTTGCCCTGTATAAAGCCAGATATCGTGGGTGGAGGAGGGATAAGTCTGACTCACTGGTAAAACATTAGTCCAGTTGGCTCTCGCAGCTGCAGGAGCAGAATAGATGGCTCTTTGTTGCAGACTTCTGCTTTGTTGGTCTGTGCATAGGTGATGCTGATGACAAATCAGTAGGGTGTAGGAGGCATAGCGCAGGATTGCAAACCAGCCATTGCTGTGCTCTAATCCTAGCTCTGTCACCTCCTTGCAAGTCACTTTACAGATGAGAAGACGGAAAAGCAAATGGCAGTGTTGGGGTTACTGCAAAACCAGCCATCAGTAAAACGCAAGGAGATGCAGGTGCCGTTTATCCTTGTCTGCTTTGTTTCCAATTTCCTGTCCTTTCTAATTTCAGGATGGCAAAGTGAATGGTGTGACAGATTCAACAAGAATCTTGGGGTACACCTTCCTTCACCCGAGTGTTGTGCCGCGTCCTCACGTCCAGTCCATCACCCTAACTCCGCAAGATGAGTTCTTCATTCTGGGGAGCAAGGGGTTGTGGGACAGCCTCTCAATGGATGAAGCAGTGGAGGCAGTCAGAAACGTGCCTGATGCGCTGGCAGCCGCAAAGAAGCTTTGCACTTTGGCCCAGAGTTACGGCTGCAACGACAGTATCAGCGCTGTCGTGGTTCAGCTCAACGTGACAGAGGACAGCTTCTGCTGCTGTGAACTTAATGGAGTCCCACCCCCCAGCCCAGGCATTTTCCCCCAGTCTGTCAATGTGGTCATCAAGGACAGGCCAACAGATGCACTTGGGATGCCGTCTTCGAGCAGCGGCATGGCTTCAGAGATCAGCAGCGAGATCTCCACCTCTGAAATGAGCAGTGAGGTAGGGTCCACGGCCTCCGATGAGCCTCCCCAGGTAGCCATGAACGAGAACAGCCCGGCCTACCCGGGGGAGCAGCGCTGCATGCTGCACCCCGTCTGCCTGTCCAATTCTTTCCAGCGGCAGCTTTCCAGCGCCACGTTCTCCAGCGCCTTCTCCGACAACGGCCTTGACAGCGATGATGAGGAGCCGATTGAGGGGGTGTTCACCAATGGCAGCCGCGTGGAAGTGGAGGTGGACATCCACTGCAGCCGAGCGAAGGAGAAGCAGCTTCTTCAAGTGCCAGTGGAAGCCAGTGACGAAGGTATCGTCATCAGTGCCAACGAAGATGAGCCTGGCCTTCCCCGGAAAGCTGAATATTCTGCCACGGGCACAATAGGGCGCCGGCGAGGCAACGGTTCTGTGGCGCCACAAGAGAGGAGCCATAACTTAATTGAAGTTGCAACGGATGCGCCGCTCAGAAAAACGGGGGGCTACTTTGCTGCTCCGGCACAGCCCGATCCCGATGACCAGTTCATCATCCCACCAGAGCTTGAAGAAGAAGTCAAGGAGATTATGAAGCAGCACCAGGAACAACAACAGCAGCAGCAGCAGCAACAGCAGCAGCGGCAGTACCCAACGGACCACCTGGCAGACTATTACGATACACCGCTATGACCCACTCTATTTACTGCTCAGAAATAAACTAACAAACAAGGAGACTTGAGTGTGGGACCCAGTGGGCTCGCATTGCAGCAGGGGTTTTCCTTATCCTTTTCCTTTATATACTTCCTTTTCCTTATCCTGCCACTACAGATAACTGCAGCTTTTCAGTTTGTTAGGTTTAACATTCATTGACTTTCTTCTAGAGACGCTTGACTGGTAAAGTTCGAAATAGTTAACCTTCCCTTAACATATCAAGTGTAAAAACAAAAAAATAATAAAAAATAATAAAAAGGTTTAATATATTGCTGAGAAACAGATGATGATGTAATATTTTTTAAAATGGCTTGTTTGTTTCGTTTGAAAAGCAGGGCAGTAGCCAGTGCTAAATGATTTAAGTAATATTGTAATACTGTATTTCTTTGAGAGAAAAGGCTTTTTTTGGTCTTGAAAATGATAGACATTTGTAGAATATGGAGACTAACTCCTAGGAGTTGCTTTACTCTTTCAGGTGACTTAAGTCACTGAGATTCACTAATTTTCTCTGAGAGAACAGCTGATTGGGAAATTCCTGTAAATAGCTCAGTGTTGTATAGTGATGCTTACATGTTTTGTAGCCTTGGCATTAAGGACACAACCTTAAAAACTGACCTTTTTTCTTAAGCGACTCTTTGGGCCATGGTCATTGAGCGTAACGAAGAGTGGCTGTGTACAAGTTAGCTAGAGCCGAGATGGTGTAGACCATTTAAAGAAACCCACTTTTTCTTCTAGTCTCTTTCTTTCCTTACTTTTACAGACACGTTTTGTTTGTGTTCCTTACTGCTGCCACAACCAGCATGATTGTATAGAGCTCATTTGCTGTAGAACATTTACATACCAAGAGTTATATTAAAGCCGAATGCACAAATGAACATGTCATAATTTTTGTTATAATAAATATGAAATTTACACCTGATGTCTGCTTTTATGTCTGAGTAGCTGAGCAGCAGCTTTCAAACAGTAGCTTGCTGTGGTTCGTCAGCCTGCTGCTCGCTTTAAACCAAGAAGTGTTGAAACTTTTTCAGCTCAATCGCATTTTTACACTAACTGCAGAACCTCACGTGTACTTTTAGAATTTAAAGGCCATGCAAAATGGCCTTTAAAGATACGAAACAATTTTCTGAGGAATTGACCTGTTTCTTTTCTCCTTTCTCAGTACTAATTCAGCACTATTGATTTGCCCTTTGCCACAGTATTGACAATGCCAGAAGACTGAAGAAGTGCGGTGCTCTGGCTCTCTCCCACTGGGCCCAAGTAACTGACGATAGAAATGAAGGGATAATGCGGGCTAAGAAAAGGGAGAAAGAAAACATTCAATATGGAGAGAAGAGGGAAGATGTAAGGAGAAGGTGGAAAAGTGAACTCAAAGCTACCTATGTAAACTCAGATTTGCTCGAGTGTGTTGAATGAACATGATGAGTTCAATGGCAGTCTGAATTTGGCATTTCTTTGTGATTCCCGTAGGAAAGGAGTAACACCCTTTTTCAGTATTGCCTCCAACCAACTGCTCCATTTTACTTGTCACTCTTTAAAAAGCTGAATTAGTGTGTGATCATGACGCTGTCTTGCTCCTGCTTGACATTTGGTCTGTATTTTGAGAGAGGACTGTGGTAACAGGCTGTTCACCTTATTCTGTTCTGTGGTGAAATAGCCAAGTTAGGACAGGATTGCTGTTCACAAGAGATTTTAAGTTTCTTTTCCTTAAAAAATAACAATAACAGCAGAGGAGCAAACACGAAAATCCCTGGTTTGGTAAATGTTTATAGCACTGTCTACTGTAGATCTAGAAGATTGTACTTTATTGTAATTTGAGCTTCAAAATATCTCTTTCTTAAAGAAAACTCATTAAATAATGTATTTAAACAAAAAACAAGTTTATGGTTTATTGGCTAGTAACTCAGATGTTCTTTGGTAAGCAGTTTCTTTATTTCAAATTTTGTTGAATGATTCATTTTTCTTGGTGTCCTTGGAAAGTGTTATCTTTTTTTATTTCTGTTCAGAAGTTGCTTGAGGCTGAAGGTGATAACCAGCAAGGACACTGCCATGGCCCAGGCAAGTGATTACAAGTTTAGGGTTTCCTGAGCAAGCTGGAAAATTCTCTGTACCTTGGGGTGAAGAAAAAAANATGTCTATTCATGATAAGGTGCCTCTGGTGCGCTGTACACGTGGTACCCGGAGAGAGGAGCAGAGGTCAGAGTAGAGGTGGAAGGGCACCATTTCACGTCAGCTGAACTTTGGCCCCGTGCTGAGAATTGACCCTCCCTGCTGTCCCCTTTTCTCGTGTGAATAGGAGTATATGCCCGTGGGCTTCATAAAGGCTTTCCCTTTCCTCCATGTGAAGGACAAACTTCCAGAAATTGCCGGCTCCCGTGGCATGAGCAGCTTACAGGCAACGATGCAGTTTCTGTCCTTACATCCTTACCTT
This sequence comes from Ibidorhyncha struthersii, assembly GCA_013398815.1. Classification (NCBI taxonomy): domain Eukaryota; kingdom Metazoa; phylum Chordata; class Aves; order Charadriiformes; family Charadriidae; genus Ibidorhyncha; species Ibidorhyncha struthersii. Next base: position 140,834 of record VZSZ01010467.1, read on the forward strand.
GAAGCGTAGATGGTCAAAACTGACAGCCCACCAAAGCCTGCCGCTTTTCAGCACGGTACCTTCTGTAAAGTTAGCGATGGCATTCTGGAGTCGCAGCTTCTGGAGCATCAAAGTGAGATAATTTTGGCTGAGGAGCTGCACCTTTGGTACAGCTGTACCTATTTCTGGTCTGCCTGAAGAAGGCATTTGCATTCGTAGCCTGTCTTAACAAGTCAAAATGCAAAGGGTTGATGCATTCGTAGGGACTTCTTCGTCCCTCTACTGGGCTTTCCATAACGTGCTGAACTAGATCAGTAGGTTGGATGGCTGGAAGCATCTTTGGAAAGTTTAGCATTTACTTGTAAACAAGGGCAAAGGGTATTTTGTTCTGGCTTTAAACTGGGATTTGGAAAACAAGGTACAGTTTTTTGCAACTCATGACTTTTCTGGACATTTTTGTCCTCTTTCACAAAAGAGGGTTAGTATGTTCTTCATGAGGACTGAAACTGCAGTCATTGATGTCGTCTAGGTGCATGACTATAATACGTGATTTTATGATTAAATGCACGGTATATTTTACACAATTTTGACCTACCAGGAGCTGTCTGACTTGAACAGAGAAGTGCATTTGTTTGCAGAACTTGGCAGCTGTAGCAGGGGCTAAGGTTGGGGGCTAAAAAGAAAGGAAGGCTTTCAACTGAGGAAAATGTAGGGCTGTAGTACCTATATAATCAAATGTTTCATGTCCTTTGAAACTTGCCGATAGCCATATCTGAGACAAGCAGAAATGCATGAACAGGAGGAGGTGGATGGCTGGTGGTAGAACAATGAACATCTTTACGTTATGTCCTGGTAGATAACTGTAAACAGGAAGCTATGATGGTATTGGGAAGTAACTCCATTGCTTACATGCTTGTATATGTGAGCCTTTTTTTGTGGCATAAAAGCTTTTTTCTTGCTTTCTGCCATAGCGCTCTAACCATAATGTGTTTTGTTGTGCAAGAACAGCCTGTTGGTGTTCTGCTTCTGCATTCAGTGCGCGGCACCACCATCTTCTTGTTGGTAACCAGTGCCATGGCGGCATTGCCTTCCTCTGGCTCACTGCTCTTGGAGTGAGCCGACTCCATCCACGTGAGTTGTCTCCCTCACTACTAGGAGAATGTTGTGCTGCGACTGCAGCACCCCATGTGTTACCCTTTATGTAGTTTCTTCGTGATGATCTCAGCCTGATCACTAGCCATCGCGCTTACAACTCCTACATGTAATTTTCTAGCAAATTGTATGTATTTATTTTTTGAAGTATACCTTTGCCGCTTTGGAAGTGCATTCCGGTGGGGGTGGGTGTTAATGAAGTGTCACACACACCTTTAGAGGTAATTTCTGCATCTCTGCCCTAGTCATGGGTGATGTCTTTTGGGTTCAGCCTTGCAGCTCGAGGCTTGCGAGCGGTCACTTGAGTAGGTTGGTCGGGGTAACCTAGAGAACAGCTTATGGATCTGGAGTGCAGAAGGGCTTGAATTGATTCAAGCAGAGCAGGAGGATTCCAAGGAGTAAAGAGAACAGTAAGTTTAGCCCGGTCAGCCTGATTGCCACGGACACTGCCTGCTGTCCAAGAAGAGATGAGCTTTTTTAAGAGGAGAGGACCCTCAAGTTGTAAACTGAGCAGTTCTCAGCAGTGCTCTAAGGTCAGGTCCCTCAGAGCTTTGGCTGCAGGGGGAGCTGCCTGGCCAGAAGTTGGTTTTAAAAATAAAAAAAAAAAAAATCTTTCAGGCTCAGCTGGAGCCAGGACATCTTGCTGTCTGCTAAATGATGCTCCGTTTACTTTTTTCTGTTAACCTGCTTTGCTGTCCTGCTTTAATTCAATTGACTTGCTTCAAGGCCAACTTACTGCACTATTGTTGGGTTAATTGATTTGTTTCTTACCAATTTAATTGTTACCTATGTGCTTGCACTGCTTGCAGTGAGGATTTCATGGAATGCTGCGTGAACCGATGTGTTCCTCCCAATAGCCTGTGTTTTGGTGAGGGGTACGCTGCATCCTGTGCTGATGCTGTAAGTGTTCAAATGCCGAACCTAACAAGACTGCTACTTCTATAGAAAGATAAAAGTTAAAATTCATCTGCTGCCTGGGAACAAGTAAAACCCTTCACAGCCATTTCAATCAAAAGGGGAGGGTGGAAAAACTTTAAATATTTCATGGATTAACAGCAGCCCCAGGTCAGAATCAGTATACAATTTATCTAGGACATCAGTGGGGGAAAAAAATCCTTATTTGCTCCAAGTCCCTGGTTTAAATGATTGGTCCCTACTTTTCCCCAGACTTTTTTATTTATATTTCCACTCCTGTTGAGTTCAACAGTTCATCCTTTAGATGATCCTTTCTCAGTCTGGCAAGTTGGGATTCACCTGTGGTTGACTTGGATGGCTCATCGTACCTTTCATCTCCCGCGATGAGCTAAGCTTTGCCCTCTGGGTTATAGCTGAGGCAGGATCTGAACGGAGCAGACACTATCTCATCTTTTTCCATATTTTCTTAATATTGTAAGCTGAAGGGAGACGCTTAATCTGCAAGAGCTCATCAAGAGCATGACGGTACTGTGGCCGTGAGGAAGCTGTCGCATAATAACCGCAACATGATGGAGACCTGGGACAGGTCCAGCTGGGCTGCTCCCTGGCGGGGAGACCCAGGAGGAGACCAGTCCCTGAGGCTTTCTGCTGTAGGAGAACCGGAGAGCCTGGTTTCCTGCACCTCAGGCTGGGGGGAGAGGATGAAGTCGTCAGTACCAAGGTTGGGAGGTAGTGCCTGCTGGTGGATGAGGTTTAAGCTGGCTCTCACTGCCCCGTCCCCCGTTAGGGTCTCAATTCCAGTGTCCTGGTGCTTGTCACAGTCCCTCGCGCCCGTTTCACATTTTCATCTGAGCTTGCTCTCTGTGTCACCTGTCAAAACTTAAGCAAACAACCAAAAAAGGGGTCTTTTACCAGTGGTTCTGTGGAAGTGCCTTTGGAGGACTGTGTTTAGGGTATGTAATTCCTTAGGGGTCCCAGTGGCCAGAGATGGGGCTGAGGAGGCTTTCGGGAGCCCCCGGTGTCAGCTGGGCTGCAGCCCTGTGGCGGGAGCCTGGGCACTACACACAACGCTCTGAACACAGCAGGTTCTTCTCCCCCCTGTCAGATTAAGCACAGCTGCAGCTAGAGAAATACGTGTATTTTAAGAGTAACGTTGTCAGTATTGACTCACAGAACAGATGGAATTGTTTTGCTAATTAAATGTATGCTGTTGAATGCTTTAAAGAAAATTGGGACACAGAACTATGAAGGAAGGCTGGTGGAGCAGGAGTATGTGAGCTGGTGACTTGTGAATAAGACGCTTCTTCATCGTAATCCCTCCTAAGGAGAGAGAGACCAGCATTTTGTAAAAATATAAAAATTAAAAAAAAAATAAAATCTTACAGTAGGTGCACTTGCAGCTAGTACTTATCTTGGTCCTGAGAAACAGAATATGTAAGTAGAATTATAGAATATATAGCGATGTACTGTGCATAAAATAGCGAAGTACTCTGTTTAAAATTGGGTGGCAAGGGAGAGCAAAAACTGCTGTGTCTTTTCCAAGATGAAGATGCATGTGCCCCAGTGGCCAGAGCTGTCCTCCTGAAAGTGGCAAAGCTCCCCAAAAGCAGATTTTTTGAGCCCTATTGACACATCACCTGTGGTAGGATCATTTAATGAGGGTTAAAGAGATCGTCCCGTTCTGTCCGTTTTGTTGGGCAAAATTTGACCACAGGGCTATTCAGAGTTAACTCGGGTATCAGCAAAGTCTTTCCCTGGCATTCTTGGAGCGCGTTGAAATGACAAATCAGATGAGAAAATGGAAAAATGAGTCTGAGGTCCACCCTGTCTCTTCTTCAGAAACAGGGATGTGTGGGGATCTGTAGCAAGTGACCTTCCCCTCCCCTAGTGATCTGTGGTTTGCATTTGTTTGAACCAGAAGCAGTCTCCTTGTGAAGATACGAAATGTTTTTTCAGGCCTCCTGGGTTTTTTTTCTGATTCGGAACTGAGCCTTTGGATTTGGGGTAGAAGGCGGCGTATGGCCGCCGCCTCTGTTAATTGCAAACTGCAAGGGCTCCCCCTCGTGTTACCGCAGGACAGGACCAGAATTGCTGCATCTTCATCCCTGGATGGTGCCAGCGAAAGGGGTGCAACCCTCACCCTTGGGTACCCCATCGTGTGAAATCACGCAGGAGCACCAGTGGTCGGGAGAAGCCTTCCTTTGGCTGAACGAGCGGCAGCAAAGCAGCAACACCAACGCAGCGGGCAGCTGCTTTGTACAGCCCAAGGACCATCGTACGCACTGAAGACTCCCGAGTCTTAGAAGCCATCGCTGCAAGTCCAAACAAGGATGGGAGCTGGGGAAGCTAGACCTGCTCCTGCTCCATAGAGCATCTGCCATGCTGCCAGGTAAGAAGGCCTCAGCGAGCTCTCAGTCTTAGCAAAAGGGTGATGAGATCTTGATCAGTGTGCGCTTTATTTCTTTGGACCAATAAATAGCTTAATCTTCACCTTCAGAGCTGATCCACAACAGTGTAAAAATCTGAATCTCCTTTAAGTTGCTCGGGGACATAGAGCCATCTTGTTGGGGAGTTATTTTTGCAATCTGAAGGAAGGAATCACAAAATGGTCAGCGTTGGAAGGGACCTCTGGAGATCATCTAGTCCAACCCCCCTGCCAGAGCAGGGTCACCTACAACAGGTTGCACAGGACAGCGTCCAGGCGGGTTTTGAATGTCTCCAAAGTGGGAGACTCCACCAACTCTCTGGGCAGCCTGTGCCAGTGCTCCACCACCCTCAAAGTAAAGAAGTTCCTCCTCATGTTAAGATGGAACTTCCTATGTTCAAGTTTGTGCCCGTTACCTCTTGTTCTATCAATGGGCACCACTGAAAAAAGACTGTTCCCATCCCCCTGGTATTCTCCCTTTAAGTATTTATAAGCCTTGATAAGATCCCCCCTCAGTCTTCTCCAGACTAGAGAGACCCAATTCCCTCAGCCTTTCCTCGTAAGGAAGATGCTCCAGTCCCCTAATCATCTTAGTAGCCCTTTGCTGGACCCTCTCCAGCAGTTCCCTGTCCTCCTTGAACCCTTTTTGCTGTTTTTGCACTCCTGCCCCCGGTGTCTAGGAATGCTAGCTAACCTCCACTTAAGAAAGTCTTAAACTCATTAATTTTCTGTCACCAGCTCTTTCAGTGTCCCATGGCTTCCATTGTTCTGTGCTGAGAATCCTGCCCTAAAATACTGAGTATTTGGAAGTCACTGTGGTGGGTCCATCACACTTGCAGATACGGGCTGCTGCGGTGGGGGCGAGAAGTGGTGTGGGTGTGCAGATGATAGTGCAAAGCTGTGCTTAAATCTATAAATCTGGGTGTGGTGGGAAGCCTATGAGTAATGTACGTGCAATGCACATCGTGTCTTCACAGCTGATGAAACTTCCAATTTTCACAAAACAGCTGGGTAAATTCAAGGCTCCTTTTTCCCTCCTGCACCTCCATTATCCGTATTTATCTTGGAAGTCAGTATGGGATAGCAAAAATTCAAGGTTTTCATATACCTATAAATGCCTAAACAGCTCCTTTATACAATTCCTCTTGTAGTATTCAAAGTAGTATATCCAAACCATAACTGAGTTTTCTAAAGCCTGCTTAAAACATATGGTCCTTACCTGGTCTGTCCCATGAGCTTTTCTACATCCTTCTGAAAAACTAATTACCTGTAAAGCACACACATGCATTTCCCTCGCTTGAGCTCTTCAACATGGCCTGAGAGTTTCGGGAAGTCCCGTAGCAGGTGCAGGTCTGTGTGCGAAGGGCATCGCTGGAAATCAATAGACCATTTGTAGTAATGAAGGGCATCCTCTGACCCGCTCATTTTGCACTGTCACATGCCAAAACCAATTACATCAAACGCGCTGACAACTCGCGGACCTTGCAAGGAGTCTCATGTTTTATTTATGACGGGTGACGGTGAGCATCTGTGACACTTTCTATGCTGTGCTGGCATTAAGCTGCTGCAATCCTCTGAGCGCCACCTTTTCCTGGAGATGGATGTTGTGAAAGAGACGAGTGATGACAAATGTCACAGCCGTCATAAACAACGCGGTCACAGTCCCTCAGTAACTTGCCCGAGTCTTGAAAAAGAAAAGGAGACACGCAAGTTCTGCAGATGTAATTGAGAGATCAAAGGTCTGTTGTGTATCTACAGCTTTACTTAACTTACGGTGAATGTAAGTTGTGGTGGAAAATTACCAGAAGAGTAACTTTAATGAAGATAAATCTTCACTGGGAGTAAAATAGATGGATTACGAAAGAACAATTTCCATTCAGGCTGTTCTTTGGTACTGTAATCCCTGTGTGTATTCTCATCACTTTAAAGCAATTTCTCAGGTAAACTGAGATCCCGGCTTTTCTTAACGCTAAGCCTTGAATTCAGTTTTTGCTGTTGCACAACCGGTTTGTGTCCCTCGTTGTTTCTCCACATCAGATACACTCAAACCACCCTGCAGAACTAATGGAAAAAGCTCGAATCATGATAAAATTTAATATATTCTGGGACTGTTGTCTTAAACACGTGAAGAATATGAGAATGCTTGCTGTTCGTGCTTACTTGAGAATTTCCTTTCTGTGGACGGATATAAAGGTCCCTCCTCCCTACAGCCTGTCAGCAGCAGGAGGGCAGTGCCCCAGCACCTGCAGATCTCCCAGCAGTGCTGGATTGGCATAACCATAGCATAACCTTCACATTTACCAAATAATTCAGTTAAGCCTATCTGGAGGAGTAAATATCCCCTCTCCTCACCAGCTTCACCTCTTACAATTTTGCTTTTTACGTTGAAACAAGATGCCTGTGTCTTCGGATCCTGGTTTGCTCCGTTCTGGACAAGATTTCCCCCAGACAGAACTACTTTTATGAACTATTGTTTGAATAAAGGAGACGTTCAGGAAAATGGGTGCTGAAAGGTACACAGTCCAGCACGATGAAAACTTCATGGCAGTTTACTCAGTGGTGGGATGCAGAATCAGTGGAGGTGGGCGGGGTGTCTCTTTTTTTTTTTTTTTTTTTTTTTTTTCCCCNTTTTTTTCTCTTTTCCCCCTTTCTTCCCCTGATTTTTCTTCTCTTTTTTTTTTCCTCTTTTTTCTTCTCTTTTTTCTCTTTTTTCCTTTTTTTTTTTCGTTTAAATAATACAGTAATCCTAAATATCGTCTGCCCTTTGTTTTGCCCTCAGAATTAGGGCATGGAGAGACGTTTTGTCAAAGAGAGATTGTTTTTCTCCAAGGCTCTTCTGTGGGGAGGGGGTCCCTTTGTGGATAGCTAATGGCTGGTGAGCTCAGCTGGAGTTTTTGCTCTCAGAGTGACTAAAGCTGTTTGCTCCTCTGTTGAAGGAGACAGGTGCAATTTGATGGTTCAGATCCGAAGGGGCTGGCTGACAGTCTCACAGGTAACTGAGATAAATGAGTTACTCGGCTCACCCCAGGACCTTGCACTGGTGATCTGTGGTGGGGCTTTTTTCCTGTCAGGCAGCTCCAGTTCACCCTCCAACCCGCATCCATTCGTTCGCATCTCCAGGGAATGGCATGGTGGCCATTTTATTCCTCTTTTTGAAGGTTCAGAATAAGCTGGACGTGCCAGAAGGCTTCCTACCGCACCAGTGGTGGGGGCCCCCAAGGCTTTTAGGTTGAGAGGGGCCATACTGTCTACCCACAAGACAATCTCTCATGGAAGCACAGATTTGACCTTTGCTGTCACTGTTTCCCTCGCAGCAGGAGATTGATAAGCTGATGGTGGTGAGAGCAGGCAAGCTGAATACACCCTGAGGCTCCCTTTCACCAAAGAGAGACTGAGGGTGACGACTGCGTGGGGACCTTTGGTTGCAGGTGAAACTGGGCTGTGAGGGGCTGCTTTGAAGCAACAAGGAGAAACAAGTGAGTTTATCTCCAGTGCTGCCCCTGAGGGTTGCACGCAGGAGGTGCACACGTGCATGCACAGGGCAGGCAGCAGCGAAAGGCTACAAGAAATGATAGGACTGAAGGAGCCATTTGCTCTGCCTTTGTTTACCACTCCAAATGCGGATTATTGTCCCGTACTAACGGGTGGTCCCCGCACAGGGGTAGCGGTGGGGCACAGCCATCTGCAGCAGAAGGTGGGAAGGCTAATCTGCCCCGGAGGGTAGGACCACCTGTAGTGGCAGCTGGGGATGACAGCCTGTTGCAGCCTTAGTCATCTGTGTGCGCCAGAAAATCTCTGCTCTTGTAATTGCATCTTCCCAGCTTGCACAGTAAAGATTTTTCTAAGCCAGCTACAGGCTACCAGGCACAGTCGCATTACAGACAGGGAGGAGGGTTGTTTGGATTGCTCTGATGGTATATGGCTCCCCCTTCACTCCCAGGGGAAGGAAAGCTGCTTTTTCCCTGCCCTAGTCCTCTGAGGAGTATTTCTGGGATTTTCCCTGCTCCTCTCCTACACTTCCCTCCACGAAGGTGAGTGGAGGAAACAGCACTGATGTTTATCTCCTCTTAGTCATTATTTCCTAATGATCTTTCTTCATGGTGGCAGGGAAGAAAACAAATTTGAAGCACAAAGCTTTCAAGAAGATGGAAATCACCGGGGTTTGGCTTTCTTTGTGGTCCCTCTGCTTGCAGTGCTTCAGGACCTCAGCGAGTTTGTGGGTGACACCAAGCTGAGTGGGGCAGTTGGTATGCTCGAGGGAAGGGATGCCATCCAGAGGCACCTGTCAGGATCTCAAGGCTTGAGGAGTGGGCCAATGTGAACCTCACAAAGTTCCAACAAGGTCAAGTGCAGAGTCCTGCACCTGGGTCAGGGCAGCCTCTGGTGTCAATACAGGCTAGGGGATAAAGGGATTGAGGGCAGCCCTGTGGAGAAGGACTTGGGGGTACTGGTGGATGAAAACTGGACGTGATCTGGCAATGTACGCTCACAGCCAAGAAAGCCAACTGTATCCTGGGCTGCATGAAAAGAAGTGCGGGCAGCGGGTCGAGGGAGGTGATTCTGCCCCTTTACTCCACTCTTGGGAGACCCACCTGGAGTACTGCATCCAGCTTTGGGGACCCCAGTAAAAGACAGGCATGGACCTGTCGGAGTGTGTCCAGAGGAGGGCCACAAAGATGATCAGAGGGCTGGAGCACCTCTCCTATGAGGACGGGCTGAGAGTTGGGGTTGTTCAGCCTGGAGAAGAGAAGGCTCCAGGGAGACCTTATAGTGGCCTTTCAATATATAAAGAGGGCTGATAAGAAATATGGAGAGGGACTTTTTACCAGAGCCTGTAGTGACAGGATGAGGGGTAACAGTTTTAAACCAGAGGAGGGTAAATTTAGATTAAATATAAGGAATAAACATGAGTCTAAGGAGGTTAGAAACAGGAGGGGATGGTGAGTGCAGGGAGGCAGCTGGATTAGGAGCAGAGAGAACGTGACTGGGACCGACTGGATGCTCGGGGCAGCGAGCAGGTCCCGGGAGTCTCCAGCTGAGCACCTGTAACTAGCAGCCGCTTTTTGACTCTCCCCAGAAAATGCATAAGATTGCTCTTGTTAACAGGAAAGGGACCCAAAAAGGACTGACAGCCAAGTGTCCAAGGGAGGAACACTACAGAAATAGTCCACAGGAAAACTCCGCACACCTTTTTTCTAAAGATGGAATTACCTTGCAAGAAATGAGGCCTTTATCACACACAGAAGGAAAAAAGAGAGAGAATCAATGCTTGCAGAGGACTGTTGCTATCGCGCAGTGATGGCAGGCAAGCATTCAAAAATGAATGGGGCAGCGTAAGAAGCCCTGAGATTAAAATTCCTATTCCACATATATTTAAGGACTGAATTTAGATTTACGCATTCTTATTTGCAGCCTTTTCAAATGCGTCACTGCAAGGTGCTGCTTTTTGTTGTTTGTATACGTTAATAACAGCATGTCATCATGTAACTAAGCCTGCATTCAAAATGTGCAAGACATAGAGGTAGTGCGGGAACAAACGTGCAGGCAGAAATGCCTAAGAAGTGGTTAGCTGTGGCTTTAGCTGCGTGCCAGACATCCCCATACCAGACTTTCCAGCCAGTTCCAGCATACCAGTGAAGGTCTGGGTTTGGGCAAAGAGCTAGAAATCAAAGTCTTAGTTTCATGACTCTCACTACTGTGAGTCATGGCAAGTTTGGAAAAACTCTTCGGTCATGCCTCCACACAAGCATAATAACGCTATGAAGATTGTTGATGCTCAAAGTGTTAAAGAGATGGTTAAGGTATTATATAAATGATAAATACTTATTGTAAAGGCTCATGTAATCACTTCTAATCAGAACCATAACATCTTCTTGTTTGGCTTATCTTACCTCAAACATAATCCTTTGAGATCTATTTATTGTATACTTCATATATATGCACATAAGCTCTGCTATGGTTCAAAAGAGCCTCATCTGGGCAATGACTCTGACCAGACAAAATTGAAAAAAGAGAGCACAGCCAGAATCAAAATTGCCTCTTCCCTACTCTCAAGCTGACAAATCTTATGCACTTCAAGAGCAGTCTTTTTTTCTCACTCCCTCATCTATGAAGACCAGTGATCTATTTCATCTGTCTCAAACAAAGGACTCTTGAAAGATGTTATCTTAAATTTATTTTCTCAACCCTGGGGGCACACAATTACTGCTGTTCACTCATGTTTTGTGTGTTTACATATTGGAAGGACGCATGTACTTTCTGTCATTGTTACAGTGCTCCCATAGAAAACTCCAGGGCAGCCAGCGTGTTCCCGACCTGGGCTCTGCCCACCACCGGCTGTGGAGTCAGCAAGCCAAACCTTGTTTAGGTGGTTACAGAAGCAAGAGGTATCTTTGCTAAGCTGACAGCTGACCAATGTCCTGCCCCTCAGGTTCTGATCTGTGCCCAGTGAGATGGGGAAAACGCAGCAGGGAACTGGAGAAGGACCCAGATGCTGCCTTTGAAATTGCAGCTAGTTCCTCCCAGCAGCATTCCTCAGGGAACACATGATCGGCATGTGTCAGCCCCTGTGACTCAAAAGATAAAACGCTTCGCTAGCCCAAGCGAGACAGGTCACAAATGTAGCTTTGGTTGTGATTTAGGAAAGCACTGGAGTGTCCTTTGCTTTGTGAGCAGTGTGGCGTGAGGCAACAGGATGCATTGATGGGCACAGGATCGGTTGATGGCCGCCCATCCTAGCTGTGGATTCAATTCCTTGTGTCATGGGAGAGGGAAGGACGTGGTGGTTAGCACATGTTTGGCAGCACTGTGGCTGCAACCTGCTAACAGCCCATTGCTGTTTGGATTTGCTCGGTGTGGGATGAAAACATTACAATCAAACACATTTTAAATGCAGGAGTCCAGCTTGAGAGACTGGTGCAAAAAACCTTGTTAAAACATCCACTCAACGACAATTTTATTACATCGTTTTTATAGCGCTATTGTTACATTCGGTGATTCAATACACACTTCAGCACCTTGTGGGACAGTACCTTGTGGACTAGTCTTCTCTTTAGCATGCGAAGCCCAGTGTCCATCCCCAGCTGAAGCTCCCACTCTCTGGCACAGTCCCAGAGCTGGTTTCACACTAATGTGGCAAGAGCCTGGACATTGTGGGAGCTTTCAGAGGTTCTGTGCATGGCATGGTGGTTTCTGACACTTCTGTGCCTCATGCTGCTTTTTGGGCTGTGCTGAGCCTTGGCCACGTGGCTCTGGAAGGCCTGGACAGTTCGGATAGCACGGATACAGACCACAAAGCTGGCAAAGTACAAACAGGCAGCAGCGACGCCAAAAAGGCCGACGGCCGCATCGCCGCCCTGGACCACACAGTTCATGGAGGTATAACCACGTCTTGCATACAGCCTCTCACGCCTCCTGCAAACGTCCGTTGAGTTCACCTGGCTGATAAAATGCAGGTAGAGGCCGACCGCCGCGATGTACGCCACGCCGGCCAGCAGGTTGAAGGCACATTCGCCGGCCAGCAGCCCCACCCTGAGCTGCTGGATGGGTTTTGCCCCCACGACAAGGAAGACAAGGGTAAGTACCGCTGCTGTTAAGCTGAAGGCTACCCCGCCATACACGCAAGGGGCTCTCATCTGGGTGAACTGCATGTCTAGCTCCCTCACCTCCTGGAGCTCCGTGCCCTCAAAGGGGCTATACGCCGAATTCAGGTTAAAGGATCCGATGCCGAAGCCACCAAGGGAGGTGAAGCCTGCAACAGAGGCTTGGGCAGCGCCCACGCAGATCAGCACCAGCAGGTTAACCGTGATTTCTACGAACTTCAAGATGCCTGTAAGGAGCAGAAAGATGGGAATAGCTGTCAAAATCGCATCTTGGGGGTGACAGAAGTACACCAAAACCATAGATAGAGAGCACTGTCACTGAGATAGTCCTTTTTGGCTACAGCTACAGAAGAGCGTTGCTTTTTAAAAAAAAAAAAAAGCAGGAGCTCTCATGGGTACATTTCAGAGGTTGGGCGAATTACTTTTTTTAATTTGTCAGTATGCTTGATAAATGGATCTTCATGCAGGGAAAGAAATCCATAAAAATTTTACTGTGCTGGTGTTATTGCCAAGGCAAGCGCACAGTGATTATGTTTTGGCCTGTAACTACTTGGCATAAACACACCGAGCAAGAAATACCCAGTATGAACAAAATGCTGAGGTTAAAGCTGACAAAAACCTAGAAGCTTCTAATAGCTTAAAATACTGTGCAAGTTATTTAGGTCCTTTAAAATGTGTTTACTGCTTTAACTTACACCTTTTTTTTTTTTTGTCTAAGTGTCTGTTAATTTAAATTTATTATCTAACCAGATGCAACTTCCACTTTATCCCCTTCAGAGATAAAAATCTCTTCATAAATCTGAAGCAGTGGTTCCTGATTGCACAAAAAAAGGAGGAGGGGAAGGAGGCAAAAACCACCTTATATGCAGAGGTAAATTAAGTGAATTTGATACTGGATCATGTGTTCTCTTCCACACCCCCACCTTGAGAAGAAAGGCTTATGACCTCTGAGCTGACTCCTCTTCTTTTTCTTATGTTATGCTACTGATAAAGGTAACTAAGGTTTTCTAAGGAAAAAAAAAAAGGGGATAAATGACTTCTTTTTGTGGTAGTTGCCTGTCAGGAAGGTGCAGCATCTGTTAGATAAATCTGATTTTCTGTGACAGCTCACTAGGGGTCAGACTAAGATTAGTAAACATGACCGATGATGAAGCTTAGTAGCTAGAGTTGCCTATTCAGGAAATGAAAACCCCTAGTGTATAACGCGTGTTGCTCAAGTTCTGAAATTAATTACAGAATTGTGAATCTTATTATTCCATTGCAGTCTGACAGCCAAGAACGTAAGACAGTCGACACAGTGGTCCTATATTTGTCTGTAAAGTGGGCAGGAACTGAGGTTTGCACACAGACTTTCATTTTATGCTGCTAATGTTGATCAGTGTGCCGTTTTCCTCTTGAGCAATGGCTCAGTTGCTGTCAAAACTGTATGGGTTTGAGAAGAATGGGCTGAAGCAGCGTACGAGGGAATTAGACAAATTTCTCTCACGTTGCCAGATGCTTCTAACCAAAGTAAGCCAGTGACAGCCACCATGAAGTATTATCCGATATTCCTGTTCTGCCCCTTCTTATTCCCTCCACAGAGGGCTGAGGTAACGAGCACCTTCCTGCTGCTGCTTGCTCTTCACAGGAAAGGTGCTTGCAACGGTTTGACAAGGGTCTTTGGCCACTTCAGGAGTTCCTGCTTTCCCCTGTACCCAGACTGGTCCCCTCACTTCTATTAATGCAGTTGTAGGTAGGTACTGAGGCCATTCGCATTGTGGTCTTGCAAACCATTCCAGAAGCGCAAAGGGGACCCGTGATAATGGTGGTAATACCTGGGAACAGAGTATCTGAGACTCAGCATGTTTCAGTTTGTGTGTGCATGTATATATACACACACAGACACATATGTATATACACATACACAAATGCATATACGTACAGATTTCAAATCCTAAAATGAATTAGGTAGAGCAGGCAGGGGAGACAAAATGCTCTTGCTGAGAAGGAACTAAGCGTGCTGTTCTAGGTGTGTGTTCTTCAGAGGTGATGCTGATTTCTGCATGACAACATGCTTTTTGCTTAACCCTTCCGCACAACCCTTTCTGTGAAGCAGGTCAATAACCACACTGGTTACCAAATCTCTTCAGGAGGCTTCAAATATTTCAAAGGAAATATTTGTGAAACATAATGTAAAGAGAAATTTAAATCTTGGGCCATGGACAGGATTTGGAACTCCTTGTACCAAATTCAAACAACGCAGCCAAAAGACTCAACGTTTTTAATGGGTACAGAGTCATCGCTTTACCAGGACTGTTCAAAATATTTTGAAAGAGTAATAGCTGTACAGGACATTCATTGGAACTGGATCAGATATTTTTTGTCTGCTCAGTTGAGCTGTACAATATGCCTTCCAAATACAGGGAGTCAACTTAGGTCCTCAGGGCCCTTAGTGTTGGACACAGAAGGCCACTTCCCTTTTTAAGGGCTGACTACTGATTTCATAGATGCTCCATCAGGAAGCAGTTCTTACAAGTCTACAGGGAGGAAAGAACATTTGATTAAGGGAAACATAAATTTTAAATATGTTTGGGAACTTGTAAGTTGGGAATTCATGACCAGTCAGCTGTCGTCAGAACTTCCTTTTCATCTACAACTGGTGAGGCACTCTGACCCGCTGAGCATTGAATTTGCCTCTACCTCACCTCGCTGAGCTTTAGAAAAGGCAATTTTCTGTTGTCAAAGTCATCACCACCTGCTGCTAACCTCTCCACATTTATAACTGACCCCAACCCTCAATGACACCACTCCAAAACTTCCTATATATTCACACAAATTCTGTATGCAACCCCTTAACTTCACTGGGCTGGCTGCTGGTACCACAGGAGGGCTGGCAGAACGTGTCTCTTTGCTCATGGGATGACAAATACGACCAGTGTAGGTCTACTGTATTTTTAACTGCAGCAGTAGATGCTGTAATGGCATGCTTGAGAAATTTCCTTAGGCAGGGCATTCAGGTTGGACAGGTTTTGTATGTACCTGTACAGTTTTCACACACACCTGCTGTAGAATTGAGTACAGTAACTAAACAATGGAGAGAGGTTCATTAGCAGTTACTCCACCGGTTATTTGCATCACATGGATTAACTTTTTTTTTTTAAAAAGTGCAATAACAAAGCCTCCTGTATTAAAGAAAATTAAAAGAAAATTAAAGAAAATCCTAAAATGATGAGCAGTATGTAGAACAAAGCTGTGAATTACAGGTCTACAATGAGACCCAGCAGGGTTTGTCAAAGTGGCAGACAATTAGTGGAAATCCCTAAGGCCTTGTACAATCATCAAGGCTTTCATGGAAGCATTAAGCCCTACAGTATGTTCAGATCTGACCTGAGCACCCCAAAAGCCTTATGTAACCTTGATCTGTGATAGTTACAAGCTGATACCCAATCCTACTCCACTGGTATAAAACAGGGTGGACAGACTCAAGAAATAAGGAATAAAAGGACAGTTATGTTTTGAATCCTAGCTCTGTCAAGGTATTCTAATACAGATACATACTAGCAGCGACCTATGTCAAGCAGTGTACTGCTGGCAGAAAGGGTTGAGTTAAAAGCCACACTTCTGAGTCTGTGCTGCCATTCCTGCTTTCACAGGCTGGTTAGCTACATCTTAAGAGTTACAGCCGCACAAACTAGACTGCCAAAAGGTCTTCCAAAGTGGAAATTACTTATCTCTACAACTATTCCCTAATCCCAATCAACAACGAATGCATTGCAAGACTTGGGTGTAAAATGACAGCAGGTCTGAAAATCTCAGAACTCCACTGGTTTGATTCCTTTCTCAAGTTCAAAATCTTGGGGACCTATCTAAAATGCTACTGATTTGTATTAAAACTAGCACAGTGAACAGTTGGCTTTGGGAACTAACCCTCTCCATACTAAGCAAGTAATGAGACTCAAGTCTGGGCTCCTGGATTTCCATTTGCTTTCCCATGCTTCTTTCCTGCACTGCTTTTCAGTACTGAAATTGAGCAGAGTGGCTGCAACCTAAAAGACAGTGAGTGTTGCCAGAGCTTTCCAGAGATTCGTTTCATTCATTCCATAAAATCTAAATCTGCAATGGACAGTAACTTCAATGTATTGTACTTGTTAACTTTGTTTGAATCCCATTGGTTTTTGTTGTGAAAAGGCTTCCTGCTACAACAAACAGCAGCATTCCAATTTATACTGTTCACTTTTGCTTTCCCTTCTATACCAGGTGCACGCTGGGCTATTGCCATGGTATTAATCCACTGATCAATGGGTTTGTCTTCTGTCAAATGGTGAGCTCAAACATCCAGCAAAGCAGGCAGGTAGGCTGTTAAGAGTATAGTTCCACAGGCAGCTGACCTTACTCTAACGGCTCCTACACTTGGCTGGGCTGTCACCACTTTTCTCACCTGCCCAGTAATAACTCCGGCCTATCACAAGGACCTTCCAAGAGCTATTTTAATAAATTAAAACATCAGGAAACACTTCAACTCTTTTTTTGTGTGCTGCTGTTTTTTCTTGCAACTTTAGCAACTTAAAGTGACTCACAGAGTATCTGATGAGCAATCGTTTTGGCATGAGTTTAGCAGGGGAAATAACACAGCCAGGACCAGAAAAGGACCAGAAACTCTCCTTTTCAGGTGAGCTGTTAAATCTGCATGCTCTGCCTCATAAAACTACACTGTGGCTGACTGTGTGGCACCCAGTAACTCAACTGTGTGTTCAAATCTCATGCAAGGAAGCTTTTACATCCAGGCAGTGTAGCAGGATGGCCCCAGTGCTCAGGTGTCAGGATCACGGTGTGTGTATGTACCTGTCTACATAAAGTAAAATGGTCAGTTCTTGTTTTTTCCTATGTTTCTGAAGCTGGCAAGAATCAATCTGTAGGGTAGTCAGTTCTGGCTGTTTCTGCTGAACTCGCCTTGACCCCACGAGGGCCTGACTAATAGAGGAGGCCTTCAAAGTGTCTCCCTCCACTACATCTTGGCACAGTAGTCACTCTTTTCTTCCCTTGACTGCACATGGACTCTTTCTCCTGTCTCTTTTGGTATCATTCTTTCCTCTTGAGTTAACGTCCCTGCGTACTTCTAAGATATTTTATCTTTGGCTTTCTCCATTCTTGTTCACTTTCTCTCTCTGCTTCCTTTGCAGGCCACGTACCAGCAGGACCAGTGGTACCCAGCTGGCAGCCTCAGAGGTGCCCAGCTGCCCCTCTGGGACACCTCGACCACAGCAGCAGGGCAGCCACGCAGGGCGCTGCACAGGTGAGTGGTGCCTGTGTCACATCTCATTAGGGGTCACTCTAGGAGAAGGGAAGAGAGGAGTTAGAGGCTACAACACACCATTAAAAGTCATTCTCCCAGCCTTTCTCACTGACAGTTGTCATTTGCAGGTTTTTTTTCCCCAGTTTGGGTAGTTTTCCACTTTTCAGAGGTAATCTTTTTTGTTTTTTTTTTCCCCCAAAGGAGCAGACAAGTATTTTGACCATATATAGTGACTTACAAAAGCAGCAGTCAGTCCTGAAAACGATCTCAAATGCTGAACTTCTCTTGCCAGAGCAGGTTTGGCATTCCCCAGAGAGTAAAGGCACAGCTCAACACGCAGCTTTGGTCATCTCTCTGCTAAACTGAGTCAGTGGCAGAAGGAATAGATATGGGGGAAGGGGGAGAAAACATCACAGAAAGAGGGGTTTTGTTCTGCTTTTAGACAGGGAGAAAAATGTGACAGAAGTAGGGAGGAACCAAAACAGTGGAGGAGAACTGAACAAGGGAAATGAAATGGAGAGAACAGCCACAACAGATTATAAATATTAGATCTGAGTGCAAAGTACTAAAACATCTTGCTAACAGTATTATTCCACTTATGTATACCAGTACAAAGGAAGATCTTACTGAAACCAGTAATGGGAATTCAACCAACTTCACTGATGCAGGATCAGGGCAATATTCAGCTTTGTCGTAAACAAATCCCCCCCAAGCCCCCACCCCACCATTGTTTTTGTAGGCCTCTGCGTTCTTCAGCCAGTGGTGGGATTTAGCTTTCACTGAGTTATGCTAAAATCTCCCCAGTGGAGTAATGTTCAAAGGCAGAAAAAAACACAACCCAACCCTAAAACACAAGACTTAGGCAATGTAACACCAACAGTTATTCACTGAATCTTGGCTTTTCAAAGGACCCAAGGGAACTACATACTCAGAGCCAACTGCATTTCAATGGCACATAAGTGCCCAACACATTTATGCTCATTTGAGATATCCGTCTTACTGGAAATCGATGGAAAAATAGTTAAAAACTGGGAAAATTAAATTATTTATGTGCTCTAGAAAGAAGCGTTATTATTATCGTTTAATAAGTTGTCCCTCTTTAGTCAAGATAATCACTCCATTAGGAAATCTCAGAGGATGACCAGCCTTGTTTTTAATGATTCAGAGAAGCCTTACGCTCACAATCAGAGTGCTCAGATCCAAATGTATTGTCCTGCTTTTCCTGTGTATCATCTTCCCTTAAAAAACGACCGTCCCACCTGCTCTACTCCTTCTGCTTAATACCCTCCCATCCTCTAAACAGTGCTGTCCAATTTTCACAGGAAAGGGTGGACTTAATTTGTAGAACTACTGCATCGGCCTCTTTCCCCAAACAGTTTCCCACCACCGTGTGACACTAAGATTTACTTGCCATCAAGACACAGTTTCAGTACAACCCAGCCCCTGCCTGGGAACAACAGCTCTGGTTTACTTGTTCCCAGTAGTTCCTTAAAGCATCACTTCCAGCATGTTCTTGATTTCTCTCCTGTTAACCAAGCATGAGTCATCTTCCACAATTTTGGAGAGGGTGGGAAGCAAAAGGTCTCGCATTAAGCTGTAGCACTTTGCAGTAGTGATTTAACTATAAGGTCTATAAAAGGCTGTACATTAATTTGTAGCACTGGTAGGTCTCTGCAAGGTCACCTCATGTTCTGCATTTCAGGAAATAGCCTTTTTCACCCTAATGTACCCATAGTTCTTTCAAGTAATAAACAAGTATCTTGGTGCCGAAACAAACTTGCAGGAGTTTTTGGTGTTTTTTTTTTAACAGGAGTTCAGAAAACAATGAAATACTCTTGTTGCTTATGCCAACTTTCCATAGCCACTCCTTCCATTTGAACTGAAACTGAGCTGCCTTTAGAAAGTACAAAGACTGGGGTGTTATTGCTCTTTAAGTAATCATAGTCTAGCTGAAGGTAGGTCAGGTTGGAGGCACCTGTGAACCCGAGCTTCTCACTCACTTCACCAATTGTGGGTTGTCACACCTGGTGAGCAACATTCCTGACTGGGTGGATTTTTCTCCTTTAGGTGAGCTAAGATCACCTGCTCAGGAAATACAGCTACATTCAATATATAGTCAATCTGCTGGCTTTGAGAGCCACTTTTTAGAGTTTTTTTCTTGGTTTCCAGAATTTGGGTGAGATGTAGGGAGGACAAACCCAATGATCTTACATGAAAGATGGTGCAACTCCTGTTCTATACAATTAAGATTTCCCAGTAGGGAAGCACAGGCTAGAGTGTAACACATACCTAACAGCTAATATCAACTTTGCCAGTATCAGTGAGTCTTCTCAGTTGTTGTTCTCTCCTCTCTAAAAACAATAGTGTGCATGTTAGCACAAAGCCAAAACGTGGATGAAAAAGATTTGATATAAAGCTGCGAGCAGAGTGAAGTCCCTTATGTTTGCAGGGCAACCCTTTGCTAAAGGTAACGTTTGGCATTTGCAACTAGCGTAGCTCCCCTGCATGTTTTTATAGACGTAACTGCTCATGGCTGTTACTGCTCATTTGTGTTTCACAGCAAACAGGACTTACCTCCAAGTGAAATACTTTAACTTCAGAAGAGGAAGGCTACCTGCAGCTCTGCCTCTGTATTTTGTTAATGTGCAATTTTAGTTAAGCATTTTGAGTAACTGGGATTATTTTAATCTGTACAGCTCTGTCCAATTCCCACTACTAATATCCTCTGTCTTCCCAATTACAAGATTAAAAAAAACTGATGGCAAATTCAGTCTGTTAGTCACACTGTACTTAAAATATACTTTGTAACAGACGTGAGGGAGAAGCCATCTAATTACAAATGAGACTACAGGGCACCTTAGCACTCCCTTCTTATAGCAGAAATATGTTGAAATTAACTGCCACAGGAACAGTGTATGACAGCTTTGAGCACAATTTAAAGGAGCTAAGTATGGCAGGCTGTAGGGGGGAAATGTGAAGATGGTGACTACAAAATACAGCAGTTTCTAATCCTACTGGGTGCCTCCACAGAAATGTAAGTATCCTGCTGACCACTGCTGAAAAGATACTGAAGGTACTTGTCAAATGCTTGTTTTCATCCAGTTACCTGCATTATGCACATTTAACGACCCTTCAGTGTTTTTGAACACACATAACTGAAGTTACAAAAGGTCTTTTACTTCAGTCCAATGCCTCTTGCAGACCACTATTCTCCCCCCACATCTCCACAGCACTGCAAGGGATACAAGTGCTCTGCAAAATACTGTTCCCCCCCTGCTCCCATATCTGACTCAGAACACAACAGCGTAATAGCAGCAATATAATGGTTATGAACAATGGCGTAACTCAAACCAAGTGTCTAGTCGTGTGAACCCTGTGTTTAGGGTGACTTTTCATCTCAATATTTTTTCCAGCCTATGAGTATTTGCCAGCACACATAGCTACAGGAAAAAAAAAGAACTGTGTTTTGTGAAAACAAAAGCTTATAGATGTTTACATTTGAATTAATGCTGGCATGTTAATGCATGAATATGTCCTGGAGAAAGTCATTGTTACTCCCTAATTCTATTTCCTCCTCCAAATAAATTCAGTTTGATATTTCCTCCTGGCTGTGCCTGAAATTGGAGACTTTTCTTGTTGTTGCAAACCATAATGCTGTCTTTTTCTGAGAGGAAATTGGTCTGAAGGTTTTAACAATTGTGGATGTTAGAACATAGGCTAAAGGCATGATTGTTTGGAAGCGCCTACAATATGCTTAAGAAATCTGACACTATTCATGGCGCCTCTTTAAGCTGTATTCATGGCAGCAAAGAACAGGGATTCAATTATATTTGCTCCCCCACAGACCATTTTCTAACTTTTTTAGTGCTGTCTCCCTTAAATGCCAAGTGGGTTGAAGAATTAAAAAAAAAAAAAGAAGTTATTTAGCTCAGAAATTACAACCAGCACAGTACAATTCTATACAAGGCAAAAGCTCAGGCACTTCCTGAGTCGCATACTGACCGAAGATGGAAGAAACTTAGTTTACCTTCACTCTTTAGGCAAAACTAAAGGAAGCATTATCCAGGAATTGCATTGCTCCACCTCTTTCACACCAATATGCATACTAAAAAGAAAGTGAAAAAATATCCATGACCAATTTACAATCAGCAATTCACTCTTGGGTTTGACTCAGAGTTTGCTCTCCCTAAGGCGAAGGAAGCAGCATGACAGCCAGCCTTGAACACTTCTCTCATTCCCTCTGGTAACCAAAAGCACTGAACCTGGTTCTATTTTCAAAGGACCCAAGGGGGTCCTTTGAAAAGCAAATACGATTACTAATTTAGTTTTTCTACACAGAAGAGAGAACTACAGAAATTTTACCTGCACTGTGAAAAGCAAGTTGAATGTTTTCTTCTGAAGAATTTCAGCTCTAAGTACCCCCAGGCCAAAAACACTTGTTGGTTTCAACGTGTGCTGCTTTAAATGGCACGCGCTATTGTGCTTAAGTTGTAAGAAATGGTTATTGCAAGCAGTAGTTCCTTAGTCAATGAAAGGTTTGTCTTTATCAGGAACAGTTTATTTCCAATTCCTACACGATTATATAAAGCATCTGGACTGCTTTACACCAACCTATAAGCTGTTCCTTAAGTCTCCTTCACTACTACAGAAACAGAAGGCGGCAGACTTCTGCATTTCTATTGCCTTTTAAACCTGTAATCTGCAGATCCACAAGTGTGATGTTCCTATGAAAAAAAAAAGTATAGAAACTAGACCTAAAGATAGCACAGCAGGGAGGAGGCAAAAGTTTGTTAGAGGAAGTCATTTGAAAGAATCAGCAGCTATATGAAGAAAGACAATCCAAATGGTAATACTCTAAAACAACACGAGCACCTATGAGATAAAAGGGAAGATCCTCTCACAGGTTAGTAGTGGTCAAAAGAAAATAAAAAGTAAGAGGAAACAACCAGTTTTCAAACAAATAGAGTTAAGGAAAAACCTTTGTTTTGTGCTGCCTGTCACTAGTTATACCCATGATAGCAGTGCAATGGGAGTGGATCTGGAGAGTGAAACAGTTGGAGCCGAAGTCCCAGGAGCTACACAATGGCAATTTTCTGGGGAGAGAGAAGTACTTTTTTCTAGCTCTAGTTTGGTCCAAAGGACAGAGTGCCTGCTCGTAGTTATAGCTCACCCTCTCATTTAGTTTTATCTGAAGGAAATACAGTTTATGCATCCTGAGACTGCTCTGCAACATGACCCAAAGAACTGTAAGTGGTGGATCCAAAGAGATTCGGCTGAAAAGTACACACCAAAAAACTACAGTAGATGCACAAACTAATGCTTTGAAAAACACTGAATAGTGAGATTGTGAAGTATGTTTTAATAATAAACACACAAAATTCTTCCATGATTGCCATCTGTAAAATTGGTAAGCTGCTGAGCATTCAAGCTCTAGAACGAAAAATTAATGAAATCAGTGTTTAATAAGTAACTTCACACTTCATGCATGTACTCCAACAGCCCCCTCATCTGCAGAGCACACAGATGGGCTCTAAACAAATCACTTAAGGTACAGTTACAGCCTGTACAGGGCTGACAGGTGAACCAGAAGTGGAAAGAATTCACTCATGATAAGGACAGAACTGACTATTCTTCACTCTGTGAAGAAGTGATATGAGCACAGTGATAGGGAGAAAGGGAAGACTTCACTCTAAAATCATAAATATCATGGAGAAGGTGAATATATGAGATTATCATTAGGTATGCTGAATACCACCAGAATCAGAAACATCTTCATTAAAAAGTTTTAAGGAATAAACCAGTACTTCTTCAAGTGGCACAAAGAAACTGTGGAACTCTGTTGTACGATAATATGGAGGCCAAACATATTCAAAAGGGGATTCAGAATAGGATTAAATAAATTTGCTAGGTCTGTAAAGAGGTATTAAGCATAATAGAATTGAATACAGTTTTCCAGTTCAGAAAATTCCACCAATCTGAAGTTGGGAGAGTATTCCAGAGGACAGCTCACACTCTACTGATCCAAACTCTGACGGTCCTCCTAAATTTGCAACTGTAGTACATTGTTTGAGAGGATGCACAATTAGTTGCCTCGTATGATCCAGTACTGCTAGCCACGTGATCCTACCTGAATGGCTTTAGATAGGTATTACTCATATAATGTTTTAACAGACCTTTTTCCTCCTGTTTTCAAGATGAAAGGAATAAAACGGAGCAGAATATTTTGAAGTTTCTTAGATAGTATTAAATGTTCCTACCAGCAAAAGGGGTCAGTATCAGTTGTTTCTTCCATTATACTTGGGTTGGGTTCATTGTCTCAATGTGGTGGTAGGAAAAAAAAAAGGGGGGGGGGCAGGGATTAGGGAGGGAAGGTTAGAATAACAAAGATAGGAGAATGATGTCCTTTTTTCTGCTGCTGCTTGCAGCTAAGATGTTTGAATGATCACTGCAAAAATAACTGCCTATTTCTGAAATTCAACTTTAGCTTTTGGGGATATTTCTGGTGAAAAGCAAGGATGAAGAGGGCAGTATCTGGGTGAAGGAAATACTTTTCAGTGCTCTGGTTGTTTAGAATTCCTCTCTGGTTTGCCAAACTGGTCAACGTGCACAAAGAGCGTAACTATATTTGCTGGGCAAAAGAAAAAAAATAAAGCCATAGTTAAAGTAGAGTGATGTACGGTCGGAAACTAAGGTTCACATTTCAGTTGTTGCTTTGCAAAAGACTGTGGTACATCACTTGATTTCCCAGCCTTGTTCGATAATAGTTTATTTTAGAATTATGGTGATTGGGAAGGGGGAATTTCACCAGAGTGCTGATAAATGACTGGCAAAAGGAAGAGATGGTGAAGAAGTATTTACAGGAACTTTTCATGCTGTAAGAAGTTGTAGCTCACATGTACCAACTTCTTAGTAAACAATTCATGTAGCTTTTCATTTATAACATTTACCATGACTGCAGGGAATACAGAATTCTGCAAAACAGTTCTATGAAATTCTGCTAAATCTTGGTACTTTTGAAAATTAAACAGGTGAGTAACATTGTCATAATCTTACCAACCTCCAATATATTTTCATTTTTTGAAGTAAAACTGCTAATAAGAGGGTTTATTTTCTACATGATCTCTTTTCCCTCCTCCACTGCAAGCTCAGACATTAAATTTTTGGAAAATACTGAGCAATACCTGGGGGAGGGGTGGGAGTGAAATCATCATCATCAACTGATGCATGCAAAACTAGGACATTTTGAAAATGTTAATGATGTTTAATGCACTGATATAATGAGAAGCAAATGCGGGTCAAAAAAACCCCAGCAAGTTACATTAAGCCCATAAATCCATAAGGCTAAACAACCAGTGAAACTGAAAACTAAACATAACCTGCCACTTAATTTTTCTAAAGCTCTGATAAAATAAGGCATGGAGTTTTCTACAGCTTCTCAGACAAGTTAAAATAATTTAGTACTGTTGAAGAAGAAACAGCTGATACAATATTACCAGGGATAAAATATCAGTATGGCTCTGTATCATTAAATATGCTTTACTAACTGTTGTTAAATCTCAAGATGAAAAACAAACTGCATACAAATACACAGAGCACATTTATAAGAGAAAATAGTTCAGCTCTTAAAATTGTTCACGTGTTCACATACAGAGAGATATTACAAGCAAATTGAGTGTATTACTTAACTTTCCTTCATAGAGTGAAGAAATAATCTAACGTTATGTATTTTAATTTACTTCCAACAACTAAACTCTTCATTTGTCTCTCTACTGCAGGACACCGAAAGGCTGTTTATAGACTTTGGCCAAAGACTTTGCACCCAGCTGCAAGTTCCAACTCAGACTGCAGTGGGCTGTTCCTACAAACAAGGTGAGAAAACTCATTGTCCTGGAAGAGGAAAAACTTTAAAGGAGTAATGGATATTTTACTGCCTTCTTTTTCAGTTTATGGGAATGAGTTTACTAAGTGTTAAGGTTGATTTTCTCCCCCATTAATGCTCATTTCTCCACTTGTTGTAGTCACTTTCTAGCTATGAAAAAAAAGTTATTTCTCAAGAGCTGTTTTATTGGATTAATGTCTGTAAGATAGTTTTGTCTCCCGTAATGTTGCTTTATAAAGATGTATCAGTGATGACTAGGTTAAATCCAGAGTTGATAAATGGTCTGAGAATAATATGTCAGAAATAAACTAGCATCAAAGCTTCAACAGCCATCTGTAAATTGCCTACAGATGCAAACATCTATTTTATTTCTAAATCCCAAAGGTTAACTCTTGCTGCACAACCTGAGTGATTATGCACAAGACCTGCTCTGATGCTCTCTACGCATACTCTGGAGATGCATTTTCAAATACCTAAACATCTCTATAAATCTTGCCTTTAGATGCTAGTAACCTGCAGTCATGTCATTCACTAACTTTAATTCTCCCAGTTTATTTTTTTTGGTTTGGGGTTTTTTTTAAATATTCCCCTAGTTTTACTTTGTTGTGCTTCTAAACACAGAAACCAAACCCAAGACAAGTCCTTGGAAAGAGTGGGGTGGATGGCAGGCAGTAAGAATCTCACATACCTCTTGTTGTGCATACCTTTGAACACTTCATTGACAAGGTTTCCTTGGGAGGATAACATTCTGATGGTGGGCCAAAATATTCCCGTGCTGTTCCTGAGGTTTTGGAGTAAGGGTCTGAGCAAACAGTGGAAGTCTTTGAGTGCTGGCCACCTCGTATGTCTTCTGTTGATCTACAATGGAGTAAACAACTAATGTATATTAATTAGATCATGTTCTTTCCTGAACATTAGAACTTGAGAAACAGGCAGACGCTCCTGTTAGTGGAACCAGCTAGCCCGCTTCACACGTATCTGATCTTTTTTGTTTGCCTGTTTGGAAAGCAAATATCCCAAATACTTGCATAAATTCATGTTCACAAGGATATTTGCACTTCATCAATTTTATTTTGGAAAACTGTGTACTCGCTGAGTAGGCTGGCTGATTTCTTTTTAATGATATTTGAAGAGGAATCTAAAATCGACCCCCAAAAAATTTCTCATGGCTACAATTAGACCCTTCGTTTGTATACTTCAAAATGGAATTGTCCACTTTGCTGCAATGACATACAGCTCCACATCTGAAACCTAATGATTTCTAAGGTTGGTGAGATTTAGATTATTCTATGGGAAAAGGCAATTTGCCCTTTTTTAACTGAGCTGACACTCAGATTAAAAGAAACATTGGCTGTAAATTGTTTTATAAATGTCTGGTTTAATCTGTTCTCCTTCATCTGAAGGAGAATTGGAGCTTGCTTTTTTCAACGCACAGCTGGATGATTTTGTTATTAAAGGGCATTTTAAGTCTCATTCAGCATTATTATTTTTAAAAGTCTTCTTCCTATTAAGTTTTTATCTTGAATTTCTTATCCACAGATCAGCATTTTCAACTGTAGTTTTGTTTCCTAGTATCACTGCGCTTCACTAAGGTTTATCTTCATCCAACTCTAGATTCAACTTAGAAATATTATCTCGTTCATCCACATTAAATCATGTTCTTTGTAGTTTTTACATTTTAATTAAGACATTCAATAACAAGACCAATGCTAACATCTCTGCGTGTAGTTGCCAACAGCTCTATTTGGCCGAAACATTTCTGATTCTTCTGACCTTTGTCCTGTGTCTTGTGCAACCACCAAAGCATCCTGCGCAGCTGTGTCACATAAATTAAATAAGCTGCGTGATTTATAAGACTTTCAGTTAACTTGAAAGCAATCCCTTTGGTACTTCTGATGCAGCTGCTTCTCTCTATTGTACCCTGCTACTTGCCAGAAAACAAAACAAAACAAAAAAAGCAATCCCCCCCCCAATGTTCAGCAACAGAGTACAATTAGGGAAAAAAAAAAAAAAAAACCTCTTTCTTTTTGATGCTTTTTTTCTCACAATGGCCTATTCTGGCCACCTTGGCTCCTGTTTTCTTTCAGGACTTTCCAGTCCAGGATAACACAACTCTTTCTCCTCAGCAATGAGAGGAAGCTTGCTATAGAAGTTTCAGACAGAAATGCATTTGCAAAGAGAAACACTCTGGCTAGAAAGTCTTGCTCGTAAAGGGATGAAAGCATTAGATACCCAAATTACAGTTTCCACAAAACTGTTCCCATCTATTTCATTATAGCATCTGGAGGTCTTTTGGTCCATTGGCCTAAGCCTTCACCAAAATACTGAAATTTCCTTACAAAAGCAGCTGGTTTCGTTGTGAGAGCTAAGCAGGAGAAATGCTGTTAGGTTAAGCCAAACTCCATCAAAATAACTGATGAAAAAGTTTTTTTCGATTAGTTGGAGTGAGGGCTGCTGCCTCCCAGATTCTCGGCTTGACTCTAAGAATTATCTTCATGGCTGTTGCAGATCTGTAGCTGCAGCTTCCCTTCCTCTAATCCGCAGAAGATACACGGATGGTCTGTTGGCCTTTACAGTCCTTCCACCAATTTTCAGTCTACATGTCCAGTCATTTGAAACTAACAGCAACAACAAAAAGTCCAGAGAAGCGCTTTACTAAGAAGTGGTGGTTTAATTTGTAGCTGTCCTTTCACACAGTGCTTTGATTATGCTATATATAAAAAAAAAAGAAACCCACCAAAAAATCCAAAACCCCAACTCTTTTTTTCCCCCTCCACAGCGCAATTAATACATTCTTGGTATTTGCTGCTTTCACTTCTAATATGTTCAAGATATTTTAACTATATCCCCTGCTGATCTCTGCTTTTGCTAAGGACAGTCATTCAGCCTCTGAGGATGATTCTTAGGTTGACCTTTGTTCCCATTTCTCTCCAATTTTTCATGATTTAAGAGAGACAGCAGAAAAATTCATTAGCTATTTTCATAATACAATAGGATTACTGCCACCCAAATGTTTTATACTTAGCCATAAGTAGTCCTTCTAGTCCACACAGTGCTCTTCACTACTGCTTTTATTCTCATCCTGTTTTTCTTGCTAAAATGCATATTATCATGGAGTACTTCAGTACTTGAGCTTTTCAGTAATCTTAATTTCCTCTCCCTCTTTGCCTCTATTCTTAAATTGCCCTACAGTCATGCCCCCAGAGACTAAACAGGAGTGATGATCACCTTATTGCCATGGCCAATTTGCTGGTGTTTAGAGCTACAGACCTCTCTCTTACAATGCAATCACTGGCACCCACTCAAAGGAAAACAGCCTTCTCACTTCTAATGTGCTGTAGGTCAGCCAGGCTGAAAGAAGTGTTATATCCTAAGAGTTTATTTGTCACTCCAAACCCTCTATTAGTTGATTTGCTTATTGTGGTGATAGGGGCTGACCTACTATCAAGCGCTGCAAACAGCCTTAGACAGTTAAACAACTACTCATCTATTGACTGCGATTACTGAACTTAATATTGTTTTGGATTAATATGAACTTGTTCACAGCTGAACTAGAGCAACCTGAGAATTCAGTAAGTCCCTGTGTAGGTCTCAGTCACCTAACATTCTCATTTAAGCAATGTGTATTTGCAAGCCTTGGCTTGCTGTCACCTGCTGACCAGTCTCTTCAGGAACTGTACTAAGACACATGGCCACCCTTCACCCAGTTGTGACCCAACTTGATCCAGATAACCTCATGAAATTCACATCTCTGACTGTGCCACACAGCCTATCTTTCTCCCCGCTCTCGAGCTCATTACAAAGAAAGTTAAAAATTGTTTAAAATTTCTAAGCTCTCTGGTTCCAGATGTGGCATGCTCACACTTCATGATTTCAAGGCTGAGTAAATGCTTTCTCTCCTACTGTAATATGAAGGTATTTAAAAGCAAACACACAAACAAGATGACCGACGTTATAGACCTGCTGTGCTGTGTTTCTTTAAGGTGATAAAGACATACCTTCCATTGTATGGGTACGGTTTTCTCGCTCTTCTGTCTTCCTCATATCTATCAGATCCGTGATTCTCATGGTGCCTGTATTGCTTATCTTGGTATCGTCTCCCGGCATGAGACATCTTGTTTCTTACATGTATTATTTCTCTCTACAATAACTTCCTGAGCCAGAGAAATAAAACTAGTTAATTTTACAGCTCTACTTAGTTATTCATTGACCAGCACTCACATCCATTTCATGCTGATTCAAGACACAGTACAGACTTCCTTGAGAAGCGGAGGAAGTAAACCCCTTTAAACTACAAGTAAAGTAACTTCACTAAAGAAAGAAGTTTTTCTTTACATTTTCCTATTCACCAAGTAGTTGTAATTCAACATTTATTGCACTTGGCTTATTTACTAGGTCTGCTCTGACTCTCCTACAAGGCAAGGCACGATGTCCACGAAGAGCACGAGCCTTGGCTTCGCTAACGTTGTCTCTCTTACATGAAGTATTAAACCCAGCAGACACCCCAGTGCACTGCAGGAGCGTGCATACAGCTGCCACGGACAGCAGGGCAAAGCTGAAAGGGCCAGCCGTGAGCTCTGTGCTGGAAGTTTCTGAGAGGAGGGCACCCGTCGGGGTAAAGAGAGGCAGTACCCAATGTCGCACACGATCTGGGTAAACATCAGGTACAGGCGAAGCTGTGCTGGGCCGAAAATACGTTTGCAGGAAGATAAATACTTGATAATCTGGTATGAAATACTACAGGGATGCCATTTCCTGAAAGTGCCTGTACCCTTTCAAGCGCAGCACACCCAAGCCCTGACCTGCTCAGCAGCGAAGCGATGGTTTGCCTTCACCACAGCCCCTCAGCGTTACCGCAGCAGCACCTGCAGTCCGCTCAGTTTTGCCTGATCAAGCCGAGGACTCGCTTAAGGACTTCCCCTCCGTCTCCCAAGGGTGTCACTAGAATAAATAAATAAATTTTTATTTGTTT
>VZSZ01010467.1:171762-276025 GCA_013398815.1 Ibidorhyncha struthersii
TAAAGCCAACTCCATTGACTGGCAGTGCTCGTGGTGGGAGGTAGGAGAGGTATGGAGGATGGAAGGCAAAAGCAAATGGGGGAGACTTGTCCCACGGAGGACGTGGGTGGGAACGGGTCGTGATACGGCGGACGGGTTGAAGAGGGAGGGTGAGCAACTAAACTGCTCTGGTCTGAAGCTGCCTTTTAGGTAACTGCCCGTTTGAACGCCTGCAGTCTGGTTAAGCCATCCCCGCACCAGATCTCCAGGGGCTTTGCCTCCTCGCTGTCAGCCCGTGCTGTTTCCCTTACGCAGGAACACCGCGCTGGTCCCCTCAGGGTGCTTTCTGGTGGGGATATATCTGTGTTTGTAGAGAGCCTGGGGCTGACCCGGGGACCCGCACTGCAGCAACCGACTCGTTCGTTGCGCAGCCCTACACACCAAGGCAATCCGTGCCCAGGAATGGCGCTGTGGCACCGTGCCCAGCTAATGTTGAGCCTTGGGAAGCTTTCCCGAGGCTGTGGTGGTCCCCTGCACAAGAGCTGGGACCAGAAAATCCCTTTTCTGTCCAAGGGCTTGGGTGCCAGTGCTTCTTGAATTTCGGCTTAAGATACACAACTGTTGGTGCAGTCCTATGCTAGGGCGAGATCTGAAATCCCCTGTAAGTAACACGCGGGTACCAGAGGAACCGCTGTCCCTGAAATGAGATAACTACAGAAACTGAACACTTAAGAGATGTGTTACGGAACTTGCTGGAGCAACTTGATTCCCCGTTCCAGCTGAGCCGCGTTAACGGCTTCTTTTGCTGTGTACCATTCTCACCTGGCCCAGACCTCTTCCGCTGTTCCTGGTTTCAGCTGTACAGTTCATCTTCCCTCTGTCTTGCACTAACCCTCGTAGTCGCTTGATCACGGAGTAAGCCAATTCGGCGTACTTTCCAGCCAAAACCAATTTACTTTCTGCTGTTTTAGTGAGTCGAATTGGTTTTGTGCTGCACTCAAACGTGTGCTGGAGCAAGGGCTTGGCAGAAGCACATGTCCCACAGGGAAGGAACTGGGGGAGGCACGGGGGGAGAGGGCTACCTCTCTTGGCAGCAGTGAGTGGTGAGTACAACTGAAGCCTTAACGTGAAGTTGCAGTTTGAGAGACTGCTACCTATCAGTTAGTCACTACGCCTTCTCGGTTTGCAGCTGTCATCCTGCTAGCAAAGGCAGTCTAACAGAGGGAATGGTTTACTGCTGCATAGTTCTGTTTGTTTCTAACCCTTACTGTTTCTAATTAAAAGGAGTTTGGGCTAGTTTGGCAGATTTTACCCTGAAGGAGATAAGGGTGCCTGTATGAATTCTGTTCTTCCTGTCTAGGTGATAAACATTTGGGAAATATGTTCTTCACTTCCATCCAGCAGAGGATGTCTGCTCTTGATGGGGGGCATAAGGAATCGCTTTAGGTAGCTTTAGGTAGGCAGGTTTCATACAAACAGTAGAAAAATCACAAGGAGACATGTCTGGAAACAGACTTTTTTGAGGGGGCTGAAATGTGAAAGTACCTTCACAGCCACTGTCTACAGCATAACTAGTAGTTTTGTTAAAGAATTTGTCTTTCTGGGCTGAAAGGGTTGGGGTGTGGCCATTTTGGTTTGATGGAAAACTGGGTGGAAGTGAGGGGATACAATTACGGACTGAGTCAAATTCAGTGAAGCTGACGGGCAAAGTAAGTGCTTAAAAAGCGGTTTAAGTCATTATGGAACCAGGTAGCTGAAATAACAGGGTCGCAACCGACCCAGAATTACATGGTGAGATCTACATTAAAAACTCAACTATGTGACCCAAGGGATTTTCCCTGGGAACTCATAAAGCAAACACAAGGCATTGAGGTAGTGATTGCTGGAGTTGCCTATATATGACATAAGAATCAGTGAAAAAAAGCTGCAGAAAATGGTGCTGAATAGGGAGAAACAGCCAGAGGTAGCAGTAGGAAGGTGTCTCTAAGGAGAAAAATGTAGAAGGAGCTCACTGGTACTGGCTGAATTTGGATGAGACCCATCAAAGAAAAAGACCTCATTGCTTGTTTTTGCCTTGTTACAGGTAAAAGGGTGCTGTGTTGTATGTGAGCAGACAGGTTTGTATCAAAGGTATGCCTGATTCTGTCGTCAATTTCTCCTTTTAATAGAAATAACTTTTGTGACTGGATTTTGGCTAGCTACTGAAGTCCTGAGGGACTGATTTGCAGAAAATGAAGTGTGAAAAATTTTGATTTTTTTTTTTTCTTGTAATTTACTTGAGTAGGTCACATCTGTGTCTTGGATCAATGCAGGCCTGGATACTTGTTCCAGTGTAACAAACCAAACCAAACCAAAATAAAACCCAATCTAGGTATAGGGTACAAGGTGCTGTAAATAGACCACCAGGGACAGATGTCTCCAGCCAGGCAGGCAGGGCACCACTGGAGTCTGTTCAGTCTGACAGGAACACTAAGCTCCTGAGATCAGCAGGACTAAAATTAGCTTTAGAACATTTTTTTTCTACCCTCTTGGTGGTGTTTTTACATGAAATCTGTTGTTTATTGTTATAAACAACCAGAAAAGAATTTGGGTTGAAGGCTTCCTTTTATTTCTTTTTTTTTTTCTTTTTTTTTTTTTTTCTTAAAGAGATTTTGAAATGCCTGGTCTTTGGAATGGAAGGTAAGTTGAGTTTGGGAACTAAGTAATTAGCTATGTGTTGGTCATTTTTTTCAATCCTAGTGGAACAAATCCTATCACAACACCAACTACTCCTTCAGCAAAAGAAATGTAAACAATCGTGACTGATTTAATGTTAATATTGTATCCTTAGTGTGTGCTATTACAATATATATTTTTAAAAGCAATAGAAGTCGTCCTTAGGCTTCTTTTATTGTTGTCCTTGGTAATGTGTGACTTGTTTGGTTGATAGTTGTTTCTTTTCCAAGGCTGAGTCCTTCCCAGCATCTTCTGAGCAATTGCCTAGTTCTGATTTAAAGATCTTACAACACAGTTGTCTGAAAAGTGGGATTTTGTCACACTGAATCTGGACTCTGGCTGGGGAATAGCCAGCTTCTGGGACACATCCAAAACAGGCTGAAGGCAGTGATGATGTTTCTATTAAAACCTCGAATCCCGAAAGACTGTTATCTGTGGGCCCCTTCGTAT
Organism: Ibidorhyncha struthersii; assembly: GCA_013398815.1. Lineage (NCBI taxonomy): Eukaryota > Metazoa > Chordata > Aves > Charadriiformes > Charadriidae > Ibidorhyncha > Ibidorhyncha struthersii. The sequence goes on from VZSZ01010467.1 coordinate 174,907, forward strand.
TTATATCAGCTTGAAGTATGGAGCTGTAACACCAGCCTCGGTAATGCTCTGCATCACCACAGCTCAGCTGTCACTTTCATGCTGACTTTCCTCAAGTTCTGCTGCTGCTGGCCACCCAAGCTGTATCTGAAACCTTATCGCTCCTTTTCCTTTTTCCCTGTTCTTAAGATGAGTTGTAGTAGGCTGAAGCCATTTTTCCCCTTCAAAAATGATGAGCAAAACCAAAACAGCTTTTGAAATCTGAGAAACCGTTAGATTAAAATTTCTCCCTCGTTTCTTAAGAATTCCATCTGCATTGTGCTGAACTTGGGGGAGCCCCTGTCTGAGTGAATCTTAGAGATTATCTGCAGTCCCATACTTAGTTTTCTATAACAATTTACCACTTAAATGTAAAAGCTTTTCAGGACTGAAGTTTGCTTTCAGGGGACATTTAGATCCTGTGCAGGTATTTGTGGTCTGACCTGCTCTAAAATTCACACTGGTGGACCTTTGTCAGGTGCCTTTGTCTTGGCAGGCCCAGAGCGCTCAGTAGTCCTGGGCTTATGATTCTGGGTGCCAGCTTGTAACTTGCACGAATTTGCAAAAAGAAGAGCTATCTCGGAGCTCACGCCACTTCCCTGTCTCCTGGCATGAATACATTCCATTCCATTTTATATTAGTAAAATAGTTATGAAGTTTTATTAACATGGTAGGAGCTCTTGCCTCTTTTACAAGAGGTAGGAATTACGAGCAGTCTGCCTTCTCTCTCGTTTAATCTACTATCCCATCTAGTGTTTTTCTTTTCTCATCTGGACGCAGATAAAATCCAATAACAGGGGATATTTGTTTTGCGGTCAAAACTATCAGGGTTGGAGTCAACCCTCCTGGCAGTCACTGGAAAGATTTCTTGTGCATAGAAAATTTATGAATGCGCAGAGATGCTGGGTTCAGTAATCTAGCCTTAAAAGGTATCCAAACATTTTGTTCCTGATCAAAACACGTAGTCCTGTGGAAGTCTGAGCTATTTACATCTGGTCGGTCTGTCTGGGGCTGTAATGTTGGCAATTGTATGCATTAAAGAGGGAAAAGAGGCATTAAATTCAGGTGTCCAGTTCACGTAAATGCTTGATCGCAGTTTCTTGTGACCTCCTGAAAAAGAAATGCAACAGTGGCATCCTGTGGCCTGAGCAGTTCATGGCAGGTGGGTCTGGTGTAGGGCAGAATCCACCACCGAGGTCTTCCCACACCGAGCTGGAAATGGATCAAGTTACCTCTAAGAAAGTTTACAAAATACGTCCACGGTATTTCAACCTGGTGCACATTTTCAGCCTGAAGTACAAAGCGGCTATCTATTTTTCAACGGAGGCTTTACACCAACTTATCTCATATTCTGCCGCTTATATTCCTACTAAACACTGTGGTGTTTGGCACAGAGAGGATGACTTTAGTTACCCACCAAGGAGACAGGACTGTTGTGTTGCTGTCTTTATGCGGCTGAACGTTTCCTCAGAAAAGAGGAATAGAGGAGAGACTGAGAGTGGGGTTTTTTTTCAACTAAACCAGGGTTTCATGTGGCATACTTGGTCTAAAAATGAATGTTCCAGAAAAGTCCGATGAAGAGAAGACTAGTAAGGGTTGTTTTCCCTTGCACCTACATCATACCCGAGTGCTCACTCCCACACACCGTGTGTGTGCACATGTGTCTCTCTCTTGAGTTTTTCAGAGTCCTGGCCTTTACTTGTTTAACTTGGACCGACTGTGCTTTGCGTACCTCCGCACCAGCAGCTATTGGCAGCCGTGGCCAAGAGGCTTGCTAAAAGCTTGCAGGCGTGCCAGAAGGCACATTAACGAGGAACATAGAGGCTCACCTGCACTCCTCTGGGCAATAGTCAGGGAAGCTGCTGATGGCCTCATTTTTCCTTTCTCTTCTCCTGGTCTTCTGTAAAAGAGAAGATGTTAAGGTGGTGTCTTGTAAAGCCTCTTCCTTCCTACTTCTCACCTTCGTACGTAGAAGTGTAAATGCTATTGAACTCTCAGCATCAAGAATGAGTGGGGAGGGGCAATGAAACAACGTTGATCATTTTAATTTTGCCTTTTCCAGTGTCCAGAAGGCTCCAGCTCCGTATGTTTTGGGTGATCTACCTTGAGAATTGGAAAAGCAGAGTATGGGCAAGGTTATCCCCTGCTGCCTGTGCATGGAAGAACTCATGAGCACTAAGTTTTCTGTTGTGTGAGAAGGTCACCACGGTCTCCTTCTTGGGAAGGCTGAAGCAGGAGGCAGGGCAACAAAAGCAGCAGCGGGCAGGAGCTTAATTGTTGCCTTTAACAACGAGTGAGTACTCTTAAGATTTTTGTGAAACTGCTTAACTGAGCTTGCACCACAGTTTCTTGCCAGTATTAATCCCTGAGCTGCCTCTTAAAACATGCACACGCATGAAAACAAACAAATGTTAAGACTGGCTGTGGCTCCAGTGATGTTAACCCCTGCTCCTTTTTGTCAGTTAAACTGACAACCAAGATAAGAAGAGCCGGTGTTGGTATCGTCTCTTGCATAACAAACCACTCTCGACAAAAGAAGCAGCCTCCTGTCAAACGAATTTCCTTTACAACTGCCGAGGGGACTATTTTTAGTTTCATCTGCCATTCTTTACTCCTTAATCATCTGGTTCGCTTTTCTCCGGTTTTCTCTCGTTTTCCTCTTCCCCGGCAGCTCCGATGCCAGGTACTGCTGATAATCTGCTGCTGCTGCAGTGGAGGAGGAGGGCTCTGGGCTCTTGGCTGTTCCCTGGGGACAGGACCGCTGTTAGCACGCATCTGCACCAGGTTGCTATCGGCCTCGCCATGTCCAGCTCAGCTGCGGTGTGTGAAGGGAGGGGGCCTTCAGGGAACGGCAAATGGAGCGGCCTGAATCTAGACCAGGGATGTCAAAGATCAACAAGTAAATTAGACCAGTTCTTGTCAGGAAAGGGCTCTTGCTAAGGCTGCATTCAGAGAACACGCTTTAAGTTCCATGAGGGGAATTACAAATGTCCAATGTTGAAGCAACGTCACAGGCATACTGCATCAGGCAGCAAATTCTTCATACACCACTAGCAAGCAAGGCTGAGCCTGGCTTTTCCACTGGAGATAAAATTAAAGTGCTTTAGGAATGATGGTGTTTATTCCATAGGTCTTGACTCTGTGGCACTGGCTGCCTTCCTTTTTGGTCTGTTTGACCCACTTGCATGTTTTTAGCTCGTTGAGCAGAAGAATGAATCTTGTCTTCTGGCTGAGATATAAAACAGAAGTACTTCCTATCTGTAATCCATTAGTGATTTTGTGGTGCTATTTGCAAGAGTAAGAGTGTCTTAAGGCTTTGGTCATTCAGGAAGTAACACTGCTTTGCTCAGTTGCACGTTGTAGTTCAGGCAAGTCCATCATCCTCTGCAACATCTTTCTAAAGCCTAATTCATGTGGGTTATTTTATATTCTATACTGTCTTCCTCCACAGTATGCAAGAGCTTCACAGTAATGAGTGGGTTTATGCCCAGGGTGCTTCTGTAAGGTACAAATTGCTATAACACCCATTTTATAGCTGGATTTGAGGAGCATAGAAGCAAAGTGAATTGCCCACAGTCAAGAGGGAGGTCTCTGGCAGCAGAGGGTATTATGCCTCTGTCACCTGAGTGAACGTAACCATTCTGAAGTTGGCATACCAGCTAATGTTTTCCAGGGAAGCGCCACAATTCTCATGAAGAAGGAATCACTAGAAATGGTCAAAAGTTTTAACCATCATTTATTTTCTTAACAAACATGAGTTTTCAAATCACACAAAATGTTTGCAGAAGATGTGTGTATTCTGAGAAAGCAAAGTAAAATTTGTTGGAGTCAAAACAAAATGAGTTAGGTTTATAAAGTAAATGTTCCAGTCGATCTCTTTTTCCCCAGTGGAAAAAAAAGGAAGAAGACCCGAGGAGGAAAGCAAAAAAGGGACCTGGTTTCTCAAATGGAATGAGAATGCAAATGTGGTGTTGATGGAAAAATAAAAACTACCTTGCATCTTTCCTTCAGACTTTCCCCTCTGCGGTCTTTTTGTCTTCTAACTGACTAGTGCAAGAGTGACCAGTCTCCTTAACCCTAAAAAACATGCACCAGCACTTTGCACAACACTCCTTAGCCAAGGAAATTTAAGAGTTGGGAAGAGGTCTGGTGACTGACAACAGCAGCTCCTTAGGTCTTTGGCTGCTTTACTCTCCAGTAGGATTGAACAGGGATCTCCTAAGCAGTTTTTGCTGGCTCACCTCCTTCCGCTGCTTGGGTTCGGATTGTGCGGTAGCCCCCAAATTCATGCACCTCTGCTGAGAGTCCCCTGGTGTAATCCCAGTCAATGCACAGCAGAATTATTTGTGTGCTTCTCAAGGGCTGGTTACCCCTGCTGTACCATACACTGCTGTGCAGCCTATGGGCTGACATAAAACTGTTCCTGCTTTGCTTTTCCTCTTTATTCCGTTGCTTTTTAGTTTCATCTTTCTTTATCAGGACATTCGTGAGCTCTATTTCTGATTCTGCTCTTTTCAAGCCCTTCAATTAGATTTTGGTTTAGGAGCTGGAAGTGGGGGAAGCACCAGAAGCAAGGTTAGTTTTGTATTTTTGACGATGCTTGAAAGTCTGCCAGAGAGCTGTCAGGTTAGTGATGGCTTGTGACATATCAAAGCAGACAAGCTAGGGTTCATAATTATTCAAGATCTGTTGAAAACCAGACTAAAACATGGCTAGCAGTAAGGGCTTTTTAAAGAGAAAATTATTATTGTGGATGTTCATACTCCTAAGTGTATTTCAGCCCTTGCTGTGGGAAGGATCTGTCATTTTAGCTTCACGTGCATCCTTTGGATTTTGCATCTCTTGCTTGGATTTTCAATGTTTTCATCCCAGTTCATCTGTCACATCCCTGGCCCGAGTGCCTGGTGGGGACACTGCCCTTATGTGCCTGCACGCATGGACTCGCAGTTTCCCTGCAACCAGTGCACGCAGAGTCTTTCTTTCAGGCTTTTATCCCGTCGCTCAGTAGTCCAGTTGTCTGCCTCTGTAGGCTTTTGTTGTTCTACAAAAAGGAGCAATTGCATCTTCTCCTGGGTCAGTGGCATGAGAAGTAGCAAGAAACTTCTTGGCAGAGAGCCTAGAAAAAATTATTTGGGTTCCACTGCGTGAAGACGGTCTGATCTTCAAAATTTCTCATGGCACGTTAAGAGGGTTTGGGCAAAGATGTCAGGAAGAAATGAGAACTCTACTTTCAAAATTGCTGTGAAATGAGAAAGCCAAAGAAAAAAAAGCAAATTTTCTTCTTGCACTGTGTAAAGGGCCTCTATGCTGAAGACATCACCAGTTGAATGCATATAAGAAGTCACCGGCAATCATTAAGCTCAATTAATCTTATTCTTGAGCCCATGATAACATCTGTGGGTTATTTAAACAAAGCGACAAAGCGACAAAGCGATAGTGGGCAAGCAGGAGAGGAAAATTAAAGAAAAGAGATTCTGCTGTGAACACACGTACCACCATCACCCAAGCGACGCTGTAATATAGAAACTGGGTCAGAGACACCCTTCCCCCTCTACACTGTCAAAGTTATTTGAGCATCTATTGAAACCCTCACAATAGAAGAGTTTAGCTCCTGCATTTGCTCAGCAAAACTGATTTGTGTTTCTTGGTTCAGAAGAAGTTGCTGGGTAATTTTCTGTGTGAGTACAATGTGGCACTTCAGCTGATCCCTGAAAGCTGATTTCTTGGTGATTTGCTTTTTGTTCAATAAGGCACTACTGCTTTTATTTAGCATTTCTAAATCGACACGCTGAATCTGCGTTTAGAAACCTTAAACCTCTCTCTTGCCTATGTTAGTTTTAGGAGCTGCTCTGGTAGCCTTCATTCAAAGTTCAAAAGATTGCTGTAAGTCTCTTGAGATGTTGCCTGCTCTGTTGTCTTACTGATGGTATAAATCTAAGTTAATTAGTTTATTTGCTTCTAGGATAATTGAATTAAAATGTATTAGTTCAGAAGTATGGCTTGGATAGATTCAAGCACAATGCTCTTCTGGAGCCTTCCCACTGCCCTTTTTAATCCCACATTTGAGTCTTTCTTTCTTGTTTACAGCTGTCCCGTTAGCAGCCTCAGCCTTCTGGTGTGCTCTGTCTGCTCTGTTTTGGGGGGTTTTTTGGTCTTGTTTTTCTGGCTTCTTTCAGGGATCCCGAGTGGTTCCACCTTGTCCTGAAAAGAAAAGCAAGCTGTGCTTCATACTCACAATGACGATCTGCACAGGTTGTCAGCGAGCACAGAACCTGGGAGTTAGCCTGTCAGGAGTGACATCAGTTGGCAGTGGTCATAAGCACTTATTCCAAAGGAGACACGAGCGAAGCGAAATAGCAGGGTCCAGAGTTTGAGGCTGTTTTCTAATACTCAATTAATACATTCTCTAATTTCACTTCCCCTCCCTGCTGCCCTCAGCATGCACTTTCACAGAGTGAGCACGCGCCCTCTCACACTTTTTTCCCCTTACCTAAAATGTCACTTGTCTCTTGAAAATTGCCTGACTTGATGGACAGTGTTGCCTGGAGGTGTCTGTGGGACCTACTTGGCCATGGAGCCAAGAAGGATGTTTGGGCCATGGCTGCTGGCAGTTGCACACCGTGAGTAGTTGTAGCGTAGCGTGCTAAGGGGGCATGGTTGGGGGTGGCTAAGGAGGAAGAGAAGGAACATTGTTTTCTTGCTTCCTCTGTAGCTTAGTCCCCTCACTGGACAAGGTAATTATTGTTAGCAAGCAACAATGAGAACCTTTCTGCCCGTTCATGTCTAGCTCAGTTCTGATTCTTCATCTTATTGAGTGTTAAAAAAAAAAAAAGGAAAAAATAACCCAGTTTGTGCGTTAGTTTCAATAGTGAACATCTCCTGAGCTACCTTCCTTGAACAGGCATACAGCTGTCTGTGTCAACATGTCTTCCTTGCATCCTTACTACCAAGAAGAAATAGAAATTCTTGCAATTCCACCCTGTTGCCCGAGTTTTGGGAGGAAATCAAGAAGGGAAGCCATTTGCGCCCTGGAGTTTGACAGCAGAATGAGTCCTTTTGTTATCGAGGCTCATCACTTTCCAGCCCTGTCTCTGGCAAATACTCTATCTGTAAAAATCAAGTCCGTGCATATGACATAGTTTTTTGACAGGATAATATTTCTTAATAATTTAGCAGCATCGCACACACAAAAAAATAAGAGTTATAATTAGCTCTCATCCCTAAAGTTGGAAGAGCTTTTCAGTTCGTTGGAGGCTGCTGGCCAATTCTCTTATCTAATTGGATACTACTACTTTCTCCCATTTGTATGATGTCTGCTTTTACACAAACTCATTAAGTGCAGCTGTACTCAAAGTTTATAACAACAGCCCCAGTGAAGACTAGCCAGAAGTTTAATAGCCGTTCTGTTCTCTCTTTTTCATCTAATCTCAGTCCATTTTGGTGGTTGATGTGTGCCCAAACATCTTTCCCTAGCACCTAATTCTCCCCCCTCCAGCTTTTTATTATGAATTATCTTAATAATTAGAAACCAGACAAATTGCATAAGATTCATCTGTCTGTTTTGAAACTGGAGAGTTTACAGCTTGCTTTCAAGGAAGATGGATTTAAAGCAATTACTTGTTTCTGTGAGGCATACAGAAGTGATTTTTCCCCTTAATTTTAAAGCTGGCATTCAGGTGCAATCACATAATCGCTACACTATTCTTTAAATCTTAAGAGGCATTAAGCTGATTATATGGGTAGAATAGCAGCACCATAGTTAACATTATATTAAGCTTTTGCATTTAGGTGGAATTTTTGGCAAAATAAATACATTTTTTAAAAACCCCAAACATTTGTCAGTATGACTGCTTTTTCTCATGTTCATGTGTGTCATTTTGAATTTCTACTTAGTAGAACATGTATAGTAATCGAAAGTCTTCATTTGCCAGAACTTGAATGTCTTTCACTGTATTGCCTGCATATATTCAAATCACATTTATGAAGAAAGATTCGCCACATACTTCCTGCAATACAGATATATCAGTTTTAGAAATGATTTTATAACTTCCGTGGATGTTTTTCTTCCAGCGGAGAACTATTCCAAGGTTTCCTGGGGAACTTCCAGCTGTGCAATTTCCTTCCCTTAGCACGTTCCATCTTCCCATCAAACAAGGTCGGGCAGGCTGGAGAGGAGAGGTAAATTCAGGGAAAAAGTTGTCTCACAGCATTGATTGTTTCATGAGGGCACTTAACTGTGATGGTAAATGCTCTCTATATAGCCCAGTTGTGGGGAGACAGGTCTGACAATAAGAAGGACATGCATCGGTGCTGGGGTCTTAAGTTACAGCTTTGTACATGCACGTGTCTGCATGAGGGAGACAGTAAAGGAGCAGAGTGAGACACCAGTGGAGGGGTTCAAAGGGACTCCCTCCTAAGCCAAATTCCAATAAGGAGGGAAATTTCCTTCTGCTGGTGCCCCGCCTTCCAGCATCGATATTCCCTTCAGGTTGTAGTGCTCTCCTGGCTCTGAAGGTCACCAAAGGCTTGCCTCTTAGGAGGTTCATGACACCCTTAGCTCTGTCTATGATTTAAAGTTGCAAACGCCTTGCAAAATCCAAAGCCTGATATGAGTAGGAAGGACCTACTGAATCCTACTTGAACTTGCTCTGCCTTGTAGTCCTCCCTCAGTTCAAGTAATCATAAAGAGGTACCGGCATTGAACATTTTGCTTCTGTTCCTGTGGGAGTATGAAAAATGAGCAGTGTTGTAACCAAGTCCCTGATTATTGCTGTCAATAGACCTTTATGGCAAAGTTCATGTGTGCAGGTTGATTATCACTCTTCTCAACAATGACACAAACAGGTGGTTTAATTGATTGTTCTAATATAAAACTTAATGAGTCACAAGTAGTTTTGACTGATAAATGTCATTACTCGAAAAATGAAATCTGCTAACATCTCTTGGTTTTGGATAGTTGGCTCCATCTGTGGACATGTTCCATCATGCGCTCGGCTCCTGTTTAGACAAATTATGAAATATGGGCATTCTTCTTGTTCAGAGTCCCATAGCTTTTGTTGTTTCCGTTTGGGGCTGCTGCCCCCCATTTGCATAAGATAGGCTTGCCTGACATTCATAAGCGAGAACATTTAGGTCTCCTCTACTCAGTAAAGATAATTTTTATAATTGACCTCTACCACACTCTTGTCTTCTAAGTATGCAAGCTTATTTTTATAGGAAATACTTTATGTATTAAAAGGGCTCATATAATGCTGGAACATTTGTTTTGCCAGCTACAGTCATCATGGGCACATCATTAAAATGACAATGTTAGCTGCTCTGTGCTGTCTAATTTTGTAATGTTTTGACAGAATTTAAGACATGAATGTATGTTTGTGCTACTAGTCGTTGGTGAATCATACCACTTAATTGGATGGGTCAACAAGATAAATAGATGCGATCTTCGGGAAAAGAAAATGGCTTATTTCATTTGTGACTTTGAGCTTGTTTGTACACTGCTTTTGTTGGAAGTAGCATTAGTCGATGGAGATTATGGAAAAAACGGTGACTTACTTATTTTCCTAACACTTGAGTGAGTGGTGATAGTTGTTGGAGGATGTGATGACAGAAGAAAAGCGGGTTTTAATTTTGGTTTTGAAGTGGGTGGGGGTAGGCAAATGGGTACTCAAGACACATTAATGAATTTATGTTGACAACTGTTAAGTGTGAAGTCTGTCATTGCAATGAATGTGTCTTTATGAGCATACTGCACTAGAGACATCTGTGCAATTGTCAGCTGTAATTAAAGAAAAGGATGATTCGGCAGTGGACATACAGTTGAAAATGAAGGAGAGTTGTGGGGTTTTTTTTCCATGTGGGTGTGTATACTTCTGTTTGCCAAAAGTGACATATTTTTTCACTAGCTAGTTCTTTCCAAGTAACTACTAAATCGAAAAAATAAACCAGGGACTTTGGGTTTTTTGATTATTTTCTCCCGTAGGAGAGAATTTGAACATTTTAGGGCACGCGAATGGAGACTTTTTGATCATGTTCTTGTTGGTGGCATTGTGGAGATGGGTAGACAAGTTACTTCCAGAAAGCCTTGGGAAAGCATGAGGTAAGATATCACTTGTCAAGCATGCAAAATAAGCAAAGGAACCGATACCGCTTAGAGTGAGGTACATCTGTGTTTGCACGTGTTGTGCTCACTTGTGATACATGTCACAGCTGTGTGTCATGTTCCATTTTCCTAATACCTTTCTGACTGTATCAGGGGTTTTGGTGTTGCTTTCAAAGGGGCTTGCAAGTATTGTAAAGGGACAGCTGGGGTTTTGTCCTCATAAGGGATGAGGCAGGACTTGGGATGGCGCTCTGATTTTTGTCCAGGCACAGAGCTTCCCACCACAATCAACTTGAACTTAAGAAAAGTGAAGACATTTGAAGAAAGACCCATGCTTTTCTCAGGTAGTTAAAAAACCTCGTGTAGCAGTTAAAGCTGTTGTGCAGCTCTCAATGGCTCCCCTTCCAGTGCAAGTACTAAAATATCTTTCCCTGGCTCCAACTGATATTAATGAGAGTTTCACAGCAGCTGATGATGGGAGTAGTTCCTGAGTTGGTTGCATGCTTTGAAAAGCGTGAAGAGGAGCCTGGACCTATCTCAACCTCAAATGCTGTCTCATCTTGTCGGAGGTAGCTGTATATTTTTTTTTCCTTCTATATTTCTTGAATATCTTTTATGACCTCTGGACTGGCCTTTCTTTCCCCCCTCCATCTTGGCAGAAAACAAGGAAGCAGCCGCAAAGTAACAGGATTGATGTCTAATTCCAGAACTGGAAGCTGTGACTTTGATGTAACTGGAAGCAGTGCTATTTGTCCTTGGTTAAAGATTGATTTTATGTCCCTAATGAAAACACTGGGACGATTCATCATGCTGATTTAGGTGGTCAGCAGCTAGACTGAAGGGCTTATTAGATACCTTGTCTGTGAGGTGGAGGAGTGAGGAGGAGCTGAAAATAAGAATCTTTGTTTAAAATGCATCTGTTTCTTTTCCACGACCACGTTTTTCAAGTGTAAAATGTATCAGCTTCTTTTAGAGCTGTGTGTTGGAGGAAGCTGTGCCTGCTGCTAGCAGTAAATGAGTTACTGAATGGGAAGAATGTTTGCGAAGCCTGGAGAGAAGTAACAGCTGCCTTTTTAAGTGCAAAAAAAAACCCTATAACATTTCAAAACTGTAGCAAGATCAGGGATTTTTGATTTTTTTTTAAAGGCCTGGATGAAAGGAAATTAGTAATGTGTAGGGGGTGCTGAGTGGCCCAGGCACCTCACCTGCTTTTTTCCTGGCTGTAGAGGGAATTCAAAGTTTGACGCCAGATGGAAAGCAAACCCAGAGCCACGTGAACTACTAGCCAGTTTCCTTCAGCAACATTAATTTACAGTCTCGTGAGAGAACACCTTGGTTCGCTGCCAGTTTTGGCTTCAAGCGCAATTATCGGCGGGCAGAGCAGTGCAGGCAGCGGTGCCTTTCAGGCCACGCCGTCTGCGCGGTGGAGGGGGCAGGCGGCACGGGCTGCTGGCTGGGCTCTGCCGAAAGCATCACAGAACACGTCTGCGCCCCAGATTCCCCCCCACACAAAAAGCAACATCGATTATACTGCAGCGCTGTGGCCTCTCCTCCACCTGCCAGGTGTGTTACAGGGTGCTGGCATCTTTACCCTACGAAAGTGGGCTTGCCAAAGCTTGCGTCTGAGGTTGGTTGACGTGTTTTGTATTGCGGGGTCCTGCCAGTGGGTTCTTCTGCTGTTCAGTGGTAGGGGGCAGTGGACATGGCGCAGGTCAGGAAGAGGGGCTGTGGAGCCAAAGTCGCTCTGATTTGCCGTTTGCAGTGCTGTGGGATCACATAGTAACGGGTATGGAGGTGTGATGCCTCTTAGCATTTTGCAGTGATGCTGTCTTGAAGAAAGTGCATTTCCAAACCACCTTGTTGCCTGTTAGGATGTCTCATGTGGCACTTGGGTTCACTTTCCAATCTCCCGCTGTTTTCTTTCCAAATTATCCAGGAGCAACAGTGTGAATTTATTTTTAATAGTTCTGAGGGGCTGATAAAATTTGAAATGGATGGGTTGTGACAGCACAAGGGGCAATGGTTCAGACTGAAAGAGGGTAGGTTTAGATTGGACATAAGGAAGAATTTTTTTTACCATGAGGGTGATGAGACACTGGAACAGGTTGCCCAGAGTAGTTGTGGATGCTCCATCCCTAGAAGTGTTCAAGGCCAGTTGGATGGTGCTTTGAGCAGTCTGGTCTAGTGGAAGATGTCCCTGCCCATGGCAGGAGGGTTGGACTAAATGATCTTTGAAGTTCCCTCCCAACCCAAATCATTCTCTGATTCTATGAAATGCTGTGCAGTTTGAATATTGCAAAGTGTGCTCAGACAACTAGAGGTATGTGCTGTCAACACAAGTGTCTTGGAGGGCTGAACCCCAGAAGAGAGCAAGAGGCTTTTTGACAAGTGAGTTGTTTTCTTTTTTTGTTTTTCTTTGTGTAAGCTTTTAGTAAATCATGGATGATTATTTCCACTGCAGCAATAATGTACAATGTAGGTTTTTGTTTTAGTGCTGAACACAGCATTTTCTCCCTTCACAATTTCTGATGTAGTTGCTCCAACAAAAACTAAGATTAAGGGTCTGTCAAAGCTGTTACCATCCTGGTGTGAAAGAGTATGTTTGTGGCCTCAGTCAGTGGTCCATAATAGACTGCAGGCATTGACCTTTTATGTGTTTGCCTCAGATGCGCTTGTCAGTTCACGTGTATAAGACATGAAGCTCTGTGCATGAAGAGATTTCTTATTGTACTTCGGTAGTAAAATAAATCCAATTTTGGGATTCATGATACTTGACTGAGCAGTTTTTGAAGGAATATGAAGTAGTTGCATGGCATGTATTTACATAAATGCGTTACACAAAGTGCTGCTCCAGTGTATCCCCTGCTGGGTCAAATTGACTAATTTTTTCTTTTTTTCTCCTCCTGTAAGTTAAGTTTTTGCCATAGGGCTTTATGGTGAATGGAATAAAACCTGTTTGTGCCATTCTAGCTAGATGGTGCTGGATCAGGTGTCATTCATCCCCCGACAGCCAGAGTAAACACCTTAGCATGGGCTGTGACTGTTTGGACAAGAAATGGCATCAGGTGTCCCTTCATCATCTGGATGAAACTAGCGTAGCTCGGGGGTCTAGCAATGCAGGGACCACCGTGGTGCTTATGATTACAGTAGCATAGCCTGAGATACGTACATTGGACATTATTGTTAATAATCCACCAATAGTATCATCCACATGTATTACACCTTATCTGCTAAAGAGTCTTTAGTGTTCCTGGAGAGGTGAGAACAGTAATATTCTGGAAGGCACAGGAGGGAAAGGGGAAAGTTTACTTACTGGATATATTGAGGATCAGTAATCTTTTCAGAGTGGAAACGTACAGGTGAGGAGAGATTTGGACCTGCATGAAACTCCAGGTGACCTTAAGAAAGTTCCTAACTAGGGCATTGGACAGCATCTCTGACCATGTAGGCAGGTAAGTGTCTGTAGCCTATCAGGTGGGTGAAGGAAGGAGGCTCCTTTTCCATTTTGTCTCCAAATAAACAGATTGGCTGGCTTTTATTTCTGTCACCCTGGCTTTATAAAGTTTGCGTCAGTACTGTCTGCTCCAGATACACATTTCTACCTGCACGACTGGGGTGTTGTTTGAGTTAGGGCTGATTTCAGAGCTTCTCACTATAATCAAGGCATTGCGTTCCCACTGTTGTGGTCATGCGTGTAATGGGAGTTCCAGAGGACGCGTGCAGAAGAGGGCACACTAATAAGTTTATCTAGGATATCCAAGAGGCAACTTTATACATTTTAAATGTTGCACATGTCAGTACCAGAGCAGGTATCCCCATCAGAGAGGAAGAGGCATCTTCTGGCCAAACTGAGCCAGAAACACTTATAAGTATATGGCAGGGTAGCAAGGAGCATACCTGCACCTTGGGAAGTCCTGAAGAAATTAGATACTGAAGATTTTTACTGACTTGTGCTTTTATCGCTTTGAGGTTTTAGAGAGCCATTCTGAACATTTTCAGTCCTCACGCTTAATTGTAGTGAGGTGCAGTAAACCAAGAACTATGATGGGATGCTTCAAGAGCTGTTTTGCTGTTTGTTTATGCATGCAAGTCAGTTTCTTGCAGTGTACAAACCTTGACTACTTGGTCTTTTGCCCTGAGTAAGACCTCCTCAGAGGCAGTTTTCGGTACCAAAAAGTTAGTTATGAGCAGAAGGCTAACTCCTCTTAGGGTCCGGAGTTATGTGAAACTTAAATGGCATGCAGTTGTTATCTGGCCATTCTTATGGGAATAAATTTTGCTTTGTATCATTTGCACTCTCTCATCAAATATTTAATAAGCTAGAGGGACAAAGGCAGGAGCTATAGGTACTACAGGACTGAGAGCCTGCTGCCGCAGAGGGACTGCAGCGCGCTGCCAGCAGTGCAGCTTCTCTGGAGACTTACAGTGCTTGAAACCATTCAAGTATATTTCGAGAAGGGAGTTTTCTGGTTTTGGCCCAGCAAAACTTATTTTAAAGGTGCTCCTACCTAATTTTCAAATAGCCAAAACCCACCTTAGTTATCAGGTCTAATGTTCATTTTGTATTTATCCAGACGTCTTCTCTTCTCCCCATCTGTTCACTGTGCTTGGTCCCGGTGGTAAGGTCGGCATGTAATCATGGGTGCTATCTGTTAGCTTTTTAGAGAAACTGGAGTCATCTGACCAGGCAGAAAGAGGGAAATCACTGAAGTAATTTACCTGGTTTTGCTGAACTCAGTTTGCCTCCCTAGAGAAATTTAATCCCATCTCCTTTTTTTAGGTTTTAGCTAGAAAAAAACACAGTCCTGGGACTACTTCCCTCTAAATCCTTTTCTTCTTTTTTCAGTCTCACAGAATAATGAGGGGGAAAAATGGCAGTACTTGGAGAACTGCAAATTTTCTTACCTTCTGCCTTGCAAAGGATTTAGTAACCTTGTTCTCTGCTGGATGGTTCAATCCCAGCACAGGACAGAGTCTATTAGTTGCATTTTGCTGCTGTTGCTTCTTCTTTCAGTTTCAGGCTGACTTCCTCCATCTTCTCCATCTTCAGGGACACAGCCACAGTTTTGTATATGTGTCTCAGTTGTCCTTGAAAGGCATTAAACTACTGACTTCAGGCACTCACAAGTGCATCCCTGACAGTACGCTGCACACGCTAGGCTGCAAAGCCCACTCAAGAAGTTGTGTAAATTCTTAGGGCAGTTAACCCGAGCTAATTTACCTATGTTCTACATGAAGTAAAGCCATAGAAGGTATGTGGCAACAACTGTAATTTGAGATCCAGTTTATAAGAGCCTTTAAGAAGCAAAATACCTAAATACCTGCCGGGAACCAATCATAACTGTAACAAACCTTCAGCAGTAACAAAAATACTTTACTTCTTTTTCTCCTGTTGAAACTTGCTAGTATGCTTTTCCAGCTCCTTTCTACTAGGATGAAAAGTAGTTTAAGCAAATAAATAGAAGAGTCTCACTGCTCTTTCCACAAGACATCAGACGTATGGGACAGCAGAATGGGTGAGACTGTCCTCAGGTCCCAAAGCATATGGTAGACCTGTGGACTGTATTTCACACAGTAGCAGCTTATCAAACCTGGGTTGTTGCATCTTGATGCCCAGAGACCTTTGAAGAAGGCTAGCAAATACTGACTCTTTGATTGCAGCCTTTTCTGGAGGTTTCCACTCCAGAGAATCAGTCCAGAGTGCAGCTCTTTGGGGTTGCATCTGTAGACATGGTTCTGGCTGCTCTTTTTGGGGGATCCAGAGAAAGAAGAGATGCAGTAACAGCAGGTAAGTGTTTGAATGTAAGCTATGTGCTGTCTTTTGTCAGCTGGCGGCAGCACAGATACTTCTTTTGTATGGCTTTAGTGCGTAATTCATGTTGCATTTAGAGGAAGTTTCTATTGCTCCTCTTCCAAGTACTGGATGTAGTTAAGTCCTGTTTTTTTCCCATTTGGAGCTCGCAGTACTCGATGAGCCTACCTGGAAAGAGTGACACGTGAGTTGATGGACTCATTCACAGTGGGAGCTGTGATAAAAGAGACACTTAGACTAAACCAGGGTCTTCAAACAATCTCACTTGAGGTGTTGTCTTGCAGACCTACAGCTCTGAGTGAGCTGTAGTGAGCGCGATGAGGTGCTGTGAGAGGTAGTTACACTATGAAACGTTAAGCACCTGATTAACCAGCCTCCGAACGGTCAAAACAAGGAGCGAGCTCCTCCGTCTTCTGTCACGATGGTCCAGACAGACCAAGAACCCACTTTAGCTACTCTGAGTATCACCTCTCCACTGACCTGATGGGCAGCCTGTGGAGACTAGTTGGTTAGACCCTCAAAGGTGATTTTATAAGTAAGTTCTTGCACAGAGCCCCTTTGATTTAATAGAAATGTGGTATGAGTGCAAGTCATCACCCACATCTTCTAAGCATGTTGATATTAGCTTGAAAAATATCACAGCATTAAACACAGCATTAAAAAACCCCATACATTTAAAACTACGTGCCTCTGCTGCATAAACCTCAAAGATGTGAGGCTTTTTTAAAGCATCTCTGCTATAAAGAAGTTTAGAAAAGTTTTTTTCTTTTTTTTTTTTTTTTTTTTAGGAAAGTTACATTCCCATAGTTCCAGGGTCTACAGCTTTACAAAAATAATGAATTTTGGATTCAGATAAAAAATCAGTCACGTGGGTAAGTAATATTTCTACAGTATCACTGTGGCTTGCAGATGTTAATATTGAGCGGAACATGTCAACAGAACTATCAGGAAGGAAACACGTTTCATTGATGGGATAATACTCAAAATGTTTAGTAGATTTTTATCAGCAAATCCTAAACAATGCAAATGCAAAATAAGTAACTCACAGTGTGCTTTATTATTTTTTCACAATATTAACTAGACAAACATGGAAAGTTTAATGGCAGCATGTTCTTATAACATTTTAAAGACAAAGAACAACATAATCATATTAAATGATGATAAACCGACAAACTACATTACCATACATACATCATCCAAAGGTACTGGATAAACAGTATCTGCTTATGTACATTTATGCTGGTGATAATTAAAATTCAAATATTCAGAAGAAAAAGAAAAAATACGCTATTTAAATTATAAAAATATACAGTTTTTGTGTGGAATTTCTTAATGCTGTATAACTTTTTGAAAAAGATTTCATTGTGTGATGAAGCTGCATTAACTTAGTATAGGAGTGCGATTTAAACCAAATACAGATTAAATTGGCTCTTTTGTCTTCCTTGTATTTAGCCTTGTTTGAAAGAGAGATAGGAATGAAAAACAAAGCCGGGCTTTTGCAGTGAGAAAGAATTTTTATACTCATAAATCAAAAGCTGTTTAATTTTTCATATAGTACTGATCCATTAACTCATAATACAAGTGAATCATTTTGCTAGTTTGTTTAAAGATAGAGAAAGAAAAAAGATAGGCTTTAAACATGCTACTTCACTATACTCTTAATCAATAGGACTTCTAGGTTTGTGGAGTGGAGTGCAGGTGCACAGCTAAGCACAGCGTCATGCTTCAGGGTCAAAGCATGCAGTCTTTGCGTATAGCTGACTCCCAGTGCCTCAGCTGGGGAGACTGTGTCCATGAAAGGATTGGGGGTGCTCGGTCTCTATGCTCTGAACTGCATCACCTTCATGTTTCCTTCGCACATCTGGTTTCAGACAAACATTTTTTTCTTTTCGTAGTTGTTCCTAATATTGTGCCACCCTACTCAGGCTGTGTAATCCCCAGTCACAACAGCAAATTGATGAACTTTTATGGTGATTGGATAGTTTTATAATAATTCACAAATAATTTTGTAATTGAAAATTTTCAGTAATTGTAGTCATGTAGTGCACACATTTGTAGCTGGTTTTAGTTAAAAGTTTTCAGACCACCTGGGTGAACTCCTGCATCATATGAAACTCGAGATTTTCTTACATACCAGTGTCATTTACCATATCTTCCAGCCCCCTTCCTTATCTGTATATTTTATGTTACCTCGACAGCCCCATTACTCGTTTGGTGGATCCAGTGCTCATTCTATTAAGAAATGTCCGCTGTGTCATCTCTGATTTCAGAATACTTAACCTGCAGAATCTTTTTCTTGTTTTTCCATCTGTTCCTAAGTTACTGATCTATAACAGATCTTAGGTGATCTTACAGATACTTTTTTTTCGAAAGCAAAATATTTTCCTTCATTATTTTCCTAATAAATGGAGTGAAAAATGACAAATAAATTGAATACAGCAAAATCAAATATTTCTCTTAAATTCCTATGGATTTCCTGTTTTGCAAGACTGCCTTACAATTTAATAAAGTTTTAGAGTGAAAAATAATTGTGGGGCTCTGTAATGTTTTACTCTGCCCTTGTATCATCCTTTTTTCCAGGGAAAGGATGAGAGAGAAACAAATTCCAGGTAACAGTCATATTTAAGCAAGGATATATTTCAGTGATCACTTTGTTTCCCTCCACTTCTTGTCCTCTTCCTTTGTTGTCCTCTGATCTTCCACACCTAACCAACTTCAGAAGTGTCCCTCTTTTTATTTTTTGCTTTTACAATGTGGATATGCTGGGAGTGGTCAGCTGTGTGTGCATACATAGTGACAGAGGATGGATTTTCACTGAAGCATAGTCTTGGAGCATGGAAATCTATAAGGCATTTTGTGGGGAAAAAAATCGTATGTGAAAGTGTAATGAAGAATAGGAAAGACAGGAATTACTGCAAAAGAAATGCAGGAGTGAGAGGAGAGGCTTTTATTAAAGAAGTTCAAGCTTTTATATACATTCAATGTTTCTAATATGTTTCTTAATAAATGTATTATCAACTATCATTATACCTAATGCAGCCACAATACTGTACTATTCTGCAGTCAGGATGGGAAAACTCCATTAGCTCTTTAATAAAATAAAATCATCAACAGTCATCATGACTCTTCTTTTTGCCTGGTATTAACTAATACACTGGGAAGTCCAGTGAGTAGACACAACAGAACACAAAATCCTCAGTATTTATTTAAATGTGTATCACGTGTCTTCTTCATATTATTTCTAAAGCAGCTTTAAAAAACTTTTGCCATTGGAAGGTATTAAAAAATAAAACCCATTCAAATTATCCTCGTAGTATAGCAGCACTGGAATTGATAGATACTCTTTTACTACTTTTGACAATGTAAACTTTTAATAAAATAAACAATATTGAAACAATTTGAGGTCTAATAGTTCATGAACTTTAATGGGTGTATGGGCACAAACTGAAACGAAGACTTGATTGTGAAATGAAACATTAGCTCGATACCAGCCAATTCCAGTTGTGAAATTGGCTGCAGACAAATTCCTTGGAAGCTGAAAAAAACAAAGCCCACACTCAATACACAATATTCGGTTGCTCCCATGTCAAATATTTTTCATACGAAGCCTACACGAGCATGCCCACTTCTGACAGAAGCACTCTGAAAACATTGCAGGTGCTTTTTATCTGATGGTGGGATTTTTCATTTTTCTTTAATCAAGCATAGTTCACATTTTTGTCTTCTTAGAAACATTGCCTTTCTATGTTTCTGTAAAAGTAAAAGTAATTTCAAATTTGAAATGTAAGCTCACTCTGTCTTTGCTTATACAAAGTGTAGGTGCCACGACTAAATAGCAGTAAAAATGCTGAGATGTACAACTCTTAAAAAAACCAACCAAACAAAAAAGCAGCTTTGAAGACACAACATCAACTACAGCCTTAACATTGAACATATTACATTCCCAAGTTAATGGAGATATTTTGCATATAATGCCACAAAGTTACTCAACTGAAATCTTGAGGTTGAATCTACAGTTTATTCACTGTATTTTTTTCACCCTTCGAGCACTTATGTATTGTAGATTTTATCCAGAGCTTTGCAACCTTTTCTTTTAAGGTCTGGACGTCCATTTACCCACAAATCCCAGATTTCAAAAGTTTCATAGAAAAAATAGGAGTGCTTGACTTAAACATTTGAAGCTGGACATATCCATGCCTCGGAGCAGCCCACGGGACATGCTTGAGACTCTTCGGCTTCGTCAGGACTCCTGCCCCCCTCCGAGCGCACGGAAAGCCCCGCTTTAAAACTCAGTGACACATCTGGTTTCAGAACACAGGTCTGTTTATAAAACTGCATACTGAGTACTCTGCATTAATTTTACTTGAGTTGCATTTTGTAACATGAGCAGATGACTTCACACACCACCCCCACCCCCCCTCTTCCTCCACCCTATTTTCACTTGAAACGACAGCAGGCACCTGCGCGACTGAGGTGTCAAAGAGTCTCTGTCCAGAGAGAGGATTTGGAGTTTCTTCATCATCTTTTCTTCTGTAGGCAGTCTTAGGAAACTATTAGCATGAAATAATTTTGAGGGTGAGGGGCAGGAGGATAAAGCTCACTTTCTTTTCCTGTTATGAAAATGAACTTGGTTTTGGTGTCCAGTTTGATAAACAAGGATAGTCAGAGCTAATCTGTAACTCAGCTGAGGTCTGCTTCTTGCCAAATAAAATTAAGATCTTTTTCAACTTTCAGGGATTTAGAGACCACATCTAATTGGTTTCAAACCCCTGGAGGAACTCAGTAAGTAAACAGGATTAGTTGCAGATATGAGCCCACTAAGTGGGACACAGGTCAGGTCTTCAGACTCCAGCTCTGCTCTGTTGAAGCAGGCACTTAAGGTCTCCTGATGTTTCTGTGTCAGTAGCCGCAAAAAACGTTTTACTGCTGAGAAGATCATTGGAACGGCAATTTCCTGCAAGCTCCAAAGATTTAACTTCACACTTCTATTAAAAAAAAAGTATTTGAATTGACATGTATTAGGGTATTGTGATTATGACATGATGGCACAACTGGTATCTTGAAAACGCATGTTTACAAGGCAGAGGCAATCATATTTCCAACTGTTCTCCTGTAGAGAATAGCCAGGTGTCCTTCAAGAAGTTGCCATCTTGACTCCACGTATGTACCATGTTGAATCGTTTACTCCATCAGTTCTTGCCAGCAGGACAGGGTGAGAACTTTGTTCACACTGACCTTGTCTTTCAGATCCCTCCCAGCCATCCGGAAAATGCAAGGAAAATCAACACAATTATGCAGCCTTTAGCAGCTCAAGTAACTGCCCTCCTAAGTGTAAGCAGGTAGGTCTTTGTCAGTATAATTGCTCTTCAGAGATAAAATAATCCAGCTAGCTGCATTAATTAAAAAAAAGAACCTAAAATACTTTGGGGGTCATTGAAGTTAAGAATAACAACATGATGTGATGACAGATACAACTTGCAGAGTTTCTGAAAATAGCAGGTTAAAATGTAAATATCTTTTAATAAATAATTTTCCTGCAATGTAAAAATAAATGGTATTTCCTTTGGCAGTAATAGCTGATTTAATCTTTAGCTGGGAAGTTGCTTTGCTCATAAAATATCATTGTGCTACAGAAAAAAAAATATTATTTTGTTGTTTTGAAAGACTTTTGTAATCCACGATAAACTGGGTGACTCTACTTATGTCCAAGATAAGCGCCAAGAGTGATGCAAGCTCCCACCAGAACCAGACTCAGGATAGTCTTCAGAGAGATCCAGGAGAAATCAAACAAAGGCCTCATACTGTTGCCATACAACTCCACAAAGGCATCCTAGAAAGGGAAATAACAGAATATCAGAATTGCAGTAACTTTTTCAGAGAGGGAGGGCAACAACTTCATGCTCAATGGTCATCCAGCAATCACAACGGCACAAAAAAACCCCACAAACCTATTAAAATAGTGATTTGGGAGCTATGTGTTTGTGCAGTGCTGAGCACAAAGTTCTCCTGCCTATTTACAAATATTGCTATAATTCCTTACGGTCATGACTTCTGCTTTAGGCATGCCCAGCCTAACAGAAAATACAGGAGTGTAAATTTTTAAATATGAGTACCACCATTTTGGCTCCTGAATGTTGTATATACAAACATACACAAAGGAGGTAAATGGACCTTCATTCTCCAAACCCTTAATTTCCACTGGACATGGGGCATCCACATGGCTGGTCAGCTTCGCTGAAAATAAGGCAGTATTTATTTGGTTCCCTTGGGATGGGTTCAGAAGACTACGTGTAGTAGCCACGGATGTTTCTCCTATATGAACTAAAGCTGGTAGGGTTGTATTACGCCTCTGACAGTCTTTCAGAACTGTCAACAAAAGGGGTGACACCTTGGTCCTGGGCTTCTGCTAATTGTGCCTTGGATGTGGCACTGGTCTGGCAGTAGGGTCCACTGGGCCAACCAGCTGATCCGACAGTCCTGCCTGAAAAAGAGCTGTCTTGCCATGGGATTGTCTTGTCAGTCTGACGTGCCCTCCAGCCTACAGCCAAGACATTCAGCTAGAGGAAGAGGAGGGGAAGAATAGAGTGATGCCACTTCTCATGGCCACCCCAAGTCACCTGGCATGAGGTGTAGGGGGAGTCCTCTCCCTCAGCCCAGCCCAAACCACGCTGTGTTTCTCCTTCAAGCTGCAGTCCTCCACGTATGGAGAGCTGCTTTGCAAAGCTGCTCCAGGAAAGTCTGGAGGTGCAGGTAGGCACTGAATGGAAAGGCTGTTTAAGTAGCAAAGATAAAGTTTTCGTGACTCATAAATACAATGGGATTTGACTGGGATAGCGATCAGACAGGTGATACTCTGCAGGTAACCTTTCTTTCAGGCTGCAATTCCTAACAAACGTGAAACTTCAAAGCATTCCTGAGAGACAGAGAAATCATACTGTATGGCATGAAAGCAGTAAATAGTGAAGCTGAATGACTTTCAAAATGAGACAAAACTGATGGCATCATTGAGGGCAACTCCTTTATTGTGCAGCCAATCGAGGTCTGCTCCCAAACTACTGAGATAAACCCAGGAAACAGGTATCTTATGTGGGGGTTTCTGACTCTACCTTTTTTACTCTAGACTTCCCATTTTTGGTAGAATTTAATGTTCTCTATTTATGTTACAGTGCCTTTAGCTGTTTTGTAATGTTACTATGCTAAGGGGTAACCTGCCTTCTAAAAATGCGTTTATGCTATGGTTTACAGCAGGTATTAAAGAGAAAGTCTCCATTATTAATGTAAACCTTCCAGTCAAGTTAATTTTCCATCAATTATGGAGTCAAATTAGCATCCATCATTAGCCATCTCTAGTTATTGTCAGAATAAAAGCGTTTGTGGTTTTACCACGAGAGGGCGTGTAAGGTTTTTTAATATTTTGCCATTTTGACTCCTGTTCACTAGATACTGAATGAGATTCAAATAAATAATAGGTATTGACTTCCAAAATATGTTATTACGTTAAGTAATATTGGTGCATGTTGTAGGTAGGAGTTGGTAACAGAATAGCTATAGGCTTGGGCCAACAGATTGACCTGAAAATACGACTGCCTCCTGCTATTTCTCAATGCTTGTTCCTCCAGGCAGTCATTTTCAAACTTGGGTTTCCAAAGGTATATTCTTAAGTGAAATAAGCTTAACCTTTGGGGGGAATGTTTTAATGCAAACTCTTCATTCCAGAGAAAATTTGGCAACTTCTGCTTAGCTGCCTGCTTTTTGAAATAGACATTTGCAAACTCTGGCCTTAATATTCTGCTGTGCTGTTGCAGAGCTGAAAAAGTACACTCAGTTTGCTGTGCAGCTCTTTGGAAAGCTGCTTTTATTTCTCCTTAAGGCTGTGAAGTAACACAATATCCTAAAATGTTACAGACTGGGCTAAATCCTGTTGTAGCCAGTGCAGACTCAGTGACTTCCATGGGAGCTTTGTCTGTATGGGGAGTTCAAGACCAGGCCTTATAAAAACACAACAAGGGTAAAGTTCAACACTTGGTGATATTATTATGGGTGGAAAAGAGAGGAAATGAAAAAAAAACCAGCCATGGAAATGCAAGTCATGTGAAAACATTTTAACGTTAAGATTTCCATGGTTTCTTTCTGTGGGGAAGGTCTCACTTCTGTATATTCATGACAGCAAATGCATACACAGTATCAATATCAAAATGAGCATATTTCGTGCCTCCCGCCTATCCCAGTTTAGCAATATTCCTCCCAGTTTGTCTGGGAGACCATTTTCAATGATTCTGTAGAGCTCCTGGTATTGGCTATGAAGATGGACGGAGGCTTACAGTGAAACTTTAAGACAAGGCAAAAGTATGGCATAAGCTATGGCTCAAAAGAGGAATGTTAACAAAAAATGTGCAGCATGCAGTACTTTTTCGTCCGAGATTATTACAACAATAACATGAACCCAACCTAATGGTGTCTGCACTATATATTACAAGTAGCTCTTTATGATCGTTCCCCCTCCCCTTCTCAAACATCCTGATTAGGCCTATTTCCGAAGCTTGTTTGAACAGCCTGTCACTATTTGTTTAAGTTTCAAACCTGTTTTAAATAAACACATGTCCATTTTATGTACTAAAACAAGGAGAAGGGGGGGAGGGAAGTATGACCCGTTGCTGAATACTATTTTAGCACAAAGAGAACCCTTAACAGAATCTCAACTGTTTCATAAGGTTTGTCATCTTCTGTAAACCCATGTATGTGTCACTGGATTTTTGTCACCTAAACCGGTCTGTTTAAAATAAGAGAATCTCTGCTAAAACAAATAAGGTTAGGAAAATTGCTTGAGACACTTGATGTCCTCTGAAAAGCACTCTTTATAATGAAAGCAAGGATCCCCTTGGCAAATAGAGCGAGGCAAGTTCTGGCTTGGTCAACCTTTCTGGAAGTCTTACACAATTGGAAAGAAAATGGTTGCAGGCCTTGCTTTTAAGACCTACCTATTCAAAATTTAATGGAAAGTTATATCCTGGATGTAAAATTATATCAGGGTAGTTAAAAATTATATGGAAAAAAACTCTTCATTGAGCTCTGTAAGTTTTTAAAAAGTAATTCCTTAAGAAGTTTTTATTAAGTCAAATCAGTCCATTGCTGGTTTACTATGCAACTTTACATTGACCGTTTCTGTGACGCAGGAAATGTGGCAGCAGGGAAGGGAAAGATGCTCTGCCTAAGCTCCTCTTAGCACCAAAGCACCAGGGATGCCTGCCTCACCTCCCTGGGCTTGATTGCCAGGCCAGAAAGATTGCCTTGAGGGCAGCCCTCGATGCCCTCCTGCCCGTTGAACTATATGCAGGGAGGACATTGCGTGTTCCTGGCCGGAGTTCCTGGGATTTGCGGGGAGCCCAGGGCAAAAGTGGAGTTTGTCACCCTCAGAGGATTAGGAGGCGTAATAGCACACTGAGTCAGGGCAGTCTCAAAACAAAGCATCCAGATCACACTACCCCGCTCTTCCGCTGGCCCAAATTCGGCAGCTCTGATCCAAGAAACAAATGTCATCTTTAATTACACAGGCACTCTTTGCTTGCGCATCGAGCCGAGTTTGTTCAGTCTCGGTCCTTTTACAACTCAGCCTTCACCCCTGTTTAAGAGGCAAGGCACAGCTTCTCGGCCCCGGAGAAGTACATACTTCCCATAGGCTGAGCCCAGCGAAGCCTTACGGATCTGATGGCTCCTTACGGAGGGAGAATGCAGTTTCAGCCTGGCATTTCTGACTGAGGGGGCGGTGGGGAGAGCAAACACGAGGAAGTAAAGGCTTCCTTTTTCTACCTGAATCAAACAGCTGGTGAGGAAGTGACTTTATTTCCCTCGTTATCATTGGGTTGACAGGATATCCTCTTGAGCCACAGTGTATTGAATGAAGAGCTGGTGAGACTTCCATTTTACTGAACGGGAATTGCCTTGCGGCTATTTTACGCTGCCCTCTCCCTGACTCCAAAACAAACAAACAAACACACACCAGCTCCCGGCTTTTGAAGAAACCTGCACAGGTCTGAATGAAGCGGCTTTGCCACCCGCTATGGGGCAGGGGAGGGAATGGCATAAGCTCCGATGCCAAGGTTTTGCAGCTGAATGACTTCTCCCTCACTCCCGCCTCCATATGAACGACATAAATTCTCATAAAAGCTTTCGTTCCCGAATGGTAACTCATTTCAGAAAGAGTTTGGGGAGGGAGTGGAGAGAGCTGGTTAAGTCGTCCCATGTTTTCTATGCAGTGAAACCTCATTAAAATGTCA
Organism: Ibidorhyncha struthersii; assembly: GCA_013398815.1. Lineage (NCBI taxonomy): Eukaryota > Metazoa > Chordata > Aves > Charadriiformes > Charadriidae > Ibidorhyncha > Ibidorhyncha struthersii. The sequence continues at coordinate 201,110 of VZSZ01010467.1, forward strand.
TCTTGAAGCTAACGAGAAAAGTTCTTGGAACACAAAAAATAGACAAATCTGTAGCTGTTTTTTTCCCAAAGAGTTTATGGGTCTTTTATGCAAGCTTAAGTGGTGAGTACATGCAAATAAGGACAGCTCAGACCTTGACTGTCTTGTGCCGAGGTGTGGTGTTTCGTGAGGTCGGTATCTTTAGAGAGGCTGATATCTTTTTACGCCTGGGAGTGCCGACATGCTGGCAGTCCAGCCAGGTGCATGTTATCGAATTATAATGGAAAGGAAAAGAAGGTGTCACCACACAAGCCGTGCCAACCACAGGCGGGGAACCTGCCTGGGGAGTGGCTTTGGCATGTGCACCCCTGATCAAATCCCCATCCAGATTTCCGCCCCCCCCTTCCCCAGCCTTTGGGTCTATTCTGCATTCGCTGTTTCCAAAATGCCCAATATAGTTCTAGGTCTGCAGCTGATGTGTTAGTTGCTGGCTGTGTAAGCCTTTTGTTTCTGCAGCAATATCTGAGGTTTCTGACTTTGGACAAAACTGATTCTCACCACAGTGGTCTTGCCTAACTTCTTTGTTCCTTCTCCTTGCTATCTATTTGTATATATTCTTACATCGGTGAGCCTGTGATCTTGGGGGCATATGTTGCAGGTCGTAGTCTTGCCAGGCTCTCACTGAAGTCCGTGTGAATTGAAATCAGTGGAAATATTATTTGCATAAGGCTGACTAAACATGGCACTCAGGCAGAGACATCCAAGGAGCAGGGACTAATCGTGGTTAGGTTTGTACATGAAAACTGATGCATGTGCTTAGAAATATATAAATGTGAGTGGTTATAGTAACAGGGATGACTGTTCCTCCTGTCCACACGCTCTGCTTGCAGGCAGATTTCCCCAGACCTCTGTGAGATGAAGGACAAACCCAGGCTTTGGGGAACGGTGAAGGCATCTTTTTAAGCATGGGATTTGTAAGGTGTTGATCATTCAGCTTGCATGGAAACCCATGCCGTGTTCAGACTAGGCTGCATTCTTGTTAAACCAAGTCAGCATGAGAAATGTTTCAGTAATTTAGTCTTGGCGTCTCTACTTAATTCAGTTAGACGTGGCTCTGCAATATGCAAAAGCCCAGACCTAGTGGAGGCTGCCTTGTTTTCTTATTCCTGGAAAGGCCCACATTAAAATGAGGTATTTCTGGCATCAGCATAACAGCTATAATGTCACTACAGCAGCTAGCTGGTGGAATTTAATGGGTGCCACTTCTGAGGGCGCAATATTAGCATTAACGAGAGAAAGAAGGTGGGAAGGCCTTCTGGACAAAATCCTCAATGTTCAAACAACATGGTCAAATCTGCTCTACTCGATCCTTCACAATTTTCAGATCTTTTGCGGGTTGATAATCCTATTCAACTAATTCGCTATTTGTTTGCATCAGTATTTAGCAGTCTTTTAGTTTTGTTTTCCAAAGGTCCTGTACTTAGGTAAAGCGCTAGAAGCTGTGTGTTACTCATACCTAGAAAACAAATGTGTCCCTACACATACCTTCATGAATCTCAGTTGCACTGAGAACCGTTCAGTTTTAGGCCATTTTTTTTCCTTCTACTCAAATTTATCAAACCTGTTCTAGAGAATTTGCATTCACATACAACAGTAAACTTAGCAAACACTCATTTGTGGATCACTTCGGAGGAAAGAACAAGTGTCACAGAGTTGATGGAGGGTGCTTGTCTCATCCCGTAACATTGCTCTTACACCTGTATCATCTGAAAAGAAGCTAGGTGCATTTGACCCCTGTCAAATCTTCAGAATGACTTTAAAATGAAAATAATGGCAAAACAGGTGTGAATGACAACGTAGGCCTGTTTCTCTCAAAATCTTGTCTTAATTCTCCCTCTTGCTCGTAACTTACTTTCAGTATGAGTGCCCTTACACTGGAGAGAGCCCACCTAATTCAAAAGCCTGAATCTGAAGATTTGGCTGTAGCGGGTACATTGGTAGTAGAGGGAAATGTGAACACATCCCCCGTTGTGTTCCTTGCCTGCTCCAGCTCCCTGGGCCGCTCTCAGGCCGCTGCAAGAGAGTTAAATCACATAAACCGCCCGAGAAATGGGAACTGAAAGTAGCTGCTTGTAGAAATGCTCAAAGTGCTGTGGCACGGCGTTTGTCATCAAGGCCATGGAGGGTTTTATTTAACAGGCGTGTTCAGCTGTGCCGGGCTCAAGGCACAGGTATTAGCGGAGGTAGAGAGGGGAAAGCAAGACAGCCGGGTTGGTGAGGAGGGCCTGGCTCAGGGCAGCCCCGGCCAGAAAAGGCAGAGGCGCACATGTGGATGAGAAGGGTGAAACTGGACCAGTCTGAGCAGGTTGTCCTATCAGCTGAACCACGAGAGACCAGTCACGCATTTTTCTGCTTCTTGTTTTAACATCCCTCAGGGAAACACTCCGTCCCGTGTTTGTTGTCTCAACACTCAGTTCTGACCCGAATCCCTTTGGCTTGACTGACTTGTGCTTGGCATTGAGCAAGAGTAATGTAGAGCTGGAGCAGTGGCCTCGGTGCTCCTTGGTGCTCCCACGGAAACAAGTCGTGCAGAGCCACCAGCACCTTCTGCAGAAGTGTCACCCATCCCTCATGTGACCTGATGCAGGCTCCTTTTTTTTTTTCTAGATCTTGTGACAATCAACTGATTTACAGGGGGAATGAGACAACATGGCTAACCTTATGATAAAGTAACCTCACAATAAATCTGCAATTTAATGAATAAGCACAAAAAAAGCTTATGCTGTAGACTTCAGTGGACAGTTACACTTCTACCATCAGCCACCTGGAAAATATGAATTTGTGCATGTGTTTTCTTTGGCAGCCGACACCTCATTAGCAGCCCAAACCACTTCTGCTCACCTGTAAAAGCCTTATTTGAGGCAGAGAGGAGGCAGCATTTTTTGGTTATTGCTTTCTCTTGCCATTTCCTAAGTCAGCCCTTGGGTGCTGTACTCCACTGGGTAGTGTGTGTCGGCGTTAGCTGTAGGGGAAGCAGACGTATCCTGGCTGTCAGGCAGCCCAATGGAGCAAGCTGCAAGTCCCCTCCTTCCAACATGGTGCATGCAAGAGTGGAGGCCTCTTGGTGGCTTGCTCCATGTTTTCATCATTTCACAGCTAAGTGATCACAGGAAATTAAAATAAGGGGAAGTTCCTGGTCTGCATCTGCTCGGAAGAGATTGCTTTTGGTCTGGGTGCTTGCCCTGCACTCCTCCTTCTTGTCCTTTCTGTCCTGTTCACCATGTGTTCAAAAGCACAAGATCTGGGAGACAAATGGAAGGTGAAGGAGCAATGAAAGGAATGTTGAGAGTCTGCACAGACTGAGGCAAGTAGGAACTTAGACAAAACGAACTGCCTAAATAGGACAGGTGAAAACTGCCTGTGGCCACAATGAGCTGAATCCTACTTTTAAGACAAGATAGCATTATGAGTTGCTTTGCCCTATGGGGGGGCTGCTCATAGGTTAGGGTTGGCTGGTAAATCTTGAATTTTTGGGTTCATCCAGAAAGCCTTTTGGCAAGCATTGTCAGGTAGGAGCTAACAGAGACAATACGAATAAACAAGGAAGAGTCAGAGTGTAAGGATACAGTTCACAAACAGACTGAAGGACTTTGTTTTGTTATTCAAAACAGCTCTTAAATTCATTTGCTTACACAGTTGTAATCCATTAACTATGACCATTAGATTTATTCAAATGCCACCATGCAAAACCAAAATATGAAGACTTAATAAAATGCAAACCACCTCTGCCCCTCCACCTCCAAAACCAACACCAAAACAGGCATCCTACAGGAGAAGTGGGATCCACCTCCCATCCAAAAGCAAGTACCACTGGGATGTTTGAAAGTGACACATGTCCTACCCATATACTCTGTAAAAAGAAATAATGTCTTGCTAATACAAGAAAGGGCACAAAATCTGTGTGTTTCCTTTCAGCAGGAAGCTTTAAAACTGAAAAAATGTTAAGAGACCAGTAGCAGGAGAAAAAGGGTTATTCTGTACTTCAGGAGCTTTGCTGGTGTCACTGTTCTGGCCAAATCCCTCTACAGAGACATGGCGTATACCAGCTGAAGGAGTCTGCCAACATGATTGAAGTACCTCCCAAACAATGTGAGCTATACTGGCAAAAGGACTCCTCTATTTGGTGTAAGTCTACAGAGTGGGGAAGGGAATCATGCCAAAATAGTTATCTTTGTAGGCTGGGGATGTGATTTTTTCCCCATGAGATAGTTATGCTGGCCAGACTTTGTCATGTAGACCCTAGGAACTTTTATTTGCAAAATAAGACTGTAATTTATTTTAACCAGATGTTCAGCACTGATCTGTGTCTGTGCATTCACGGTGCACTCCAAGTAAATTTTACTGTGAAAGACATACACCTTGGACACCTGTAAGATTTTAAAAACATTAACGTTGAAACTTTAAGACTGTGGTGGACTTATCTTTCCTTTTGGTGGTGACGTGTAGTAGTTCCCAATGAAGTAAGCTGGTGTTCTGGGTATTGAGTTTTGCTCCTATCAATCGGATCCTCTACAGGTCCTGTAAGGCAGAAGGCTCAGCTCTCCTGTCTATCAGACTTTCACATCAATTGCTGGAGCAAGTCATGCAGTTCCTTACAACCTAATGGTTTCTGGGAGCGTAGGGTGAGAGCTGAGGTGACCTAGGATGTCTCTTTTTCGTAAAAGAGCAGGAGGTATGAGCGCCAGTCTTCTGAAACAACAAATCCCTCTTTGTTTTCTTTTGTGCCTAGTGTTCCTGAGAGGAGGCAGGGACTGGTTCTGCTACAGGACAATGATCATCAGAGTGGTCACATAGCTGTCACTGGAGCCTAAAGTACCTACCACTATCAACAAGTTACACATACACATCCTTGGGAACAGCTGAAATACAGCTTAGCCTGCATTCCTATGGCCAGTCATTCAAAACAGAAACTAAAGGACTTGGTTAACTGCTGCTTTTTTTTTTTTTTTTTTTTTTTTTTCACANNNTTTTTTTTTTTTTTTCATAAGTCTGCATGTCCTTGCAGGTCATTCACAAAGGACTGAGCATTTATATTTCCTGTTGACATCCTTTGAAAGGGAGAATGCCAATGGAAATTGGATCTTTTAATGAACAATTTCTGTAGACAGCAAGTCAGATGAAAATTAATGAAGGATTTAAATCTATCATTGTGACCTTGAACTAACAGCATGAGGAAGGAGAAGGCCGTTAACTTAGGCAGGAAAGACTGGTAATTACTTCAAGTGTTGGTGTTTCCATGTGAGTAGAAATTTCATGCAAAATTTCAGATACTCAAAGGAAAGAATAAAAAACAAAATCGGGACTACCAGCCAAAAAAAAAAAATAAATGCACTACCTATGAAATCAGTGCTTGAAAGCTTTCCCACTTGTTAAAATAAATAAGACCCCACAGATGGGAAACTGCAGATCAAAATTAATATAAGGTCTTAAACCTAGCCATTTACTTTTTTTTAATACTTCTAGCACAGGTGGGTCCCCACGGCAGAATGCAGAGGAAGAGAACACTGACTTTGCACTGAACAAGCCAACTCAGGGGCGGGTAGAGGGTTGCAAGAGCTATAGGTATATTAGAATAGTACTCCAAGTGGGCTAACCGTTCCTGCTGTGAGACTAGTGCAACCACTGTTTAGAGGCAGCTCAAGCATCCCTGTGCAGCGCTGTGCTGTGTGGTGTAGACGTGCCCCGAAGCACCACTGGAGAAAAAATGATGGATCCTGCTGCCCACAGAGAGTCATACAGCACCGCCTTCCCCGTACAGCAATGCGTGCCAGCAGCTGCTGCTGCAAGGCCAGTTTTTCTTGCCCAGTCACTTCAAAGTAGCCTCAAGAATTTCATTAAAGCATTAATCTGCAATTAAAGAGCTGCCCTTGCTTAAGAGCCAGAGGAAGTGATTACAAGAGCCGAGGGATTAACGTGTGGTAGAAGGAGAGGGACTAGATCTGGAAGTAGGTACAGCAATCGTCTAGAGGATGACCACAAATAACTCCTGTGTGCAACCGCCTCCTGCGTCTGTGTCTCTTCAGGTGATGACCTGTGCCCATCTTGATGCTCTTTTCATTGGAGTTCTGCCATTGCTGTCAACCCTCTTCTCCCCCAGATCTTCCATCACCACTATCTGCTGCTTCTACCCCTGAGTGGGAAGGCACAAGGATGGTTTCCATCAGCTTTGCATCAGTAGGGGCTTCCTGCCACAGGGGTAACTCTCAACTGGCAATTTATGGCTGGAATCTGATGTGTAATGACATAACCCACCCAGGAGCCGTCTTCAGAACCTCCTATAATTAACCGTTGCTGCTATAAGTTTAGACAAACCCAGGAAATCACATGCAAAATTCTGTCTGATTTGCTATCTAATCTTCTTCTATCTAGGTTCTTATACCACACACATTGCTGTGGTATCTCAGCATCTTGGTGCCTGGATGCAATTCAGTTAAACCCTTTTCAAGCTAGCAGTCTAAGCTGCAGTCCTGACACTTCTCTTACGCGCAGCCAACTGTTTTGCTATGAGCAAACTGTGAAGAAGCTTCTTCAAAGGCTCCCTGAACGTACCAGCTTCTCTTGTCTTCCTTTCCCAGATAATGTAAGGTTGGGAAACTTGCCAAGCATCACGCTAAACTGAAAGAGACATTCAAATTGCAGCGAGTACAGGAGCCAAGGGAGCCCAGTCTGCCAGAATGTTATTGTAGCGTTCTCAAGAAGCTCACGGCATTAAGACTTCATTTTGTTGTGTGCCTGTCTGTCTGTCTAGGAGATGCTCCACTGGAGGCCAGAAAGTCATTGCTTCCTCAATATTAAATACAAGTGTCTCGACCAACTAGAAACCTTTTGTTAGCTTCAAACTTTCGAGTCAGTTTTCTTTCTTTTTCTTTTAAGATTGGAGGCGTTTGATCCTGCGGTTGCTGTCGCTTGAAACAGACCTTCTGGTTTCAAAAGGATTTTAGATATACCCTTTTCTGATGACCGTACAATCGAAGCAAGAACAGAGACAGGGATCAGCAGTCAAAAAGGTGATGAAAAGAAGCTGTATTATTTCTGGATGAGAAATACTAGATATGAGTTTGATTGATTTAAGCCCAAATAAGGGAATACAAAAGTTCAAAACTTATCTACACTTTAACAGTAAAGAAACAATCCTCCCCCTAGGAGGAACCATTTATACTGATATCAAAGTGTATTCTGACTCATTAACTGAAATACGTTGTGCTGGTGGAAGATAGTTATATCAGCAAGATTTTGTCTACCTAAGGGTTTGCACCACTATAATTTATATCATAAAAAAAATCCACTATAATTTATATCCATAAAAAAAAGTCAGACGCATAACCAACATGGGCGTAGAGTGCAAACCAGGCGTGAAACTTGCACAAATTTGTGTTTTAAAAGCTTCTGTATGTCTATAATAACAGCAGTTAAAATAAAATAAAAAAAAACCACAACAATCTAGAGCAACACAAGCATCAAGAAACTAAAAGAAAACCAGAGCCCCTTCCTTTTTTTGGCTATTTATTCCCACAGCTTTAGACATAGAGTTGGGGGTGGGGGGGAGGGGAAGAAGCTGAACTGAGCCTGTGATCGCGGCATTAAGTTGATTTGACTATTAGAAAACTTTAATTTAAATGTTCCCCATGGGGTTTCTGGTATTTATTTCCTTATTTACTTCTTGAGCCTATTTAATACTTTGACCTGAAAGAAGAAGACTTTGCACAAGCAAGAGGATTAAAGGTTCAAATTAGTTAAACACGAAACAAATCTATTGATTCATTAAAGCCCAGTGTTTTCAGTGTTACCAGTGATACTATCATATATTAAACTGTTAATACGTTTGAAGTGAAGAAAAAAGACATTTTCAGCATAGGTTACAGATGGCTTTTGATTGGAAAAAATACACTGCTCCTTTGCATCCTTTTCGCCTAACAGTTTCTGTCCCATCCAAATGGCCTTCCTTTGTATACCATGGGAGGGTTAGTGAGTCTTTCGTTATGCCTGCCTGACCCTCTATATTGGCTTTAGTCTTATTTTGTCATCTTTGCTCACTCCCAAATTGTACCTGTTAACTTGCACCCCTTTCATTCATTGTTTTTTTTTTTTGCGTGCTTTGTTCACATACTTGCTTTCCTTCTTGTGTGTGTTTCTTCAGCTATTCCTTGTGTGATTCCTTCTTTCTATGGCTGCGTAGCGTTCTTTCAGTCATTACCTCTGTTTTCACAATTCATTTTCACACATCCAGTACTACCTTGCACAGTTTCCGCAAAACATTTGTGCGTATACAAGTTATACTTTTCCTTGCTGGTATATTGCTTATTCCTGTCCATAGAATTGAAGTTAGAGGAGACAAATGCGTGATTGTCAGTCATCGTGCCAGCTAATCGTGCTTGAGCTGTGGTCCCAGCAGGTTTTAACAGCAGCTGGCTGCCACAATGCTGAGTGCAGCCCAGGTGGATGTAATTGCCAAGTCACGGTGGGCATCGCGCCAAGGGGACTCTTCAAGGTTGTGTTGTGACACAGTGGTAGCTTGCAGTGGAGACCAGCCCTGCCCAGTACTCAGTGAGACTCCACTACCCAGTTCGTGTCTCGAATAAACCTAAGCTGAGGTGGTGTTCCTCTAGAAGCAAGCAGGGTAGGGTAGGTGCATTTGAAACAAGGCTTAGTACAAACACCAGTTGTGTCCGGTTTGCTGTGAAGCCAACACAAAACCGTGCTCGGAAAGCACAGCTACCTGGCACTGTATAGCTGTAGTTCAGCCCCGCTCAGTGAATCCTAGCGTGTGGAAGGTGCAGTGCTTCTATGTGTTTTATCAAGAATCTGGTAGCTGCTGAGCCATACGAGAAGCTCTCTGAAGGTTTTCGCACTCCCGGGAGGAGGAGCAGCTCATAAAGCTGGTTTTAGTACTTCACCTCTGGCCAATTTTTAAGGGTGGATGTAGGAGGAGAAAGATGAAGTTGCTCTTTGCTGAATTTCTTAGGTACCAAAATATGTACTTATGTCACAGTTTTTAAAGAAAGTGAAATAGCACCAACTCAAAGAGGTGAACGGTGTGATCCATGAACATAGGGGCTGCTGTACTGAATTAGCCTTGTGGTCCACCTAGACATTAAGACTTAGTGAGTCAGCTACAATCAGTTTGTCATTAATACCCGAGTTAAGAATAGTTTCTTCCTTTTATGTGTCACTTTTCCAAGATGCTGTTGTGTTAAGTGTCAAGAAATATCTCTTCTAATCTGTGTGCCTCCTGATCTATTTGGCCAAGCATAGGGGAGTAGCCAAAGTCCCTATTACCACAATTTTGTTAACCGTTCTTTTGAGTTCAACATTTCTCACTCCGTTTCCTTTTCTTATGCTGGATATTAGCAACAAAGACCTGCTAACATCTTTACTTTCCAAAAGCTGTTAAAATGCTTTGGAATTTCTAGTTTAGCATTTATTTATCTGTCTTCAGAGATTCAGTTGCATAGTCCTTCCCACTTAAAGTTCAGCTAAATAACATTCATGTTATCCTTCTATACAGCAGTATCTCCTCTGCCTCTGTGGCCCAGTCTTTTTTTCCTGAACAGTTTGTAGGTAGATAACGATGTTGTTCCACTACATTTCCCTATTGCCCATTATTATTGAAATCATCCTCCGTGGCAAAATAGTCCGATTGTTCTTTTCTTTTAAGCTTGTTACATTTGTCTAAATATTTACGCTTATTTAACTCCTTTTTCTGATATCTTCCCAGTTTTACTGAATTCCCTTTTATGCATTTACCAAAATTACGACTCTCTGATGGTTGTAATTGGCATCCTGTTCTCTGAATTCACAAGATGCTGCCATATATACAGATGTCTTTAATAGACATATCTGACTAATATGTTCCCCAGATCCTCATAACTTCTGGCTTATTTGCAGGATCTACTTCTGTTCTGGTCCTCTCCATTTTCCGGGCTCTCCTTTCCCCAGAAGGTTTCCTCACTCTAACTAAAACGCCTTCTTGCACAGTCTTTTCTGGCCACACTCAGAACTGGCATAGATCTCACTGCCTCATCAGGTTTGCATATGAAACTGGGAATAACTGAGTCAAAGCCATTAGCCTTGTCTTGGACCCAGAGTTTTCTATCTAGCCAAATGATGTTAGTTCCCAGACAGTCTCTCTTACTTACTGGTAAGAAAAGCTCATCCAGTGTCTCATGATATCCATTGTTTTGGCTGAAATTAAGAAGCTTGCTGAGTTCATGTTCCTCACAACTGTGTTCCTGGGGACAACTGGGGGCGTTTGTCTCGTCAGTCTCATTCTGACCGGCAGCAAAAGCCATCTTCAGTCACAAAGAATTGCATTTTCTGCCAGAGAAGGGTGATCTGACCCTCGGCTCTGTAGCCGAGCTTCTCTTCCATCAGGAGGCTGGCTTCTTAAAACAAAGCATTGGCCAGCTTGTGCCCAAGAGCCACCCTTCCCTCCTAGATGACCTTTCAGCTTCTGAGCTTCCTCAATTTCTCACAGACATTTGTGGGATTTCAGAAGATTTGAAAGTAAAGAAGCAGAAGCTTTGTAAGATCAAGGGTCCTTAACAGAAGGTAAGATATTTTAACCAGTTCCCTAGTCAAAATAAGAGTTACTATGTTTTCATCTACTTGCTCAAGTTTTAATAAAATGGTGGGCTTTTGGTTGGGCAAATAACTGTCAGTACTGTATTGCCCAAGAGGGTTCTTTCTCATTCTCACTGTAGTCTATCCCATTTCCCTAAATCTTAAAAAAATGTGCTTTCAACTTCGATTCCTAAACACATGAGCAGACACCTAAATGAACAGACTGAGTTTCACAGAAGGATCCTCCTGCCTTCGTTGTTTGAAGTTGGGTACGTGCCAAGCATTGAAAGTTGTGGGCTGAGTAATACATTACAAAGCTACAGTTTGAATGGGGAAGTTAAATTCCTGATCCAATGTCTAAAATTTAAATATTATGCATTAATAATCATTGCATTGATAATAATTTAATTCAAATTGTTGGGATTTTAAAAAATCTTTTCTGAAAATTGTGTTTGAATTTTCTGTACTATTTATTTGACAGGGATCATAGTGGAGCAATAAGACTCTAAGAACAGAAAAAACTTTTCAGTAGAGAGAGCACTGGAACTAGCTGTATTAGTAAGTAACCAACTAACTAAACAAGGAGTAAATGAGTAACAGGGAGAGAGAATGTAGGGATGGAGATCCAGCACTCCCAGTCCTCATCATGCAAGAAATAGAGGGATTTCAATTACATAAGGAAAGACAGGAAATTCAAAGCTGCTAAGAGGACGTACTTTTGCATGGGATCCACAATTACACCATTTTATTGTATAAAGTATTTAAACTAGATGATTGGTACAGGATGCTGAGAAGTGAGTTTAGCAAGCTTCAAAGAATAATTAAATATTTCTATTGTAAACAAAAGCTGTTAACAGTTATTCCAAAATAATAGTAATAGTAGTAGTAGTAATAATAATCATATTGGAAGTCTTATGCTTGAGAAATTAAATCAATCTCTGAATTCTTAGGATTAGTGTGACGTCTTCAGGGGGACTATGTAGGACATGGGGAAGGAGGGGAGAGAGAAGAGATTATCCTAAATTCGTCTCTTGTGGCATTTCTTCACCTTCATCTGAAGCAGGTGGTGCTGAGCACAGGCACAGTCTGTGCTGGATGGATCATGATTTTGGTGAAGAAGGGCAATTTTAAATACCCATGTATTAGCTGAGCAGGAGAGTTTTGTGTCCTTCAGTGATTTTTTCTAAACTTTTTAGTGTTCATCTTACTAAAAAACTTTGATTGAGCGAACCCCATGGATTCCTAAAATAAGATTTGTATAGAAATTTTAAAAAATGAGCAACATAGTACCTTAAACTTAAGAAAAAACTATAGTATGTCTTTTTATCTGGAAAACTAACGTGACTATTTAGTGTTAAAAAAAAATTGCTGGAAGTTAAATGCTAGTCATAATAAAAAGTTAAGAAAAGAAGTTGAAGACATTTTTAGAACAGTCAAGTTCTTTAATCTTAAAAGAAACATTTTCATAAAATATATAATGAAAACTAAAAAGTAAAAGCAATAAAAATTTGATTTTGTCCATGTGTCCAAATGGAAGGAATAGTAATTAAACATATAATGACAGATACATAAAGGGAAGAGACTGTATTGAAAAAAAAAAGATAGCTGTGTTCCTTATTTAACTGAAAATAAAGTTAAATAACCTGCTAACAATACAGAATTTAAACCTGCGCCAGGGTATAAAATGCTACTGTTCATGTACAGATGCCTTCACTCCTTTGCCCAGCTGTAGGCAACTGTGATGGTTCGTTGTGGTTTGTTAACTGAATTAATGACATCAGGGAAGCAGGCTCTCCCAGGCTGCTCTGAGGACCATCCCTTGCCACCTAGAGAGGCGTCCCTGCACCACGCAGGGCTGGAAGAGGCCACAGAGGTATGGCTGATGGCGCTGGGGCAGTTAAGGCTCCACCAAGCCTCAGATGGGCACCTGGATCCTGTGGCTGGGCCCAGGGGCAGAGGGGCAGCCTGAGCATCCTCATGGAGGGCCACCCATAGGAGCACAGCCCCAGACTGTCTCCCTGCACATGATGGCGCTGCAGAAGACAACAAAGGCACGTTAAAGTCTGCGAGGCTGTGTAAGTCTTTGCTTCTTCTCTACTCTCCCTAGAGGACTCCTCGGTTTATTTTTATTTTTCAGCCTTCCTTGAACCTCTTTCATTTCCTCCCCTCCTTAATTATACATCACTATATTATATATTTTTAGATAGAAGTATGTGAATATTTTTAATGACATCAAGTCTTTTAAAATTGCATTCACGGAACAGAATACGGCATATACGTCTGTAGTGTGCCACAGGTAACGTAGTGGTGGCTTTCTCACGGTCAGCCGTGCTTCCCAAACTCCCCTCCCCCCCAGCCAAGTACTTTCACTCACCTCTTTTCAGACCACTAAGCAACCACTGTCAATCACCCTTCACACCCCATCCCACCACTTTCGCTCTCAGTCATTTGCCCACTGCTGTGACTCTCTCAGGATGCACCTCACCAAACCATTGCAGACGCCCACCCCTTCTTACTCACGTCCCGAACCCTTTCATGCGGGCAGGGATATTCAACAGTAGCTCAGCTAGAGCTTTCTGTACTGTGGTAAATGCAGAAAATTCAAAGCGAGAGGGAGAGGAGATAACTGTGTGATACGGGCACTAGGTGGGAAATTCCTTAGTCAGAAGATTTAGCAGGTATGAGTGTCTCGGAGGGACTGGAGAGTGCAGGAAACTCATCTGCTTGAAGCACTTCTGCAATGCAACAACTACACCCAGAGGTGGATCCCCCTAGGTTCAGTAACTACAGGTATCGAGAGAGCGAAAAACTCTTCCAGAAGTTGATTCAGAGAAGAAGCAGCCTAACGTGGCTATCCCCAAGTTGCCCTCCGGAGAAACCCCTCTGCCCCTCTGTTGAGTGTATAGGGAAAGTCCTTGCCTACACAGCCGAGTGAGAACGCCTCGTTTAATCTCTGTATCTCAGTGCATCATCTGTGGATGGTGGTAATGAAGTGCTTGACTGGGGCATGTGGAGGAGTGTTCCTGGAACTTGAGTGCTACAGCAGCTGTGGAGGATCGCCCGAGTGGGAAATTACGAGTGGCTCTGCATGTGCGCAAAGCTGGGAAATCCCCCACAAAGAGGTTGTCCATGCCTGCTTAGATCAAGGGTAGATACTCTTCTCTCTGTTACTCTTGTAGAAAGGGTCATGGTATTTCCCTTTGGGAGTGGTGTATCACAGCAAGTCAATTTTAGCTGTGTTTATCTTAAGTGGGTTTATATTCCTGCATTAGTTTGCTGTAGTAAAAGAAAGACTGCCATTTGCATTTGCATATCTCCTCAGTTTTTGAGTGGAAAATGATAACGAGAAGAAATTTCTCAACGACTCTTCAATCTGAACGTTGCTTATCTTTTATTTTAGCCGACTGCTGAATGAAATATCGTTTCAAGCTAAGGGAGGCACTATTTGAGAGAACAATAGATATCTCTCCACACCTGTGAAGTTAAAGAGTAACTGGAAGGTACTATATTCGGATCTATTATCTTACGTAAGTATCATGCAGAATACAAACATACTTTTCTCTGTAAATAAATCTAAAGGCTAAACACTGGAGACTGTGAGATCCCACTCTCGTGAGACCCCACCTGGAGGATTGTGTCCAGCTCTGGGGGCCCCAACATAAGAAGGGCAGGGACCTGTTGGAACAACTCCAGAGGAGGGCCACGAGGATGATCAGAGGGCTGGAGCACCTCTCCTATGAAGACAGGCTGAGAGAGTTGGGGTTGTTCAGCCTGGAGAAGAGAAGGCTCCAGGGAGACCTTATAGCAGCCTTCCAGTACCTAAAGGGGGCCTACAGGAAAGGTGGAGAGGGACTCTTTATCAGGGAGTATAGTGATAGGACGAGGGGTAACAGTTATAAACTAAGCGAGGGTAGATTTAGATTAGACATTAGGAAGAAATGCTTTACTGTGAGGGTGGTGAGGCACTGGAACAGGTTGCCCAGGGAAGCTGCGGATGCCCCATCCCTGGAAGTGTTTAAAGCCAGGTTGGATGGGGCTTTGAGCAACCTGGTCTAGTGGGAGGTGTCCCTGCCCATGGCAGGGGGGTTGGAACTAGATGATCTTTAAGGCCCCTTCCAACTCAAACCATTCTATGATTCTATGATTCTATGTATATGCATATGGATATCATAGACATATGTATATTATATGTGTGTATATCAATACATCAATGTACATCAATACATGTGTATGTATGTATAAAGCTGAATGGTTTGAACAACTAAGTGAAAAATCAAGACCCATGCAAATTAATTTTAGTATTCCGTTACTGTTTTCCCAGCTAATGACTGCCCTCTAAAATAGTCTAGTTCATTATTGGAGTCCACCGTTGAGTGGTTACAGATGCAATACATCCATCTTAGACGCTGTAAAGGCTGAGTGCTAGAGCCTGCACTTCCCTTAAGCACCTGTTTCATCCACAGCCTTGATGTCAGCAGAAAGAGTTCCCCTGTTTTCATTTGACGTTGGTCAGCTCCTCGATGTGCTAAACTGAACTTTCCCACAGTTCAAAGAAGAATGTCTCATCTGCTAAAAGGACCCCAGAGCTAAGCTTGCTGTGCTACCAGGGGTATGAGGGTGGTTATCTGCCCAGAGACCAGGCAGACCCTGGAAGAGAACTGTCTGGATGGTGCACTGTTTCAGCTGCGGGGTTCACTTAACCCAAAAAGTCTGCTGCTGCAGAAGGCCACAGATGTTTTGTTACTCTTCCTTGGTTCTTCCTAGCTTTACAGACATCACAGAGACACCGTGCATAATACGGGTTTATGCGAGCTTTCCGCTTGGGACTGTGACCTGACCCAAGACCACTGAAGAGCCTATCTCATCCCAGCTAGCAGATGCCTGTGTGAGATCTTACAGTTCTTGTCCTTCACAAATACTTCTTAGCTCTGACTATTGCCAATTAAATCTCCCTATTGTGAAGCAAAGAATGACAGCAGCATTTTCTATGTCCACACGCTCCCTAGACTGAGAAGATGCTCAGTACATATTAAGAATATAAGTGTGTTCAGTTCATTCACAAGACACAATAAGTGCACAATTCAATTAACTAATGCAATTCATATTTCATTAGGACAGAAGCTGTTTGTGACCTTAAACGGACAACAATTTCATGACAGCATTGCAGAATATTAATTAGATAGGAAAATAACAAAGGCAAATGAAATAGAAGGAAAATGCGCTGCCTGGCATAATTGTTCCAAAGAAATTAAAAACAAAAGATGCAGTTGTTCTGCTATGTCCTTCTCCTCCTTCCCCCTTACTAATGATGCGGAGAACAAAACATTATTGCCTTTCTTTGCCTCTGATTAACCATTTGTAGAGAAGATTCTCTCAGCATTTGTGGTACGCACCTGGTATGGTACCGAAAGGCACACGAAAGAGAAACGTAAGGGCCGGGTTTGCCTTTTGTTTATGGGTATTTAAATGAAGAGCAGCTCCCCTACAATGAATCATTTTTACATCAGTTTTTCAAATTTGTTTCAAAGGCCCAAATATTGAGCCCTAAAATCATTTGTGAAGGAAAGAGGTAACCAGCAACAACAACAGATACGATTAATAAAATTAATTGTTAGCATGCTTAGTACAAAATAACAGAAAATCACAGCACATAAAGGACTGTGATTAAAGTAGAGAAGGATTCCAATGTTAAGCTGCAATTGCTGCAATATTCCTTTTTGTGATACTCTTAAGAAAATGAGAAGAGATTAATAAGGTTAGTTATTACGGTCCTGTAGCAATTTCATCCTTAATCCAAGTATTACCATGTATGCTGACCCCTATGTGAGAAAAATGGCTCCCTACAGTCTGTGATTCAGTTTCATTATTTTACTATATATTGCCAAAACTGTGTCTTGTATTACAGACACATAAAAAGATGAGATCCTTTGGTTTTAGATAGTACATTTAAAGAGACGACAGAAGGATGAAACTACCAGAGCAGAGTTCACGGTCTGCAAAACGTGCTCCCTCCCCTCTGCCCCTCTCCTGGACTATGACTTTTGTTTTGAAGATAAAATCAGTAAATAAATTTTGTACAAAGCTGGCCAGATTTTGTATTAAAGGCAAGATGCTGTATAGGAAGCAATTGGATGTGTAGCAAGATGTGCCTGTTAATCAGGATATTTGTTGATCTGGGTCAGTAACAGGATGGTTATTTGTCCCTGGCCAGTGGGTGGCAACGGCAGCAAATGGCTTACACTAGACAAGGACTGATTTTGATAAACATGTCCAGATGCGTATGATTTAAATCAGTAAATACATTGCTTTGTATAAAGACATGTTTTAAAATTAATTTTACACCAATGTTTACATCTACCAGTCACTAGGTGCTAGATATACACTCTTAAAATGGTATTTGAATCAGGAGTATAATCAGTAAAGAAAAAGCAAAATAGCTCTGCCTTCTCCGATCCTAACACCTCTAATGTTTTTCTTCTTTATGATATGTTAGATCAAAGCCATGTCGTCTGTATATTAATATTATTTGGTAGTGCTTTTCTCAAACTTACTGTGAGCTGAAGCTAATTTTACTGGAACAGATGAAGTTACTTTATTGGCAGTATTATCAAATAACTTTTTAATGCAATGAAAGCATCAAAACAGTACAGCTGCTAAACGAGAGAGATCATAAAAAGGGAGTTTCCAGAACTCGCTGATATTAGCTGCTCACCCATACATTCCCTTCCTCTCAAGTTTCAAGATGAGATTATTATAAAAAAAGGCTGATTTGTCAAAAAAAAAGAAAAAAAAGAAAAAAAAAAGAAAAAAAAGACACTGTCTGAACAAATCTGCAAATAAACCAACTTGGGGGAATTCCCACGTCTATGTCTGACCTCCACAATCAAAATAAGGCATCCTCAACCCGATAAAAGATTCTGCTATTTTTTTTAGTACTTAACTCTTCACCCAATCGGTTATCCAACCGGCAGAGTTTGTGCTTCAGGAAAGCTGTGCTTTAACTGTGGTCAACCCAGCCCATGCCAGACCCCTCGCAGGCCAGAAGGGTGACTGCTTGGGGACCAGGGTGGTGGCCACCACTGGCCACAGCAGCAGCATCTCGCCTGGCCCCTGAGCACCACGCTGAGTCCCCGCACCATGGAGGAGCAGGGCCCAGGCTATTTATTTGTAATGAGTACCGTTGTGCAGCCAAATTGCTCTGTATGGCTTCCTTTTTATTTTTTTTCCTGTTAAGTTCTTGGCTTGGCTGATGGAGGACGGGGAGGAAATGCATCCCAGCAAAACTGCCTCTCTTTGGACTTGCGGGGGCCTCGTTCCAGTCTGCTTGCTGGCCTTGGGCTGACCATGTTAGAGATACTGTGCTGTGATTACTTTTTTTTTTTTTCCTTTTCTACACTTAAATTTCCAAATTGGATGCCAGATTTTTTTCTTTCTCTTACAGTACTGCAAAACTGAAGTCACCCCACAGATGTGCTGGGATCTGCTCTGCACTGCCAATGATGCCACCGACGGCTTTTAGATAGAAGGAAGCTGAGGCTAAAGAGCAGAGAATATTTCTTTCCCCACATTGTTCTCCGAGACTATTTCTGGCACACAGGAAGGACTCACAAAATCACCATCAAACTTATTGTAGCTAATTCCATACGTGACTCCAAGTATTCCAGAAGTGTGTGTCAAGCCTTGGAGAAATGATGGCAAATTTCGTTCCCTGGTTAGACATAGAAATAAAAGTACGACACTCTAGGGGCTGCCTGGTTATAAACAGCGGGGAAAACAGCCTTCAAACGATAGACAAGAATATTAACGGGAGTGGGTCCAAATATTGTATTCTAAAATGAACACTTTGATAATCATAACAATGTGGTTTGAAAAGCATCACTTTAAAAGGTCAGCTATACCACCCTCTGACTGCACATTGAAAGCATAGCGGATATATTGAGTCATACATATTGTTCATTGTCATTTGCATTTGGTGAAATCCCTGCATTTTACCCAATTTAGTAAGCAAGCACCGCCTTGGGCTCCCTTGGCAATACTCACCTCTAAATGCAGTTACTGTTTGTTGCGCTAAAACAACATCTCGTCCCATCCCGCACCAGTAAATCACTCTTCAGTCTTTTGATCAATGTTTGTCTTTTCAAGCCTGTGAGTCATTTTGTATTAATGGAAAGAGAGGGAGCGGCACACTAGAGCAATGCGGGTATTTTGAGATTCACCTCTGGGATTCTTTTGTGTGTGCTGTTCTGAACCAAATGAACATCTGTATCAGTTTGCAGACAGCCACTGGTGCATCGCAAGATCTAACTTCATATTTGTGTGGATAAAGACCAGCTTAATTCTACAAACACCATGTAGCATCATCGGGCTACGTGTCACGAAAAGGCCTTTCTGAAGTCAAGTACACATTTTGCATTCCAGCCTTTTTTTAAAAACTGTCCTTGGGATTTGACCTTATGGCCTTTTCCTTAATTTTTGCACATCACCTATCGCTGGTAGGGACTGTTCGACTTTCCAATAGTCATGTGAGTGACATTTCCAACCAGAATACGGCGGAAGCTGTCCTCACCCTTCCGGGGGCTACACCTGAAGAGTAAGCAAATTTTGTGGGTGTTTAAAACTTTTTTTATTTTCTATGAGCGATGTAAAAATGACTCATTCGTGCTTCAGCTGGAATGTATAGTTGGTAAACACCAGCAGGGAGCAATGGTATTTCTAGATTTGTAAATAAAAACAGTCTGTACTGTGCCAACTCTTTGGTCCTGTTACTAACGTGAGTTTTCAACGGGAAGGGTAGGGGCTCAGCTCGTGCAGCCGGGCAGGTCTGACAGCTACAGCCACTGGCAGCTGGCAGATGGAGAGAGATGCACAATGCTCAGAAAGATGCACAGATATGCAAAGCAACATGGAGCCTAATCCAAAGACCACCGAAGGCAAAGGAAGACTCCAGTCATGGATGGTCTGGATTGAGCTCTGCATGGAGGANAAAACTAGTTGGTTTGCTGCCTGAAGGAGAATTTAGACTGAATCATGTAAAAGCACATATATACCTTGCAGGAATTGCCCAGGAGAGAAATCACCTCAAAGTGCATTTATAAAACCTAACACTTTCATAGTGCCCTGGAAATCATAATGTTGTTTGTAGGGATTCAATGAATACTCTCCATACAAGAAGGTATGCACGTCATATGCCTTCTCCCTGATGTGGACAGAAAGACCAGCGCTCAGAGGATTCCATTTAGACCCTTAACACAAGCTGCACGAGCACTTCAGAAGGAAAATGTGGAATGGGAAGCTGCTGAGTTGCTCCCGCTCTCCACTGTCTACCAGAAGGAGCGCATGGGAGTCCTACTGGGGCAAAATGCTGAGTGTCATCTGTGGATCCTTCCCGTTTTCCCAGTTTTGGTGGACTGGGGCAGCTGGGCTGCCATGCCCAGCTCGCTGGTCCCCACAGTTGTTTGCCTGTTGACTCCCCAGTCCCCACTGAGGCTGCAGCTCACGCAGCTCCACATCGCTCCCCTGCTGCTGGGCCAGGCAAAGTTTCTTTGAGATTTAGCACATGCCTCCACTGATGCCTGTTCTGTTCGGAGTTACCCGCTGATGAGTAATAGTGTGTAAAAGTCAATTACATTCATATTCATAGTTGCCTGCTACTTAAAATGTTAACGATGGGGAAACTTGCCCTACAGGAATGAGGATGGGGGCAAACTTTTATTATCCCCACATGGGCTTTTATCTGTTTTAAATGTTACATTGTCCCAGGGAAAGAAGTGCCATTGTTAACAGCATTGGAAGCAGTCAGCTGCACTCAATTTAAAATTAAAAGGAGAAGAAAAAACAAATGAAAAGAAAAAAAAAAGGGGGTCTGCCTGATGCACTGCAGTATGGCAGGCTGTGGTAACTTGCCCCAGAAACTTTTTATTGAATCCAGCCCTTCAGTACAAAAGAATTCGTTAACCGCTTCATGATGTAAAGTCTGCTAAAGACATTACACTCACTGCCCAGCACGAGGCTGTTCCCATGCACCGTAAGTGTTGCCTTCACCGATCAGCGTTGAGTCCTGGGTTGCATCCACCGGTCAATATTACCAGGTCATGCGCACAAACGGTGCATCCCAGGTTCTGACTCCAGCCCACGCCACGTCCCTGCCCAAGGTCACACCGCTGAAGCCGGGACTGGCAGAGCTCAGCTCAGGCAAAGGCACAGGCTGGGAGTGTTAAGTGCAAAGCTGGTGTTTAAAATCAGCTGGTGTTGGGGCTCTTGTGGGCTGAGCATCCTCCCGCCTCTGCACAAGGACTACCACTGGTGCAAGAGACCCCTTCTGCCTTCCCCAGCACGTCGCCTGTGCCACACACGCGGTGCACAGGTGGCAGAGGGCTGACTGTGTGCACCAACCTGATCCCACATGGCTGGGTACACCTACCCTTGGGGCAGTGCAGGATCCGCTCCAGTAAAGTTATCCCAGTGTAAAAACTAGCAGAACCAGATGTCTTCTGCATGAAAAATAATACTACATGAATGTTATCTCTCTGTTACTGTAGGAATCTCACCTTTGAAAATGTTCTTTTATTGGGCTTAAATAGGCTGGGGGCAAGAGAAGCCAGTGTGACTCTGGAAACTGCTAGTATCTTCACATCGACTTAAGATGTCCATTCACTATCATACATTTTCCAGTTTGCACTTCACTGACGCACACGGTGCTGAAAGAGATGCAGTAGTGAATGCTTATTACATTTATCGACCAGGTGGCCCTCACTGCCCAAATTACACTCGCTGCCTTCTATTCATCACGCCGACTTAATGAACAGAGAGGCTGGCGGATGTCAAACAACCAGCCAGGAGAAACAAAAGAGAAGCCAGGCACGGTGTCACCCAGCTTGAACCAGCCCACCGGTACCTTCCGTGCTGCCGTATCCATTCAGCTCCCTTGCCATCCCGGTGTGAATGAACTAGAGCCATTGCCAAGCAAACAGATAAGAGTCTGGAGGAACTGATCAATACATTTAGATAAGGCGCAACAAGAATACGTAGCAACCCGCCTTTTTGTCCGTGCTTGGTAAAGAGGAGAGGAGAGGAAAATAAAAATCCCTGTATTGGCTGCTTTAGGCTGAATTCTTCTCTTTGACACTGCGGTTAATCGACACCACCGTAACCATGGAGTTAGCCTAAGTTCAGGATAACGCGGTGGCTTTATTAAGAAACTCAAGCACAGAAATACAGTCGGAAAGTCCTAGGTCTCCTCGGCAAATTAATCCTTTGAACTAAGCTCAGCCACCTGCACCTTCATGTACACTGTTTTTACAGAGAAGATGTTGGAAGTTTAAAAATAATTCAAAATATGTTAGTCATGCTTGAAATGGCCAAATGAAGATGAGAGAAAAGCTGCAAAAAAAACCCCAACAGCTTAACTGAACATGAGGTGACATTAAAGGGTATGTAAATATTTATATGTAATTTTATAGCAGTGCTATATACTGTACTTTTCTTGCTCACACACCGATTCCAGCGCTCACTAATTGGAATTTCTTCAACTCTGAAAAGGACCTTTATGGGATCAAGAAAAGAAAAACTAGGACAGCATCGAATACGAACTAGCTTTTAAGACAAGAGCCACCTACATGACCAAGGCTGTATTCAATTGCCTTTGCTGTTTTCTTGCAGAGAAGTAGCTGAGCAGTTTTAAATAATGGAAGAAAAGAGTCTGTTTATAGAACAAACTGGAAATGAGACTCTACCTGCAGAGGCTGAGTACACAGCCAAAGTCTTCCTCTGGCTTCACTTAACTTTGAGTTTATTACAAAGCTAAAGAAAGGATATTTCATCTTTTTCTTCTCTAAACTATATTTATAAAAATATATACGTAGACACACACAGGATAAAAAGAGCAAGTCTGTCTGTATAAAATCCCCTCTATCTTTAGCTGAAAATTTTTCTGTTGTGTCAAATTCAGAATACAGTGCAAAACTAAAATCTAGAGAAGAGTATTTTGAGACCTGCTTAGTTTCCAGGGGATTTTTTCCTTACAGATAAAATTAAGACTATGAGTTTACCTGTGTCTTATGTAAGAATCTCCTACCCTTCTTTGACTACACGTTTGTAAGACAAAGTATTTAGCATAGGAAATTCACCAGTTACATTTTACAAAAAGGCTGTTGCTAATCAAATTTTACAGAAAATCTTACCAAATTGCTTATGGGGGGAAAAAGTCCCACATCCACATCATGCAGCATCTGTGTTTGTCCAAATGTATTTGTTGTAAGCATGCACTCTATTACCCACCAGAAAAAAACTTAACCAAGCTGCATCCCAACACCAACCTGCAAGGCGCGTGGACAGGTGCCTCCCTCAACTCAGTTCCTTTAAAAACAATTTCTCCTGAGTTTACTTGGGTACTTTATTTATAGCCTGGCCCAAACTTTCAGCTTCAGTTTTCATTCACTGAGTCCAGTAGATTTCAAGTGTTGTTCTGGCCTGAGAGGTGTCGATCGTCCATCCCTTAGGAAGGTTTTCCGCTCGGCAGCTGGCAGCGCCGAATCCTTCAACACCAACAGCATACAGGCAGGTCCATAAAATGATTCATACCTTTAGCTGCCATTTTAGGCATGCCAGTCCCAAATTTAGGCAACCCCTCTCAGTCGCTGCAAGTACTGATGTCCTAATTTTGCACCAGTAATATTTTCCTAGGTCTCTAGATGTTGGCTGCCGATCTGGCTTTGCTCTGGCTTGATCTGGTATGCGCCTACACAGATCACTGTCAGGATGAGGCCTTACAAAAAGACGACTTGTACTATCCTCGTGCTGCTACTCCCCTTTTTGGAAGAACCAAGGTTTGTTCCCTCCTTTGTTCACTACAAGGACTACAAGATGACCTACAAGAGTACTCTACAAGAGAGTATCCCTTTTTAAGGGGGTCTGTCCCCTATTGAAGCTTTTCCATTTTGGTTTAAGTATTTAAAATTAGTCACTGGAAGAGGATGAATTCCACATCTTAGGCCTGGGCCAGCATCAGGCTGCAGAGTCATTCTGCAGTGGTGTCTAATACAGTTATTGCAGGCAAAATGAAACTGCATTGAGAAGAGATGACACAAATGAAGGCTTGCTACATCACTCGGGGCTGTGGGAAGGTTCCTCAGGGATAGCCACTGCAGCCCTCAGCAAGTTCTTTGTGAAGACCAACCCAACATACGTTGAGATTATGCTTCCAGACTGCAGGATGCAATATTCACAGTAATTATAACCCTAGCATTTGGACTCATATCAAAAAGAAGCAGCTCATGGCCAAGTGCAATTGTAAATACCACTTACATTTCAGCAAAGCCTAAGCCAACAGATAGATCCCTACAACCCAGAAAATGCTGAGCTACAATGTTCCTGATTTGCCTGCTAAAGCCAGGGATGCTGTAATAACCCTGAACTTAAACTGCAATCACGCACTTTTTTCCCCTGAATATTTGCTTTAAAGAATCCTAAATAACAGACAATAATGACACAAACTGCCTTGTGATCACCTAGGACAGGCACATTATCACCTGCCTGAGAGTAACAGTGTGCACAGACTGCTTTTTCTCCCAGGTGAAAAAGAAAAAAACATTCTCTAGAAGAAAGTACTGCAGGATGACCAACAGCTGTGAGAGGGGTGGTAGCGACACCGTCTAGTTAGCAAAGACTAACACTCAGCTTTAGAAGCACTATTTCCAGTGATGTGGAGATTTCTGGGGCAATCCCCACACTGACTTTGAGATACTGGCTCCTTAGAAAGGAAAAAGTAGAATCACACTAGCGAGACATGAGAGGCATGCAAGAGCAAAGCTCTTGCAGAGAAGACAAAGTCATCCACTAGCCCCTCTGCCTCCAAGCCACCTGAAATCCTGAGAATATTCCCCAACACCTGCTTCCCAGGACAAATACTTGAGAAAATAATAGAACAAGAGCCTGGGAGCATCCTTAGCTGCATCTTCAGAGGCAGAGGGGCATATCCTACTCAGGGACCCCAAGAGCAGACGCAAAATGCCCCTCTCTCCTGCCCACACTGCAGAGTAATTTTTAGCTCAGCTGCCCAGGTGGGTATGTGTTACTACTTGCAGAAAAAGAACACGACGCTAAAGCGTATTTTAACTGCATATCCAAAATGCTCTACATCTGTTCAGCTTGGATGGGTTCAGTGGTTCAGTTAACGTAAGCTCAGACTAGTCTGAACCTGTTAAGTGCTCAATTAAGCCTGATAAACTGCACCTCTTTCTTTATTTTCTGCATAGCTGGATTCTGTTTTTTCCATGACACAAGCATTTCCCTAACCGTTTGGAAAAGGCATTTAGCTGAAAAGCACGGAGTAGTAGGAAATTGTTTGCTCTCGGTATGCTGCGACGGAAATAAAGTCAACATGATAGATTAGTACTGAGTGAGTGGAAGTTATTTTTCCCAAGATGTCACACTTGTTCTTCAGAAATGAGTGATCTTGAGCATCAAATACTGGCAAAACCACCAAAATATACATCATTTACAGCAAAATAAGTGCCATAAAGAAATGTGTTATAAGCTCATGCTGAGCCATACAAAGCCCAATAAACATTTGCTTGTCACAGTGCAAAGCAATGGTTACAGCACGCAGAGGAAATTATGTCTACACCGCAAGAGTGTGTGTCTGGACTTAAAACTAGGTGAATGGATCAGATCTTCATCTGGTGTAAGACAGAAAAGCTACAGAGATTTCAGTCAGGTTTTAAATGATTATTCCTAATGAGCTCTTGTTCCCTGAACTCTGCAGAGACGCTTGGTTTACAAAGCCATGGCTTTGAAAATTCATAATCTTCCTTTTAGGCTTCTCCATCAGGAATTCCTTATACAGATTTGTTGTTTGATCCTCCACAGGAGGAAAAAAAGCCGAATAACTCCCATCTCATTTGGCTACCGCCAACAAATTGACATAGGCACCGAAACTAAAACTCTGCTTAATTCAATTTGGGAATGAAACAAGAACCTGATCGGGGTGGGGGGGATGGGGTGGCAAAAATAAAGTCCGCACAGCAGATTGCCTCCAGCAGCTCTCACAGGTCCTACACGCCACTACGACACAGACAAACTGCACCTCCTGAAGCAGGGATGACGGAGAGTTTCCCTTGAGGGCTGTAGCTGTAGTTTATGAACGTGCAACTTCATTAGCAGCCAGTGACCCCATAAGACGGGGCTCTTCGTTTCTTGGCTCGGACAAAACTCTCCAGGGACCGTCACAGCTGTATGCCATGCACGGCGATCTCATTGCTGGGGTGAGTGAGATGGCTTTCAAAGTCACCTTGAGGAAAGGCTCGGTAATTCAAAGGCTATCCTTTGGATTTGCAGAAAACAAAGCACTTCGGTTTGGGTTTTGCCAAATCCAATTGCTGTTACTTGCAGAGACACCTATTTTGCTGTACGGAAACCTGCTCATCCTCCCAGGTGAGGAGCTGACACTGAAAATCACACGTAGCCTAACAAGGCTCCTCTTCCTATAATTAGGGGAGAAGCATGAGACTATTTATTTCTAACATGACTTCATACCACCGTTTTTTTTAAAGAAAACAACTGAAAAACAAAAAAAAGAAAAACTTGTAAGCAGCTGATGACCTGCTCCATGTAGATCAGTTACAGAGGAGCAACTGTGCTCTTCACAAAGGACTTTTGATGTAGGCACCAGGCAAACAGTGATTTAAGATGGGCTGGGCTTGCGGGGTGGTGATGGCAGGGGACATTTGCGGCAGGCCTGAACTCTTTTGCCGATTAGCTCAAACCACGACAGACCTCAGAGTCCTGCTCTCTGGGGACAAGGGTGTCTGGGAAACCCGTGACAGTGGCTGGCTAGCTGGGGGATGCTGCTGAGACCCAGTGCTGCCTTCTTGTCCCTTTACAAAACAGAGAGGAGGGAATAAACGGTCCTGGTAGGGTAGATGCAGAGAACTAAGCGTAGCAGGCACTAAGACTAGGAAGATGGTAGAGATTCAAACATCTACTGAGAAGAAAGGAGCTGTGAGAGCTGTGGGGAAGGAAAGGTCATGCAGAATGTCACGTTTTTCACTATTCAAATCTGTCAGGTCACAGATGCTTTCAAACAGCCCGTAATGCTTTAAGTTGGTTTGTTCAATTAAGCATTGCTAAAGCTTTGACCCGAGCTTAAATTTTGGCCAGAGGCATAAGCAACAGCAGTAGCATTCAGTAAAAGTCTACTGTGATAAAAAAATATGGTGAACTCTATTATTTGTACTAGTAGAGTTTCAACAGTGGGCTCTGGCTGCTCCTGTAAGGTTCTCACGTGTATTTTGGAGAGAAAGGGCATATATATGTTGTCATTTGTACATGCCGTATCAACTACTGTTCCTAATGTGTTCATCTGGCATGATTTTCTGTTCCTTTCCTTAAAATCTCCTTTTATGGCTGCCATGCAGTAGATCTGTTATTTTTAAACTACTGCATTTTTTTTTCTCTTAATACTCATCTGATTGTTCAAAGCCCGACCATGGACTTTCAAAATATACATCTGCATTTTTCCACAGCTTCATGCCGAGTTCATTCTAGATTTTTATCATCAGAAGGATTTCAGCCTGGGAGGTTTCATGGCTTCAGCCCCAGTGGCTACAGGTGGGAAGTGTTGATTCATTAGTGCGCAAGTTCGAAGGCTGCAAAACAACCTTCTGCCATGGCACCGAGGCTGAGCAATAAGCTATCTGATGTACCGGACTTTCCAATGAAAGGCATTTTTCAAGAAGTATCAGCAGTTTTGAACTGCTGGTATGAGTGCAGGGTAGTTTTTTAAACTGTCCCGAACTCTCCCCTCTTCTCACTTTTGCATTGCTGTTCTACTCTGGAAACTTCTTTTTGTTGTTGATTTCTTAATGCCGACGCTTTCATTTAAGAGAGCTGCTCTTCACAGCAGTGCTGTGGCCGACATGTAGTGGTTCGGCTCTGCTGACTTTTCACTGGATTTGCGCCAGCTTGCACCACCTGAGACAGAGCCCTCCCTGCATTTTCAGAATCAGATCTGCTGTATTTAGAAGCAAAAATCAATTTCGACAGTTTCTTAATCTCGTTAGCTCTATAAAATCACGCAGCAGGGCAGGGAATGGCAGCTGGCAGGCATCTGTTACAGAACAAATTTTACCAGTGAATGGAACATCTCCTCAACCATCTGTTTGTAATGTGTAGAAAGAGGAATTACCATCACTGGTGACTTCAGCCTCAGAGATATTTGCTGGAGATCTCATGTGGTCATTCAAAAAATACCTTAGACAGTCATGCACCCAGCGTACTTGAGATGAGTACTGATCTCATTCAGATAGACAAAGAAAAAGAGTTTACAGGCTGAGGAATTAGCAGGTGGCTGTGCATAATGATGACCATATTAGGACCAAGTAGAACAAAGCATCAACCAAGGAAATGTACGACAGAAATTTAAATGCGTCAGTATCCCCAAACTTGACGTATTAGCATAACTAACTGCTAACAAAAATTAGCAATAGAAAGAATTGACAAAACCATGGGATTTATAAAAAGATATCCACAATTCCACAGGCAAATTCAAACCAAAACAAGCCTAAAGCTATTAGTCTAGATAGAAGGATATTTCTACTAAGGGAGATACAGAAGCAGTGATAAAACATACAAGTACAAAAGATGGTGGGAAGACAAAAAAGACATAAATCCAATTAGCAAAGGATTTCAAAATCAGAATAGATGCCTGGTGTGAAAAGCCTACTGTTTGTTTTCATGGTTCCAACCTAGTGAAAGGAAGATGAGGCTTATCTAGGGGGGAAGCACCACATTTGGGAGCCACGCATGAGACTGTTGAGGGCAACATGGCATGGTGCAATGCCATGCTGGTGATTGGTGTCGCTCTCCAGGACCAGGAGCAGTGAAACTCTGGCTCAACTAGTTCATCTCTGTCCTGATTTGCTCTCATGTTTCTGGACCCATAGCTATCCTGGAGCACGCATGTGGCTGCCCAACACAGCAGCAGCACAGCATAGTTTGGAAAGGTCCCAAAACTCAGGAGAGAATCACAGAAATGATCTGGGGCTGGGAGACAAGCCTACCACTGTGATCCATCTACCTGATGTGATCACCTGATTTATATTTCTGGGATCACTTGGTGACACTTCATTTTCCCTTCTCTGTTGCTGAAGACACTGCAATATAAACTCTTTCAGGTTTAGCAAATGAACATGTGGGTGAAACTTATGCATGACACGCAGGCAAGTAGGCTAGATGAGTTAACAGCCACTATGCCCTAACCTCTGCAAACCTAAGGAGGCTCTTAGTCTTTGCCACAGATCAGAAACACATTTAACCACCCTCCAGCCAGATCCCTCCCAGCCAGTCTGAGGTGGCAATACAAGACCTGCTCTTCGTCTCAAGGCAGAAGGCATGCAAAGCCCGACTGGGGTCAGTCCAGTGGCAGAGGAACTGCACCTAATGAATGAAGGCTGGAAGGTACTTAGATACATCTGCAGGTATCATATCATAAACAGTTAAGTTTTACTTGCAAAAACAAAAAGTTCTGTATTTACAAAGCTCTGTGTGAAGGTACGTGAGCACTCCAACGAGCTTTGCTGACTCACAGCAGTGAAAGGAGACCACAAGCTCTTAAGAAGCATATGCGTGGCAGTGGAGCTCTTGGGAGAGCAGATGAGGTTGTTTATAACCATCAGAGACTCTGTCATTAGAGCTGAGCCCCTTTTCACCCACAGGGAAACAAATTAAGGGCAAGAGAGTTTGGCCATTGACCAGCAGGAGTCAGCAGGCATAGCCTTGTGGATACTGGAGGAGGAAGGGTACTGCCACTGGACTGCTGAAATTTTGTGGTGGGGAGGGGGAAATAATCCTATATTTTAGCATCCGAAGGCTGAAAGGTTTTGCAATGAACTGGAAGGTTCAACAGCTGTAGAGATGGCACAGGCTGAACGAGGCCTGCAGCTAGAAAAACAAAATCCTGTGGCATGGAGATCTTGAGAAAGCTTTCTTACAACTAAGGACATCTTCACATATCCAAGCAGTGGGTGCCAAAGCCACAGGCTTTCTAATCAACCCCTGGCACCACACATGCCTACCCACCTTGCCCTGGGAGAGGCTTGCCCATGACAGCCCCAAGCCTTGCAAGCACCTTCCCATTAGGGTTGAGTACAGCTAACCCCACATGTGGCACCAGGGCTTCCCTGCTCGGAGCAGAGGGAATTTTAAACACTGAAGAAAGGACTTAGTGGGAATAAGCTGGCTGAGCAAAGAGCTAGCCCAGAGAAAATGTGGGAGACAAACCATGCCCTCACCCCAAGGCCAAAGTGTGGGGTTAACTCGGGATTGTAGAGCAATGCCTCCATCCTCGGGGAGTTTAGTCGCTTACATTTGGAAGCACTTACTTTCCTTCAAAGAAAAAAATAACCCAGAGGCCTGTACATTCCTCTTCTTTCCAAAATTACTTCTCTGATCCAACCCAGGGGGTCTGGGCTCACCCCACTCTGCAGGGATATGGGAAGACCTGGGATCATTCCTCTCCCAGCCCGAAGGGTTTACAGTCCACTATTTCACTTCATTTCAAACGCAACATTGTGGGTTATCCCAAAGTGAAAATGCAGCAAGCCCCTCCTGCTGTAGCGTTTCCACAGCTCACAGCTGATTTATTGAGACAGAGGGAGAAACAAGCCCTGTCATGGAGCAGCAGATGCCCTCACCCAGGAACAACCATGAGATCCAGCATGTATGGCACCAAAGAAGGGCTGCGTGCCCAAAAGTGCATCTGTTCCCCACCACCACCCACTAAAGCAGGAACGTTATAAAGATACCACCTCTGCTTACAAACCCTGCCTCCCTCTAGCATTAGGGTTCACTGAGGAAGGCAGCAAACTGCAGATCCCGATACTCCCTGCGTGATACCTTAGGCCATAGAAATGCTGTATCATCACTGGAGCACTTCCTTTAGAGACATGCACACTGTGCTTCCCTTCCTTTCTTCAAAAGCCAGCAGGAGCATTTAAAGGAAAATAATTCCTTTATCCTTTGCAAGTAGGATTTACCTTGTATGTCTAAAATTTCCTGTAGAACAAATGTAAGTCCTGAGTCCTAAAGCTGTGAAGTCAGAGAGGAATGTAAAGGAACTAAAGGCTATGAAAACCTCTTGTAAAAATTAATAATTTTCATGTGTCTTTGAGAAAGATCATTTTTTCTGTTAATTTCTTTATGCAATCACAAATACGTCACAAGCCAGTAGATAAAAGCAACAGGATTTACTTATTTTTTTGTAAACAATTGTTCAGGATTTGTTAGGTCTCATGCTCTATACCTCCTATCGCTTCACTTGGCTTAAAATTGGAACTATTGCTCTTTGACCTAGGACTGATTAGTTTTTCCTAGACTCTTGCCCTAGATGTTTGTAATACAACAACCCAGGTTATCCAATATCTAATTAAACACAGGTGGCGCTTGAATTTCTTACGGGAAGACAGCAGAGACCATTTTGAGCACTCTGAAAGGGAAAAGAGTGCATTGGCAGGGAAGTGAAGATAAGATGGTGGAGAAAGCAGATCGCCTTTCCATTAAAGTCAGTAACAGTGGTTCTAGCCTCTTCTAGAGTGATACCCGGTAGATTTATTTTGCCTTCTATTAGCAAATATATTCCTAAATATTAAACTGATCTTTACCTGTTGCGTTGAGGATTTCTTTATGGGTGAACGGCTTTATCTGTTACCTAGAAGCATCCCTACAGCTCTCACTTAGAAGATATAGCTAACTAATCCTTACCCACACCTATTTTTTCTGAACCTTGAATGTATTTTGTATTAGGTTACTGCTCCCTGAAAAAAGCATTACATTTCCTACCTTCTCCTGCCTGCAACTTCAATATTGATGCAGTAAATTTTTAGGCTTATAGTACAGAAGATACAAAAGTGAGTTCTTTGAGTTCCACTTTAATATGCAGCTACTCATAAATAAGCAGAGAGCTGTCTTAACAAGTCTGTCCAAGTGAACAGTTTCACACTCTGGTTCCAAACGTGCCACAAACTGTCACTGCGACCTTGTCTCAGAAACCAGTGCTCAAAAAAAGTTCTCAAACTCTGCTCCAGATTAATAACTCGGGCCTCAGGTTTGCCCCCAGCTCTTGCATTTTTTAGGTATGTAACAGCCTTAAAGACAATTGATTAAAGACGTGATGCTTTCCTGCTGCCAGAGTGTAGACCTGGACACCAAATGTGCGATTCCAGCACCGCATTGTGAGCCATCCTCCCTGCTGCCTCATCAAAAAGGTTGTGGGGTGCTGGATTTATACAGAGATTACCATCACAGGTAAGCACAGCAGGTAAACACCCATGTCTGTTGGCTCTCAGTGGGCAGTGCATGCCTAATGCTTCCCAAGTCCCTTGGCAACGTTATCCCAATTACAGGTACACACCTGCCTGTCCTACAAAACTGACACCCCTTTGTGCCATCTTGGATTGCCTCCTCATCACTCTCCTTTTGAGCATAAGGGAACAGCAAGAGGCGGAAGGGCCTTGGAGCCAGCTAGGTGAAGGCACTACTGGTGGCATGTCTTTAGCTGGCTGACGACTCCGAAGGGGTTGCATGAGATGAGCTGGGGGATGGAGTTCACCATCTCGTTGCCAAGTGTCTCCAGCACAGGTGGTTTCAGGAGACTGCCCAGCCAATGCCCTTGAGAGGGGGAGGTCAGCGTTGACATTGGCCTTCTTATGGTAGCCGGACCCTGGTGTCTGAGCCTCAACATGACCCTTGTAATTTGCTATTGCGCTGGGAACATGGAGAACAATGGTGATGAGAGGCTGTACTTCAATAGGGAGGGAGTCGTTTAACACCCATGGGCATCCAGCACAGACACTAAGCTTGCCCACATTACCCTGCCAGTGGCCTCAAGTCATGAAGCTCCCATAAAAAAAAAACAAGTGTCACCACAGATCCAGCTGTCAGCCCCTTGGGATCTCCCCTCCTCTGTGGGCTGGCCACAGCACAGAGGTGCCCACCTGGCTCCCAGGGCGCTGACGGTACCGCCACCGCTCAGGGTGCAGAGAGGAGGGCACACTCCTTCTGCAGCCATGGTCAAGGTCACCGTCGTCACTGCAGAGGTTTTTCCTTCCACGCTCTCCTCCATCCGCAGGAAGCCTCCCCGATGTGACGGGGTGATGCGGCGCGGCGCCAGTCAGCGCCTCCCCCGCTTCTGAGAACCCCAGCTCTCACCACTACCGGCCTTCTGCGAGGCTGGGCACCGCAGCCGGCACGGCAGAGCACCCGCCTGCTCTTTTCACTGGAATCCCCAGCTTTTGGCTATTTACATCCTTTTCTTAGAGAGAGACAGGAAGCCGAATGAATCAGAGCCATCTATGGTTACCTCCGCCCCAGCTCTTACCAGGCTCCCAGCCTTGATGGAGATACCTACAGTTGGGTTCATGGTTTGCCCACTGCTGAGACAGGGACCAGGAGCACCCCAGCCTGCTCCGTCCCTCCTGGGGGGGTTGGCAGGGACCAGGAATCCCCTCCCCTGGGTCCCCCAGCCTTGCTAGCTGCCAATGCCCCTGCCAGTGTTTCCCACGGGAGGCAAAACTGTCCTGACGGAGTCACCTGCAGAGATCAGGGAGAGGACCGGTCCCTGGGCAAGCCTGTGGCATCCCCGCTGCTGCAGCCAAAGCCCTAATCCCAGGCATGCAGGGCTGTACACCGGAGGGAGGGAGGGGAGGATGCAGGCAATGCGCTTCATGGTAAGAGGGCTGGTTCCACGGAAAACTAAAAAGCAAGTTGTTCCTCTGAACGAGCGAGCACGCAGCGTATGAAAACACCCCACCAGAGGAAGTATATCCTTTGCTCTTCTCTCACAACACCTGGCTGACACACAGGGCTAAACGCTAGCAAGTTCTGCTGCGCATCTTCTGCGGAAAGGTCTTCTTCCCTCCGAAACCTTGAAGAACAGGCAAAGAACAAGGCAGCAGCTTAAACCGGCGCTTCACCAGCGAGGAAGCAAACCCTCCAAGCGAGGACGGGGTGCTTCCTTTGTGCGAGTGAATCGGCGTTACAATCTCTTCTGCCCATCAGATGTGGGAGGCTGCCTCTGAACTCAAGTGATGCATCTGTGGTGCTTGCCACTGCCCTCTTTTAAAGGACACCTCTTGCTTCAGCAAATCATTTTGGATGCCAGAAAACAACTGCAAGGAGAAAACGAACACGGTATTTGGGCCGCCTTTGTCCAATCCTCCTGCCTTAGGCCTTATCAGCTGAGGGTTGGAGCTCAACCCCCACCACCCTGACCCCAACTGCACCTACCTGCTGGGACCATCCGGAGCTGCTGAGACCCCCCTAGAGCTGCTGGGACCCCCAGCCCCAAGGCAGGTTTCCCATGGGCTCACGGAGAGGGCTCCCTGCTGCTCCAAACTCGCTTGTGAAATGTTCGTGGGGTTCACGACACTAAATCGGGGTTGGGCATCTTCCCCGCAGCTTTAGGGCCAGACCTCGGCAGCACCATGCCTAACACTGCAGCGCGAGAGGCGAATCGGGGGGCTTGCTGCGTGTTACACAGGGTACCACGGGGGAAAGTCAGAAGCCTGTGAATGGCACTTGCAGAGCCTCAAATATTTCCTGCAAAGCTCTGCCCAATGCCTAACAGGCAGCAGCATTCAGCTGAGTGGGGAAGAGATGCTGGGAAGCTCTGCTGCCACCCCGGGAAATGCCTTGTCCCACCGGCTGCCAGTTCCCACTCACTCTGCTGGATGCAGATCCCAAAACTTTGCGCCAGCTCACGCTGCAGGCCCCAGCTCCTGCATGGGAAACCAGAAGCGCTCAGGACTTCTGAGGTCCAGCTCCTTTTTGCCAACATAAAATATTTACCGGTGTGCCCGGGAGGGCCAGAACAACGCACCCTTTGTGTCTCAGTTGAATCTGCAAAACAAAGCGTATGTCTTCTCTTTTCCTCTTCTTTTCATTAAGGGAAAAAAAGTATCCATAAGCTATAGCGACAGAACTTCCAAAAAACCCTCTCCAATCAGAAGAGCCCGACATTTGCAAAGGCAAGTACTCAAAAGGTCAGGGTTGCCAGAACTGTGACTGCCTGCTCAACACCAGAAGCAGCAGGCAATTGAAACAAAGGACGTATGTCCTGCCCCTCTCATGAAGGGAGGACTGCATTCTCTGGCCACGTCGCACTGCCATAAAGTACCTGGAGAGAACAAATGGAAATATTTTCTTCAGCGGCAGGGGAGTGACAGGGAGAGGCGAAGCCAAGCAGCTCGGAGCCAGGGAGCTCTAGCCTGGCCACAGTCCCTCCCGCACCCAAACTCTCTCCCAGCGCAGGTCCCAGCGGAGAAATAATGAAGCTCTGAGTCTGATTCAATATTGCCTTGTTCCGGTTTTACACCGGTTCAACTCCCATTATTCGAAAACAAGCAAGCCCTTGGCTCTAAAAGTCAGATTTTTTTCTTTTTAAGGAAGGGAAAGAGGAAAGAGAAGACTCTCTACCAATAATCCATTACATGGAGGCATTTCACAGGAGTCACATTGCATAAAACCCAGCAGCAAAGCAATGGTTTTGGTCTTTCCTGAACAGATACAGCAGAAGATGCTTTTTATCAGAATCACACATATCAAGCTATATTTTTTTTGAACTCACACTCGGATATATTTCTGCATTGTGAATGTAGTCATAACAGCTTGGGTTGTCAACTACTCGGCCCCTATACTAATTCTGAAACTAAATGTCCGTGCTTACAAACAAACCAAAATATTCTGGCAGCCCAAACTCACACAGCCATACAGAGTGCACACCCTTTATTTTCTTAATTTAGCCTGCCTCTCGATAACCAACCACTTCATGAAAAAGGTACGTAGTTTGGAAATTCAGGCAAACTCTAGGATCCATACGTGTGCCAAAGGAAAGGTTTTGTTTTGAAGTTTCATTTGCTCCGTAGTTTCAGCCATTTGGTTTATCAGAAGGTGTGATTTATTAGAAAAATACAAATGGCAAATAGAAATTAAAAATCCTGTGACCTTTCACTGCAAGGAACAGCAGTTTCACAATGCATTCCCGATTAGAAAAGAACATCAAATGACCCACATGCTGGTAGCTGAGCAACTGCAAAGCTGTCTCTTTGCAATCTACAAAATCACAGGATTTTTTTGTTTTTTCTTTAAAAAACATAAACAGTCAGTGTTCGTGTTCCCAAGTGGAAAAAGTGCCTGAGGACCTTATTTACAGCCTTGGAAGGACAGGCTAATCCCTTGTCCTTGTAGCCAGTTTTAGGAACTTTCAGGTTTTTCTTGGCAAATATTCAAATGCAACAGTGATGTCTTGCTCAGGGTAGCTTTAGTCAACACAATTTCTGTTAAACTCACCTGCAGTGTGAATCGGGCAATTGTTTGGCCTTATTACTACCAAACAGTTATTTTAAAGAGTAATCCTTACAGTTAACGAAATGACAGCGGAGGCCTTGGCTTAGATATGCACCAGGAAGAGAGCATTTTCTTAGAAAAGCATAGTTCTCAGTAAATGATAAACCACAGAGCTACTGCTGTGCACATTAAACCACAAAGCTATATTTATATAGAATTAAGGGTCTTAAATCCCACCTCCAATCCCCCACCCCCCAGCTTCTGCCCATCCAAAAGCAAGGATTTTCAGATGTGCATCTAGCACTTTGACTCCCAACACAACCACCTGACCCACCCTATCAGGCATCCACGTTACAGCCATGGGGAATACGAACTCTTTTTCCATATGACTGTTTAATTTAAGGCATCTGAAACATCTCCACCACTTATTATTATTGATCTTCTGGGTTACAGTGGTGCCAAGAGGCCCTACCGTGCCAGCTTCATAGCAAAGTAGGAGTCTCCACCTCGCAGAGCTGCAGTCCAAAGAGACCACAGAGACACCAGGAGTCAGAGGAAGCAAGTGCTCTGATCCCAAACACGTACAGGAGGAAATAAATCAGTCTCCAAAACAAGCAAGCAGCCCAATTCAGAAACACACTTTAAAAATGCCCATGCTTAACTCTTCGTGGAGACCTGTGGAACTGGCGGACTCCACGAGCTTCTGCTCACCTGGGCTACGTGCTATGGCCCAGCCTCAGCCAGTGCTGCCACCGGCCCTGCCACGTTGGCAGGGCCACCTCAGGCTCACTTGATTTTTTCAGTGGAGAAGCAGGAACAGCCTTTACAGCATGTTGGTATCTGAAGCTGGGTCCACGTGAGCTGCGCGGTTACAAAAAGTATTTGGCAAAGCAGCTTCTGTCCTGGGGGCAGAGGAGGGCAAGGCTCATGGGATGGGACAGCAAAACAACCCATGGAGATGATTTCCTACACCTAATATGACAAACTGCTAGTAACATTACCTTTGCAGGCTTTTTTTTCCCACTATGTCAGATAGGCAAGAAGCAATAGGAATAAACAGCGCTGCACCTGCACATTGTAACCCAAATCTGAGCTCCAGAGACACAGACCATCCTCAGGAGAAAGAGGCTTGTGGGACACATCCAGCACTCCTCCAGGCTCACGTGTGTCTGTCCCCTTCCCAAGGAAACCAGGGGGAAGAGGAAAAGGGCACACAGGTCTTGTCCCAGCACAGCCTTCAGCCATCGCTGACATGTCCACTTGATGGTGGGAGTCAGAAGGTCAAGAGACTCACCTGAGGCGCTGTTAGCATATTATAGCATTTTAAGAGCATTGCAGAGCTTTCTAGGTGACTTGAAAGCCTTCTATTCAGTCTAGGTCATGTAGGAAAGGTAGCTGAAGGGAAAGGACATCTTTCAATGGAACATTCATCAGCAAGGCTTCTCAAGAGTTAAGGGACTGCATATTGCCATGAACAAGCCCCACTCTCAATCCAAGCTTGCAAGGATTTTGTTCTCCAGCTGACAAAGGGAAGTCTAACAAGCCCCATCTGGCAGAAGAGGCTCCAGGTGACCACAATCAGACAGTTTTTGGCCTTCACTGTTAGGTGAGTGTCAGGATTCAGCAATAAATCCAGCAGAACTGAAGGCTGTCTCAGTACTTCAACAGTGAAAACCAAGATGCTCTTCACACGGTAAGGTGGCCCCACTGGTTGTACCAAAGCCTCAGAGCAATTGCTGACATTTTCCCTGAATGTATTTTTCCCTGAATGCAATTTTCGGCAGTTACTTGCTGTAAAATGACAACTGTCTGCATCATATTGGTACAGAGTAATGCAGACATCCAAATACCAGTGGAGCAGGGCCTGCGAAAAGCAGCGAGTAATCGAAAACTCTGTTTCCCAACTCCCTGAGCCCTCTAGAGAGCTAACTGAGCTGTGATCACAGAGGACAGAAATTAAAGTGTGGTTACAGGCAGGACAGGGGCCGTGCAGACGCGGGATGTGCCAGCTCAGCCAGGCAGCGCCTGCCCGCGGCCCACAGGCAGAGCTGGCTCAAGGCACAGCCCTGAGGGGCTCTGCAGTAGTTTAGGCCATAATCTAAACAGGCTCTGGGCACCGTTGAACCGAGCAGTTACTGATTACTACCCGTTGGCTTGAGTTGGGCAAAGATTTCATGCACCCCCCCTCTGACCCTGTAAGGCTGACAGCTCTGGGAGGAAAGTGAAAGGACTTCAGTGATGCCTAGGAAAAAACCAAAACCATTGGGTGACTCACTTTTGCATATCAAATATGATTATTTGTATCTGTAAAGATATTTAAACCCACAGAGACTCCTACATCAAGTTCACTCACTTCAAAAAAGCAAATAACAACTTCCCTCCTCTGAAGCCAGCTGATTTGGTGGGGCACCTGTTATCAAGGAGAGTCGAAACACGCAGGGCTGGCCTGAAGGTACAAACGGTTGTTTTACAAAGGCTGACCAAGCCAAAACACGATGTACTGCAGTTTCCAGGCTGCTGAGGAAAGAGGTAAACGTGGGTTAAAAGTACTCAAATGACCCAGTGTGGAAATACAAATATAATTCTGGTACCAATGAATTCTGTATTAACAACGTATTCACTGGCGGGAGGAGAGGAACATTTCTGTCACCTTTTGAAGGCAAGTGGGAAAGCAGTATTGTGCTGGAAATATAAATACTGCTTCAGTAACCCTTACTATATCTAAAGGGGTTTCTGTTTGGGGATAATTAACTTTCTTTCCCTCCAGGCACTGCCTTATGTAAGTGCTTTGAACAACAAGGAAAACAATGACTGAAATAGTCATTGTGGTCTGTAAGCTCACGTGCCCCACGACCTCTTAATGGGAAACACTTTGGACAAGTTTTATTCCCTGACATGCACATGCAGCTCCCACTGAAGTCAGTGAGAGCCCCATTTATGCTTCTCCAAGAAGAATTTCACCCATAATGTTTAACTACGATGAGCATGGAACAAATCGATATTAGATATTGGGTGACTGGAAAAATGCCCTAAGTATTTTTAGATAGCAACCTGTAGGATGCTCCAGATCCCTGGGTTTATGGTGGCTCAGCTCTACTTTATGAAGCGAGTCTTGCGAGAAGAACGCAAGCATGTGGACATAGCTATTGCACATCTCATGATCAGTTCTTAAATGGAAAAATGGATGAGATACCTGAGCTTGGAATAAAACTGTTCCAGTCAAGGGAATACACAAACTGAGTGGGCTTTGAAATGCTTCAAGGCAATAAGATAACATGAAGGTACCACTCTAAGACTACATCACTATATATTACACAATTATTTTAAGAAGGAAATGCTCTTTTTTTTTTTTCTGAGTTTACTGAACAAGGGAATCCTTGTTTCATTTATTCAAAACAAATTAGAAGGGAGAAAACCCATCAAACAGACCAGCAATTAAGAGGTGGGGAGAGGACAAACAAAATCTCCCAATCACGGCCCCAAAATTGTGTGTTGGATAGAGTACAGTACGGGAGCAGTCTCAGATGAGGGACCAACCAGTTCATGCTTGCCACTCAGATTATCCGGCACCTAAGACGAAAAGTTTAATTGCTGCATAAAATTAAGGAGGGGGTTCCAGTTTACGTCTCCAGACGAGCTGATGATATACTCTTGGCATTTCTATAACCTCAGAAACTTGCAGATATAAATTTAAAAGAGTGGCTTAGATCTGCAGAAACTTTAAAATGTAAGTGCCTGGGAAGTGAGGAATCTCTTTTTAAAAGGAAAGGGATTAGGCAGAAGAAATGTGGAGAACTGTAAAAGGGAAAATATCAATGGAAGTGTAGTGAAAGCCTTCCTGATGAGATTAGTTTAGCTATAGAAGGAGTAAAAACATGATCACTGGATGCACATAAAATTTTACTAGGCTCTCATACACGTCTCGCATCCTCGCTCACAACCTTTTCTGGTTAGAGCTTCCTTTGCAGATGAGTAGGCATGAGGGAGCGAAGAACTGGTTCCCAAACGCTTCTCCTACCAAAAAAGTTAAGGCATAAGACAGCAGAAGAACTTTTCACTCTTGAAAGAGGAGAATTTAACAAAATCTGCAA
The DNA here is from genome assembly GCA_013398815.1 of Ibidorhyncha struthersii. Lineage (NCBI taxonomy): Eukaryota > Metazoa > Chordata > Aves > Charadriiformes > Charadriidae > Ibidorhyncha > Ibidorhyncha struthersii. Next base: position 241,135 of record VZSZ01010467.1, read on the forward strand.
CACCACATGCCTTTTCAGCAAATCGTACTGGTTTTGCACAGAGCGGAGGAGGTAATTTTACCTCTTTGTTCAGGTACTAACAGATGGGAAGGCTGGGAGGAGAAAAGCTACCCAACCGTCTCCGGAAATTTTAGTGGCATCAACAAATGTTTGGTTTGATTCCCTCCAATATCCCTGGCTCCAAATAACCCTTCCTTTCCCGTGCCACTGGAGGTTCTAAGAAAATCACATCTCCTTGCAACTGCAGCAATCGAAAGGACCTTATTTGGATTCCTCCCCCCAGCTCCACTTTGCACTGAGAATACATGTCTTCAAGAGTGTTCACGAAGGGATTTTTTTCCTCCTCTGGCTTAAACAGTGAATGGCAGAGCTCCGAGTCTGAATAAACAGTGTGGGTGGTGACTGCTCTGTGAGGCCCATGTAAAGGATGCAATCATTTTCTGACTCTGTTCAGCATTAAATCATGTGAAACTAGCTTGATTACCACACATAACATTGACTCTGTTACAGACTATAACGTACCATGTATCCTTCCCTAACTTTGCAGGGGAAAAAAATAACAATTAATTCTCCTAGTTTCAAGTGTTTAATTGTGTATAAAGTTCATTGACCTCACTAGTTGCTGTCAGATGATCTTGCTAAGGCCTGTGAAAAACATCCCAGGAATGCAGTGATGTGGGCAGAAACAAAGTGAGTTCATGCCACAAAATGCTTTAAATGGAACAAAATCAGCAACCATCCGGAGAGCCTGCACTGAAAACAGGACTTTGGAATAATCGCTGGTTTAACCTCACCTAAGCACGGCTAGTCCTTGAAAAGGGGCTATTATAAATCATAGCCTTTAAAAAAATAAATCCTTTAGGGATCCTGCATGTGACTACATGAAGTAACTTTGTTTACTGGGAAATCTCTGCAGCTGACTGGGAGTCAATGTTTTGGAATGACTGGAGAAACTGGGACACACAGGAGATAAGCTGGGAAGAGGGGAACCTGGTTTTATGCCCTGTCCAGTTCCCATTAAGGGCAACCATAGATAAGTCACTTTGCCACCGCGCAACTGAATTTCTTCCTCAATAGAAATGGATATAGGACCGCTTATCTACACGCAGACATGCGATGCTTTTTTCTAGGCAGGGAAGCCACTGTTAATGGAATTAGCACATATTTGACCCATACGCGAGTACTTGTGCTGCATCGTTTTTAATGTCTCTCTGAAACGCAGCTTCTGAGCTGTGTTATAGGAAATCTTTCCCTGAATGATCCCAAAGAAGTGTGTTGCATTGCCGATTTCATATGCTGTTACCAAATGAATAAAATCAGCATGAATTCTGCTGGTAGTGCCCATTAAAATATAAACTGCTCCTCTTATGTACTTTTCACAACTGACCTGATTAGATGGCAGCTTTTGTTAAGCCTTAAATCTTAGCACAAGTTGGAAGCACATCTGCCAGATCTCTCTTGGACTGCGAGGTCTTTGGGACTGAGACCTATGGGCATGGATGGCATTTTGACCATCCCCACTCTGGCCTCAGGGCGATGCAGTCAGATGAGCGCCACATCTCACCGGGGCTGGAAGCAGTGCCATAGAGCTCACTCCGCTTCTGGTATTTTCGTGGGTATCTCCAGCAGAGCCTGACCACGTCCATGAAGTGTGACCAGGCAAGCATCACCACAGGGCACTTCTTCATACTCATTTATTTCCCGTCCTCTCCTGTCCCGCTCCCGCCGCTCCTTCCCTCCTCTCCAAAGGCTGATGTACATGAGGAGGGAACATACAGCTTGGCTAGTAGACAGTAACAAGGTGATTGAAAAGCTGGTCTGAAGTGATGACCTAGGAAATGGGCTTTCATCTCATCCAGTATGTTGCCTGACAGCAGTTCTCAGTTTGCTGGGGGACACTGTTGTCCAAATCCTTTCCAATATACTTCTATTATTTTGCATTTCTTATGGCAGCTACAGAAGATAAGCTCCTGAACAGATAATTCTGGTGAGACCATTTTCCATGTGGTTATTTGGTTCATTTTGGTGACCATAACAGGCTTGGATTATAACTTCTACCATCTGGAATTTAATCTTCTTCACAGACAGATAAAACCAGATAATAGCCATATTAAATTGTGGATTATGATTTCTCTTAGTATTAAGTTCTAAAGTCTTACCCCAGAAGGGTACGGGATTAAGACAACCTACACTATTAAATGCACTGGAAAATATGTAGTTCATAATTTCTCATATCTATTTTATCTACTCATTATCACTGATAATAGTGGCCTTAATCTTTTAAGAAAATACTCCAATCAAACTCTAACCAAAACAAAGAGTACGCGGGAGAAGGGGGTTTAATTAATTTTTGCTTTCCATTGCCCAGTTGCAAGTATTTGGGTGGGAGGGGGGTGGAGGAGGAAGAAAAAACAGAAAGTGTGATGCAACTTCATGTTTATGGGAAAAATATTTGGAGGACAAGATATCTATGAAATCAATGGGTTCCAGGCCTCAGCCAGCATTTCATGCTTTTCACAGATGGTGACATATTGGAATGTTTTCCCAAACAGCAAGAAGCCAAAATGGGGTTTCTGCAGCTGCAAATAGGTAAGAAAACTCTAACCCAGTTCCTTAAAAAGCTACCAAATGTCAAGCAATTTTAAGGTATTTTTGAAAGACAACTAATACACAAAACACATCCTTCTGGATTCTATTTTTGCTAATAATAGAGCAAAATACTTAAGCAATACTAATAAGAAATAGGCTTCTGAGCAACACCCACACGTTTAAAGGTACCACGAAGACTTGGGTTTAGTTCAATCATTCCCAAAGTTCAAGGTAAATAATCTGTAACATAGGACTTCGTGTAAGTGCAACCCTATTTTATTACCCAGAAAACTGTGCTCCACCAGAATAAACTGAGAGAGAATTCATGGGGTTTGCAGCTTGTCAGAAACAGAGAAGACATTAAACTTGCCTTAGGGGAAATACACACACATATATATTATATTACACAATACGCAATACCTGGGCACTAAGATTTCCTCTTACCTGAAAATGCCATTTTCTTTTGTTAGGACCTGAAAAATACAGCACTAGTAATCCAAGAACAGCTGGTGAAAACCAAATAAACCTAGGAAACCATCTGCATATCAGTTCAGAAACTCTTGCCACATCACTCCCTTTCTTCAGTTTTATTTCAGGAAACCTAACGCATCGCGGAAGCAGGAGTTTTATCTGAAAAAATTGTGTACTTCAGTCATGTTTGATACTAAATAGTACCTTGAATCCTATGCTACCACCTCCTGCCTGCTGTTTAAATCCAAAATGATTTTAGCAGCCCACTAACTAAAATTTCCTCGGACTAGCAACCTCTGCTTTGTACCACCTGAATCCTGCGTTCCTGGACTGCATGAAGAAGGGGGTTGTTATGGCTAATAGTTCCTGACACAATGGACAGCAAAAGCATGTTGAAATTTGAATTAAGATGACAAGTATTATCTATATATATACATGAATAAAGACTTTTATTTATATAAGGTTAGTATCCTCAGATAGTATAGTGCTAGAACATTGTTTGGATACTGTTGCAACAGTATAATCCCAGCGTTCCCGTGGGATATGGCATGTGTTTCTGTCCCTGGTGATTTATGAGCTATTGGACCTTAAAACTCTTGCTGCTTCTTTCCTCCAGCAACGTTTCGCTGGCATGGGTCCAGCTCTGAATATAGCCAGTCCACAGCCTTTGACTATTAAAAATATTCGGTGCCTGTTCATTTCGAGGTGAGGGTCTGCACCACCCACTCCGCAAAGCCCACTGCTGGACTGGCGAGGTCTGATACAACCCCACCAGGTTCAGCAGCGCCGTCCTGATTTACACCCATTCACTGTCTTATCCTAGATCCCACATCCATACGTTAAAGAAACACCAAAAATTTAAAAACAAACAAACAAATCGACCCCGCATTCCCATTAAGATAAAAATGCGAAATGAACATAAAATGAAGGGAGATACTGCTGTCACTTCAAGGAGTGAGGATTAAAGGACTCCAGCCTCATCAGATAAGACTCCGGATTTTCTTGTCTAGCAGTCTTGTTTTAATCCGTTTTCCAGTTCTATATGAAATGAATTATAGCTAGATCTGCATAGCATTTAAGGACATAAATCTATCCTACAGTGTATTTGAATTTAAAATATACACAGCCTAATATCCTTCATGCCTGAAAAAAATGGAAGCGAAATCTCAGGGGGAACAGAGCAATTACCTATTTCAGTCAACGTGTGAAGATTAGTCAAATAAATGGGCTAACAGGCCCACCAGCTGGAAAAATTAAACTGAAAGCCTGCTTCTGAATATATGCATTATATCACCCTTAGCCAGAATGGCTTTAATTATTCTTAAATATAGCAGCGGAATGAGAAATAGGAAAATCTTACAGCCCTTTTCTCCCACAATGGAGAAAGAGATGAAAAATACCATCATTATAATTTTTATTGCCTTCAGATAAATGGGTAGTTTTTCCGGGTCACGATAATTCTTCTTGGCTTTTTATATCATCTATTTAGCCCGAGGATCTAAAGAATTTTTTTTAAGTGCTTGTGAATTCTGTCACTTATCCGTCATCTGCTGGGTATGGAAAGAGCACTGGGCCCATTTTGCAGGCAGGGATAAACACCGCTGCATCGGTGACAAAGCATGACCACCGGCTGAGCCCTCGCTGCCAGTTCCCTGCTCGTGCTCTCAGGCCACTCAGAGAAGTCAAGAAATGTAGGGTGGGATGCATTTTACCTAGCTTGAGTTGTCTTAAAACTGCAAGTCTAGACTAAGCTAATTGTGTAGATTTTTTTCCCTGGATGAATCATCTCGCTTCACCCTACCTATTTTAGGACAAGATGAATCACCTTCTGAAAGCGTCTGTCTGCTGGATGCCTAATTTTTAGATACCTCAAATCCATCCTATGCAGAAAAGCATAATCATCTTTAACTACTAAATACTTAATAAAGTCTATAATGAATCTATCTAAGGCTAGTAACGTGTTTTATCTAGTGTTCTTTGACGGTAATTATAAAAATACCGAATTCTTAATTTTCATAATCTCAACAATTTCTCCTGACAGAAAACAAACAAAAGAGCCACTACATTTCAACAGAAAATACTTGAAGAAACTATTATTTCATCAAGCACACTACGCAATTGAAACAAAATCTCCCAGTGGAGATAGTGAGGAAGAGAATAAAAACACATAATCAAACTTTGCAGCAAACATGCCCTTTTCTGTCGTTCTAGCTCTTTATGTATGTTTTAGGAGGGGCTGAATTTACATCTGTATTTCCTCTCCAGCCATCTGCTAGATGGACTCCTTCTTGAATATGTGCTGCCGTGAGACCCAGTTTTGCCTGGAACAACAGAGAGCTCCTGAGTCAATCCCACTTTGGTGCTACAGCTGGACACAAATCTCTGCTGCCCGTATAAACCCGTGCCTGCTGCTCACTCTACTTTTGGCATCCAGTCCCAAAGAAGATGGTGGAGCTCAGTACAGCTCTAGCTGGAGGAATTAATTGCTTTAGGATGACAGAGATGACAGAGAGTTTCCCCTCTCGGGAAAACTCCCTAGTGAATTCCCACATGAGAGCCAAACGCCTTCCAAGTCATCAGCTTAAAAATAAGACGTTGGGTTTCGGAAAAAATGTAATTCTGGGGGGTTTGTGTAGCCTCTGTTTTTGACCCTTTAAGGTTGCACTGGTGGTGAGTTTTCAGAGGACCTCTCCACAACCGAGAAACTTCTCTGCAACCGGCTCCAGAAGCAGAGGCCTTAAGAACATCAGTCAGGGTGAGATTCAGCCTGGTAAGACTTGGCAATGCCGCCAACGTACGTGGCAGCCCAAAAGGCCTCCAAAACCCAAGAGGCCCATCTGAGCAGAACTACAGTCAGACAAATAGCATCCCCACTCTCAAAGCGACAAGTGCCTTAGACATACCAAAAGGCACTCACAACAGCAAGTCAACTGCCTCAAATTCAAACTGATGAGTCTGTACTTCATGACTGATTTCACTCTTGTGGGTAATCCCCAGGGTAAAAATTTCTCCCTGTTTCATGCCAAACTGCTACCAACAGGTTTTAGGGAGGTTCTGCACAGCCTGGGGATTTTTCTTCAAGTGTTTTAAAGCCTACATGATGAAAAATATGGTGACTAAAACTGAAAGCCTGAGCATTTTGCACCATTTGTTACTGCTTTGCCATAGAAAACTTCAGGGTTTCAGGGTCAGCGACTGGGAAATGATGGTCTCCTGCTCATGAAGTTGCAGGTATTTAGCACACTCCCACTACTGCACCATTAGTTCTCTGATTTCATAGGCAGGAGGAACAGAGGTGGGGGTTTTTCTTAAATCTGTTTCTCTACAAAATACCTTTTAAAACCTCCCAGCAGAAATGGACTTAGTGGATGCGCAGAGATCACCGAAGGACTTCTCCCCTAGTCCCAAAGTGCATTTTCCCTGCTTTAAGCAGTCAGCTCTTACATTATTCAGTTGCAAAGCAAAGCTTCTGAACGTGACCTAATGTGATGTTAATGTTCTTGAGCCAACCAGCATACTGGCAGAAAAAGATCAAAACTCTGGGAACTGTTCTCGTTTAGCTATATGGACAATTTAAATGATAACAGCATCACATTATTGCATTGCTGATAATATTAATGGAACAACTCCCTCCACAGGTGTCAGGGCAGAGCCAGTGGTTACGGGTGAGCCTGAATATAGCTGTACTTCTTCCCAACAACCTCTAACCTTGAAGTATCTTCTCTATATAAATAGCTGACAAAAACACAGAGGCTCTTGAACCTTCCTCTACTTAAGCACTGAAATCTAGGAAAGAGATTATATTAAATTTTACCTTATGATAAACTAATTCTTTCTCAGCATGTCCATTCCAATGCCAGGTTTGTGAACTATGCTATGACAGTTAGAAAAACTGGTAGTAAGCATAACTTACTGCTAAGGAAGTTATTTATCTAAAAAAAAAAGCAAGGAGAGGGTTATAAACTCCAAAATATAATAACACAAGTTCTCCTAAGATATGTATGTAAGGAAAAAGTGAATAAAGGGTGGTAAAACTGAAGGCACTTTCCCTATTCTGGGTGACAAGATTATTTGGGATTAACTTCTGTATTGGATGGATGACTCTGAGTACACTGTGGGTAAGAAGGAAATAATACACATTTTTGTGGCTACAAACACTAAACCAAAAAACTAAACTGTCTGGCTTTATATTGCTCAAACACAGAGTTGTGGAAACACTGCTAAAGTTTTGTTGGTACAGACCATGGTACTAATCTTGTCTCTTTCTGTTTCTTTATCTCATGCTTTATCTTCCCTTTACTTTCTACTTTTTCCTCTTTTTCCTTTTCTCCCCCTCCTTCTCTCCCCCTCAGCGTTCAGTGTCTTCCTGTCTCAGGTAGAGCAAGGTCGTTCAGCAGGGAAATCCTGATGCAATCGTGATGCTTTCCTGTCACCCTTCATTACTCACTAAGGCTTTAAAACCATAATGAATGATATCATTATTACTAAATAATTTCTGCACAGATTACATTTCAATAGCCCAATCTTCCCCTTTTGTTTCATTTCTAAAAAACACACACTTCCTTTTTTCGGTACAGCACACGGAGGGCACAAGAACATCTACAGCTGATCTCTGGACATCCTCTTTTTTTTTTTTCCTGCACTGCTTAGGCTGCAGCGATGGCACTCCGTGAGGCCATCTCAGTGGCATAAGGTGCTCGTGGGGTACACCAGCAGGGCAGTCCACTCTCCCACACCCCATCAGCACTGTCCCCTCTGTCCCCTCTGGTGGGACACTGGCCGTTGAGGTGGGTGGCTGCTTCCTGAAGGTCCTTGAGATGACAGAGTGCATCCCCCTGCCTCCCTGTACCCACGAGGGGAGTGGGAACCACAGCTTTGCTGCCAGCAACACGCTGCTACACTCGACAGGAGGGCAGTGATGTCCCCACCCCGGGATGCAGACAGAGATGGGGTTACCACATTTCCCTGGGGTATTTGGCAAATAACCCAGACCTAAATAATCCAGACCTCAGGGGGAGCTGTGGGTGGAGAGGATTTTAAAACTCGATCCTAGGCTAGAAAATGCAGCTCCTAGCATCTCCTCTCCATTTGCCCCCTGCGTGAAGCTGTAGCCACACTAAGGTCGGCGAGATAAAAGAAGAGAGACGTACATACTGCGTCTACTGCTTCCCCCTTGGCACTCTCCTATCGCTTCCATACTCATTTCCATCTGTGCAAAGTGCATGTTAAACAACTTAACCCCTTGCCAGCTGGACACTAAACCGTGGGATTTGAATTGTTCTCAGTTCCTGGGCCTCCTTAGGTACATAAAAGCCGTGGCCGCGCTTCAGGAGGTGGCTGAATCGCAGCCTTTGTGTGCCAGGCGCAGGGGAAACGGAGCCCGGCTGTGGGCATGTGCCAGCCCCCGCCGGGTAAGAGCTGGCATTGTCTGCCTAACGAAGCATCGACATTTCTACCAAGCACAGCCAGTAAATTTTCAATGGCATAATCGGGCTGTATGTAGTAAAATAAACGAGTCCAAATTTCCTAAAAGCAGGAAGGTCTACAATCAAAATGCACAACAGAAAGACCTGGGTCCAGCAAAGGGCTTCAAAGATGATTAGGGGACTGGAGCATCTTTCTTATGAGGAAAGGCTGAGGGACTTGGGTCTTTTCAGTCTAGAGAAAAGAAGACTGAGGGGCCATCTTACCAATACTTACAAATACTTAAAGGGAGGGTGCCAGGGGGATGGGAGCAGTCTTTTTTCAGTGGTGCCCAGTGATAGGACAAGAGGCAACGGGCACAAACTTGAGCATAGGAAGTTCCATCTAAACATGAGGAGGAATTTTACTATGAGGGTGCCGGAGCACTGGAACAGGCTTCCCAGAGAGGTGGTGGAGTCTCCCACTCTGGAGACATTCAAAACCCGCCTGGACGCCGTCCTGTGCAACCTGCTGTAGGTGACCCGGCTCTGGCGGGGGGATTGGACTAGATGATCTCCAGGGGTCCCTTCCAACCCTGACCATTCTGTGATTCTGTGATTCCCAGCCTGGGCAAAGAGCAGAGAATGTTGACTTTTAGAGCATCTCAGCTGCAGCAGCCAGTGCCTAAGGAAAGGCACCACAGTGGGTGTGAAGGATGCTCAGTGCTGGAGGACATCACCCAGGGGTGCTCGCAGGGGATGTGCCAGGCATGCGGACGGTTTTGAACATGGCAGTTCTATGCAAAATAGTCTTCGCTGTGTCTTGTTTCCACCGGGCATACTTATTTCCCTGTCACAGAGTAGTGAGCGTACATGACATGGCAAAACAGAAGCGGAGGAGCCTTACGAAGCAGCAGTAATTCCAGTACACATCTTCCAAAGAAAGGAAGAAAATAACTTGCAGCCTGCCACGTCAAAAGGTCTTTCAGCAAAGTTTTTCCAGCTACAGTGAGATACATATAGCTACATATTTACAGTTAAGACACCAGGGAGATAATCTATGTACATATACTTCCAAAGTACGTTTGGACAAGAACTGGAATTTTCCTCTGCAAGTAGCATAACAACTAAATATTTAAATGGTTGGAAGGCCAAACAATTGCAAACAAGTCAGTAACAACCATATTTCTCTCAGTTCCTGGTATCACCCACGAAGGACAGCTGTAAAACAGGGGCCAAGTAAGCCCAAAATTATTCCTTAAAACTGAACATAATAATAATAATAATTAATAAACAGCTATCCGGAGTGGAAATATGTATACCTCCCTTGGAAAATCTCCAAAAAGAAGAGACCAGTGCTTTAGAGAGCTCACCATATTTTCACGTACCAATCACCAAACAGTTCTCTGATAAATTGTTATTGCAAACTGAGGCTTGACGGAGTCTGGACTAATTACATAGTCTTATGTCAGAGACAGACTCATAGAAGAGCCTTATACGGGTACCCAGCATCTCAGCAAATGCACCGAGTCCCGCCTGCTCAACTGACGCTGCGCCCTGCAGACAGTTCGTGATCGCTGGCACCTTAACGAGCCCACGCTTCACGACTAACGACCGACCCGGGCTGATTAGAAACAGCCAGCGATGTTTGCATGTTTTGAGGTGAAAGGCTGCTGTCCTCCCCGTTGCAGGAGGGTGACGGGTGCAGGGGACATGGGGAAGGACACCACGGGAAGGAAGAAGCGAAGCACTACAGATGTCCCGCTGGGACAACGCTGCAGTGTTCCCGCTACATCCTGGCAAAGAGGAACACAAGGGCGAGCGCAAACGGGGTTTGTGTGCATTCAATGAAATTGTTTTTGTATACAAAGAGGATTTCAGCTGCTGTGAGGCAGATGGAAGGCGCTTTTGGCCGCGCTAAAATGTCTGGTACTGCCTGCGCTCGGAAGCATGCATGGGGCAAGAACAAAATACACTACTGTGCGATGTAAGTTGTCTGGTAAAAAATTAATTCAACACAGAGCTCTCTGAACTACAGGAAAACAAGGAGGAGTGGATGGCTTACCCTGCCGCTCTCCTCTTTCCTTTCTCCTAAAGAACTGCTCACACTGTTGGTCGTGAACCCGGGCAGCTCAAAGGAAGGTGAGGGGACAGCAAGTGTCAGAGGGCAGCAACAACCAAGAGAAACGTCTCTTTCGGAGCAGAGTGAATAGGGAGCAGCTACAAACAGGCAGCCTTTGCCTTGGGCAGGCCACCACTCACCTCCTTTAGTTGCCGCCAGCAGCAGCTCCGTTCTCTGCGCTGAGGGGAGGCGTGGGTACCTCCAGCCAGTCACCACAGCTCACCCTCCCTCTGCTCCCCTCTCCCCCAGGAGCTGAGCTGCTTCTGCATGGCTTCCAGGGTGGCACGGTGACAGGTGAGCCAAAAGGGAGTCCCACTTTCAGAAAGTTTGAGAAACTCTTTACTAGACCAGCTAGTTCATCCTGCTAGGGTGACTGCATCACTTAAATATCTGGTTTGCTAAACTCTTTAATTGGACAAGTGTTTTTATATTGAAATTTGCAGGCCTCCGTAGATCATTTACCTTCCAGTACCCCATGCCTATTAAAAATCTTTCTCCCAGCCCAGTTTCGTATGGTGCTAATGTCAATCCACATCAAAGTCCACAGGAATTCTACACATGTGAATCCAAGTTTAAGCAAGAAAAAAAAGAAGGGCTCAGATTTTTATTACGTGAATTTTATTGGAACATTCCCTTCATGTCCCTACATACAGAAGAGCGTCTGGATTCAGTTACAGCTGCATTTACTCCCACACATCTGCTCCCTTATTGTTATAGTTACCTTTTCTCGGGGGATTTAAGAAACTACCCCCCCCCGAAAAAAAAGCCCTTCACCTTTAGGTCCATGACAACGAAGATCAAAAAGCCTTCAGCATTCCTGTACCGTGACATGAATTATGCTTTGAAGCTGTTTAAAAACTGCTTTTCTAATTCGAATGCTGCCATTTGACAGCTGGGTTCCTAACACTGGTGTGCGGCAGGGCCAGTGCCCTTCCTCTCCGTGTAGGAGTACAGTTTGTGTCTGTAAGGCACAGCCCGTCTGTGAGTGGCGTTTCACTGGAAGGGACGTAAGGCAAGGTATAGCGGAGCTCCCTAGCAACAAACGTAGAAACAGAAAAATAAACTTTGGATGCGCCGGGTTCAATTGATTACACAAGCTGCTGGGCTGGCTGCATGATGGAAAGCAGTAGGAGAAACCCAAAGGGGGCCGAGTCTGCCGACGGAGGGTGTCAGTGGGATTAAAGGTACCCAGATAAGGTCCCAATCATGTCAAAAATTGTATTTGAATAGAATAATACAGTGTGAGGCGAGATATTTCCATACTTCCCAATTAGGCTTATGTGCAGAGCCTCCATGAAGCTGTCAAGAGCAGATCTTATCGTGCTCTCACTGCAAAGATGAATTCCCCTCTGGCTGAAGGCAGGAGCAAAGTTCTGGTTTATTTCAGTGCTAACGAGGGTGGGCACTAAATGCATATGTCGATGAACCTCAATGCGGGAAGGCAGATGAGGATGCCAGGGCCGTCAAGGATGAAGCACTGCAGCAGCACACCTAAACACACACCCTGGCGGGGGGAGTGGGACGGACACTTGGGCAAAGTGGGGAGAAAGGAGGAACCACGGAGCTCCTGCAGCAGCTACAACCGGCAGGGCTATTGCTGACATGAACAAAAAAACATGGTCCATTTTGGATGGCTCTCATTAGCTGCTTAAGGCCAGCTAGTGCGTATTTGGGGTTGGAGCTTGAACTGATTCAAAGTCATGACACCGGCTGCATTTTGTATGCAGGAAAACATAAGTTAGGTCCCAGAATCAGTCATTTCCCAGGGAGACAGCTTAAAATGTTTAAGTACAGAAGGACACAATTTAGAAGAAACAAACCAGCATATCAAGAAAGATGTGCGTGGCAGGGATAAAGGTGAAGACAAAGGGAGGCATAGCTTATCTCAACTATCTCCTAATAACCCCACTAGTGACCTAACATCACCGGGACGTGAAATGGCGTGGGCAGACAGGGGTCAGGCTGCAAGGCTGCCTTTGCCCTGGCCAGCGTGCAGACTGCCTGGGGAAGATGCTAGCTAGTCTCGACGGCAACGTGCGCGTTATCCTCCCAACCATACAGTAGCAGTCCTATCTGAGATCGGTAAGTAAGGAGAAACAGCGTATTCCTCAGCTTGTAAATTAATTTAATTCCTGGAGTGCACTTACAGAGTCATGCCTGAGGCTTACGAAGGCAAAATGGAGCTAGAGACAGCACAGCAGTCTCTGGAGAGACATACCAGCTGTTTCACGTCCTGATGGGGGGTAGGGTGGAAAACAGTTGTATATGGTCTGCACCATCTACTTGAAATGAGAATATTTTCCCCTTACTTTCCCATACTATTTAAAAATCATATACCTGAATAAATATAGGAAATCAGCAGCTTCACAGAGATGCACTAAGTCCAAATCCTGCAGTGTACCTCTGAGGTGCAATGCTGAAATAGAAACAGCAGCCTTCTCCTCCTACAGAGCATTACCAAGAAATAATGATTCTCTCTGATGAAGAAACAGATTAAAAGGGAAATTAAACTGCAGCTTTAATTTCAGTAGTTGCACACCCAAGTCAGCTCGTAAATAAGCCAATCTCACCATCTAAATTAGGCATCAATAGGAATTAATGCCAGCCTTAGGAAAATTTTAAGCCTTAAGAAAAGGAAAGGGTAGATGAGCATTCCCCTTTCAAATACAAATCTATAATCAACCCTCTCAAAACCAAAGATGGTTAGGGGCTGATGGCAGGCAAATTTACTTTAATACAGATGTAAATGGTTTTCATCTCACTGAAGGGGCAGGGTTGGCCCCAAAGCTGAGATTCAAATGCTCCTAAACTTTGTGGAGGTCTAAATTTATATCCAGACATTGTGACTAGCCCACGTATTTTTAATAAGCTGTACCGAGAGCCTGCATTCAGATACCTTACCATACTGAGACACCTCAGATGCAAAGCTCTTCTCTAGATCCTGAGCCTTGCTTTCCGTAAGAAGTCCACTTCCAAAAGCTTACGGTAAGTGCTACGGGTTTCTGTTTTGGCATCCTCATTTCTGCCTCCCAATGGGTGGTGGTTTGCACAGTACTTGAGTCAGAATATCATGTCTCCAGCTCAGCTTGAATCAGTCAGGTAAGGCATAATGCAGCTGATGGCTTAGAGCACATAATTATAGCATCCCTGAGCTGCTCAGAGGATGCTGGCACTGACAAAGCAGGAAAGGCTAAAAGCATCATATTAAAATGTCATAAAACATTCATTTTGCATGATTAGAGAAACTGGTAATTAGCATTTTTCTTTTAGTGCTTGACTTTTTGTTCCAGCTGCTCTAATCCAGCTTCTTTCTACGGCAATTATTGCCAGGAAAGCTGAATTTGGCATTCTTTTCATGTCCACTTTAAAACCTGCTCTGTAATCTGTCAGCTAGGCAGGTCTCATATGCAGTATTTGAAGATAAGTAAGGGTTTTTTTCCCCATAGTCAAATTACGTTCATAGTAAGCTTCAAATGCTAAACACTGAATTGTAGGAATATGTCCATACTCTATTAAACAAATCATATAAATATGTTTCATCTCTGTGAGTCTAGATTGATCTTGCCAAGGCTGAAGCTTTGTGTAAAAGGACTGACCCCAGGAGTGCATGTGTCAAGCCAAATTAAGGCAAAGAAAAAAAAAAAAGTAGAGCCATATCTAAACTTCCTAAGAATAATAGGATGTTGATTAAATTGTTAGAAAGTTAAACAAACAAGTGTTGTTTTTTTTTTAAACTGTCCTTTGAATGCCTCAGACTTTCACTTGCCCTGGCTGTCCTGAAGGTACAGAGGAGAAACAGCCCGTTGCTAGAGGGCACGCAGATTTCAGGAGGCAGTGCTCCGTCACAGCTTTCTGAGTGACATTGGGTAAGTCACTGAAGCCTGAGGCACTTTGACATCTCATTTCCATCAAACTAATTGAGTTGTTGTAGAAATAAATAGAGAACAGAGCTTTGCAGCAGAAGGGCAAGCTAACGTCTGCTTCAATGGGTAAGGCAAGCGGCCGCCTTGCTCTAGCGAAGAGCCGCGCACGGGCGGTGGGCTGGCCTCTTGGAAAGCCAACGCCAGCGCCATCCTGCTGGGAGCACGGCTAGAAAACCTGGGTCGGGAAGCACTGAAAAACAAGACCTCGCAGGGCTCTGGCTGGGCACCATTGCTGCTAGCGGTATCAAGAGACAAAGACAAAAGCTAGCAGGTATCCCCAAATCTGGTGGCTGCTTCTGACCATGAGAAGGTCACATGCTACTTGGTGAAGACTGAGGTAACATTGCCATGTCTGTGCTACAGGTGGGGAACCACTGACCTGAGGGCTGGAGAGGGTATGCTTTGGAGGCTAAAGCGGTCGTACATCCCTGCCCTGACTCTGAAGGTTTATCACCCAGCTATCACTTTCGTCTGGCTTTAGGAGAGCTACCCCGGCTCATGTTCTGCAAACGTTCACTTCCCTCGGGAGACAACCACAAACCCTAAAAGCTCTTCACCTACGGGAGAAAGATTTCTTTGGCACTTAAGCTAAATTTCTGCTTTTTCAGTGGCATTCTGCCCCCACTGAGCTCTTGCCATCAGTCCTCATTACACCAAACCTGCTTACCAAGAGTCCGTTGCTCCGGCCACCTCCACACTGCTGGAAAGGCACGCACTGTGCCTTGGAAAGCTAACATGGCACCTCACTCCAGCCACTGTCTCCATCTTCCCAGCAAGTGCATTACCTTGGGGACAGCCTCACGCTCACACACGTATACAGATTTTGGACTGGAACTGGCTTAACCTTCAAGCTGCCCTTGGTGCGTGAGCGGGGGGAGCGCAGGACTGTCTGCATCTCCCCCACAGTGACCCACAGCCACGTAGAAAAACCATAGGCATCTCTCTTCATACATGGCTTTTTAGCGCTCCTCCAGTAACCTGCTTTTGTGCCTTCCTGAGCCCCTGCAGAGCTATCAATCTCTTTCTGACAAAAAGCGTCAATTTTTCCAATTATAGCAAAGCTGTACAGAAATGCAGTAGCATTTCTTGGCTCATTAATAATTGCAGAGAGGTAACCCCATTTTTCCTCTGTTGTATGATTTACGAGTTCAGTTGTCATCTCGTATTAAGTACTACAGGTAGACATCAACCAGCTAAACAGAGATACTATTTCCCTAAAACAATGCCTTAGATATTTCAAGTTCCAGTCACCTTTCTGGTGCCACATAAATTCCCAATTAAAAAAGTAACTACAAGATGCTTTTCTTCAGTATGTTAATAAGAAACCTCAGTATGTCTGCACATTGCCATAGAGCTCTGTAATATTAGAGAAACTTAGAAAGGTGCTTGTATTAGTTTTACTTCCTTACAAAGGGATCTCACCAGCATTTGAGGAAGAAAAACATAAAAATCAATACCAAGAAACATAAACACAAACAAGGAAGATATTAAATTAAGCCACATTTGAAAAGTTCCTGCTCCGATGAGTACATGATGTGCAGCCAAAACCCTATTTTTATACTACAGAAAGTATGTAAGTGAGCACATCTGCAATAAGCTTCTGTGGGAACATATACCGGGGATCTTGTTCGCACAATGTACACAGGTGTGTCCACGTTTAGACGGTGAACTCTGGAGCATCACGAGCCACCCATGCCTTCTGCCCACCTTCCCTGATACACACAACTTTGGAAAATCGGTTCAGCCTGACTTGCCATCATTTGCAAGATCTCTATACATATGGCTGTGAATCTTCCTATTGCCTCTCCAGTTTCGCTGAAAGGGACTGTGATTTCCAGCACATCGGTTTCCCCGCCCCCGCTATCTCCCTGCAGCACGCAGGCAAAAGTAAACCTCTTTGCCAAACCCAATCTCAAGTCTGGCAAATGTATCTGAGGAAAGCGCCTGCCTTGCTCTCCTTGGCCACCTTTCAGGAGCCCCGCGCACTGGATCGATACGAAGGACCCTCGTGTTGCAAATGGCTTCCCAGCAGCTGAAATTATTCCAGCAGAGCTGATGGCAAGGCAATGCCTGGGGGAAAGGGCAATTCCTGACAGATACCATCTCCTGTCTTCAGATAGGATGTCAGCAGTGCTGTTCGTTTATCTTAGCAAGTGATAAGACGAAGTGGCTAGGTAATGTTGGACCTCACAGGAGAAACCTGAAGAGCAAAACTTTCAAGGTTGAGCAAAACCAGTCCTTTTCAGTCACTCCTCTCTTTAGCTCGCAGAAATGGCGAGCTCTGTAAATGTTTTCAATAGGCTGCAATTCCTTTTTGTGCAATTATAAATATTTTAACATATGACATCAGTACAATATGTTTTCATTGTGTTTAGATCTCTTTAATTAGGATGGGGCCCAAGTTCTCCTTGCTGCCTTTGGTACTTGGACTTGGCAACCAAATTTGTTTTGTCTCAACTTACTGTTCTTTCTTCCAGTGCAGAAGGAGCAACGCGCACTTCTTTTTTATTTATTGTTCTTGATAATTGGCTTCGTTTTCAGTCAGAACTGATCTGATCATCATGGAAAAAGAAATAAAACACATAAAAAAAACATTAAGGGATATTTATCTCCAAGTTAGAAGGGTAGTGAAAATAACCAGAAGGATGAGATAAGTGGTATTTCTAATCTAAAGGATAAAATCCCCACTTAAACATCTACAGATGATGATACAGCTTTCAGACGCAAGTATTTATGTCCCTTTATTTCTGGACTTTGCACTTAATACGGTGGTTAATTTATAGCAAGCAAAGGCATAATTTACAAGATTGCAATAAGCCAGGAGCCCAATCCTGATACGAAAGAAGCCAATGACACACCACCCGCTCCCCCTCCGTCACACGGGCCATAGCTGCATGCTGGATCACACGTGGACAATGTCACCAGCCACAGCCCTGGGTACTGACCGGAACAGGGTCACTCCAGGTACTCACCACCCCTTTCCCCTCGGGTGAGAACCTGTAGAAGGTCTCATCCTACCCAGCTGCTCCGAAAAGCCCTTGACGCCCTCCCAGCATCAAGTCCCAGCACCCAACAGCTGTGCTGGGAAACGCTGGGATTATTCACCCCGTGGCTGAGCCCTTGTGCACCACTTCATAACATGAGAAGTGCCAGCGAAGGGTACTTTCCGTAGCTTGTTTAATGTTTTCTGGTAATCACTTTGGTGACAAGCGGGCCCGGAGGCTGGGCAGAGGGGGCTGCTTTGCTGGGGCTTAGGTGAACGTCGCGTGGCGGGCGGGAAATTTCTGTTTGGGTACATCTGACTACCAGAATTAGTCTGCAACTTTTGCTTGCTTATTTGTGGTCATCGAAATTGCACTGCTACACCGCATTATTAGTCAAGGCAGATACTAAAATGATCAAATCGCTAGAAGATGGAAACAAGCTAGTTAGAGTGAAAGATTACAAATTAGCAAAGTACACAGAGTAAGAATGCAACTCTCTTTGTGAGCCAATATGGCAAGGACAAACGTTTTTTTTCCCCTAAGCAAGCTAATAAGGAATGTTAAGCAGGGCTCCATTTGCTCAAGAGAGAGTGGCTTTTTAAGCAGATTTAAGTGTATTAACTAACATACCAAGATGCTTTATGAGAAATCCTGGCAATAGAATTACAGAGGTTGACAGCACTTTTGAAGTGAAAAATTAAATCATAACTGGTGTGCCCTGTCTAATCCCATTCATTTCAGGCAGTACGAGAGCAAAACTTGTCATAGAAGGAACTAAACGAACAGGATGCTTGTGGACTTTCTGGTTCTTTCCTTGATGTCTCCTAGGGGCATACAGAGGGAGTTTCATCCTGTGATTCGGCCAACTCGCCAAAGATTGCATGTATCTGGGTCCCTGCCTGACTCTGGGCGCATCAACTCATGGGCAGATCCAGAAAAGACAATCGTGGGCATTTAAGCAGAACACAGGCTCCACGGGTCTCTGTAAGACCCCCAGCGAGAACCAGAGAGCCCAGCTCAGCACCGCATAGCCCTGGAGCTGGGACAAATTGCTGGCTCACCACAACTTTACTTTTCGAAGCTGCCCAGCCCAAGCAGGTAGGACCTATTACCTATGGAGCCAAACCAGCAGAGCATGCTTAACCCACGCACAGGACCAGCTTCTCCCACATAATACAGGTGCCTTTTTTTCTCTGAACACGTAGCAGTAGCCATCTCCAGGCCAGCAGTTAACACCTATCTAGCGAGCGGCTTTCTCATTCGGAAGGCTTTCAAGGTTTCCACCACCAAGGAAAGCAACCTAACCATCTGAACGGGGGCTGTCCTCAGTGGGGAAAAGAGCCCAAGCATGGAAAAAAAGGAGATTGGCACGTTACAACCTCACATGAACACCGAGAGCTAAAATTCATTGCCCCGTACAAAGCACCTGGGAAATCAACGCTTACAGCGTGTCCTCCTGCAGAAAGAACAACAGCTCTGTGGAGGTAACAAAAATACATCCTGTGGGTCTTTCTGAATTCAAAAAAGATTTTATGTATTTTATTATACAGCACGTGAAAGTACTGAAGTAGTAACATGAAAGAGATGGATATTTATGTTTAGAAATCTCCAACTGTTACACAACTTACATATTTTTTCTTTAAGGATAAAAATTTGGATACAAAAGAGAGAAAATGTTCGGGGGATAAAAATAAGGAGGAGGAGCAACGCCATCCTCAGTTCAGATCTTCCCTGAAGTTTTGAAAGAAACCGGGAAAGAAAGCAAAGGCAAAGCTTCCAACGATACCGTAAGTTACTCAGTAAAAGTCTTCAGGAGCACATGTCTTTGAAGTACCACGGGGAAGGCTCAATCCTATTACAGCCCTCCTGAGGAAGTGTTAATCTTCTAGACAAAGAAACCAAGGCTCACTTTTTATGAACTCGCATGTATTTTTGATTGCTTCTGGCTTGGTTTATTTGTTTCTTTAAGGCTCATCAAACCCTTTTTTTTTTTTTCTGAACCACTAAACCTACAGTTCAAGTCAAAGGAAAACGGAAGCTGCTACAAAACATCGGGACACTTTCTTTTAGGAAGGGTAAATTTATGGGCCTATACTTAACCATTATTGATGAAATGCTGGCCTTGTGGAAATCAACAAAAAAGCCCATTGGCAAAAATGGCACTAAGATTTTATTCTTGATTTAGAAATTGCTGTCTATGGCAAAATAAAAAAAAAAAAAGGAAGAGAAAAAACATGTTTTGCAGGTTCATAAAAAAGGATGCAAGAAAAAAGGCAGAGTGCTAGGAGATAAGCTATATTGATAAAACGTAATCCTTTTATGTTGGAATTAAAAAGGATTCAAGGTTTATATTTCTGGTGCTTTAGACTACATTTATCACAAATAAGCCTAAGTTAGTATAACGTCGCGGCACAGTCTGTTGGGAAAAATTTACAAATCAGCCCCTTTATTAGGATTACAGTTATTACCTTAAGGGAGGGCATTCAAATCCAAACTCTGGGCTTTTTTTTTTTTATCTTCTAGAGACAGATGAACAGCTTTTGGTTAGGGATTTTTTTTTTTTGCAGTATAAAAACCAATTACTGATCTTGACTGAAGCTGAATTCAATTCCTTTTTTGATGTTCTGCAGTGCACTTCTGAGCAGCTTTTGCAAGCTATGACTAGCGTACAGCATTTACAGTCCCTCCAACAAAACAGAAAATATATTTGTAAGCTTATTACTACTAGAATAACGGCCCAGACACAACTCTCACATTTTGTTCTTGCAGCGATGATGAAGAAAATTCCCAGTATGAGCAAGGGGAAAACCACAGTGATCGATTTCTGATTTATTTAATCAGTTGGGTTTTTTGTTGGTTTTTTTTTGTTTTCACGTTTAGGTGTGGATTCACCACATCAGATGTTTTTCATCACCTCCACCTTCTTGCAGAAAGGCTGGCGGGTCCCAAAGGCAAGTTGTCCCAGAGGTCAGCATGCATCTTAGGCAAACCCATACTCCACTTAGGAGGCCTTCAAACTGTGTTTAAAGGATTTAAAGACATGTTGCATTTCTTTTTCCTTTGCAAGGATCAGGGATGCATCATTTGCCATGTTCACCCTCGCTCTCGTTGACAAGGGGACTGGCTGCCTGTGCTTTGCCTGTTCTCTTCCCATGGCCCAGCCTCACTCCTGGGCCGTGCGTCGTCCTGCCTGTCATCAAACAAGCAATGCTGCGCGCCGCCAACCCATGGAGAAGGAGAAAGATTTGCGACCCACACGCCGGCTCCACCTCGTATCCAAGACCAGGATCGAGACTTAAAACGCAGCAAATGCATTTGTTGTGGCGCTAACACTGTTCGTGCTTGCGCACCGCAAGCTGCTTGGGTCGGATATTAAGTGGGGAAAAAATGCACCGTGGAATCTAGTTATTACATTAATTTGATTTTGTTAAACAGCAAAGGGGAATAAAAAAGATATACGAGAGCAGCTTCAGACATAAACAAGGAGCGTATCCCATTTTGGACAGCCTCACGCGCTGTGTATGGCACAACATGTAGTTTTCTTCTTTTTGTTTGTTGTTTTCAGTTTAGGTTTTATCCAATTATATATCTATTGTGTGACAGGCCTGGCATGAGAGATCCCATTTACAGGAAATATTTCTGAGATCACAGGCCCTGCAGGCTAAATGCAAACACTGGAGCAGATGGTAACTGATCCAGTAGAGCTGTACCTAGGGGTGCTGGAAGGGGGAAAAGACTTGGAAAGTAAAGCTGCTAACAAAATAACCTCGCATTATTAAAAACTACAACCAAATCAGCCCAGCGAGCAGCTAGGGACCTCATTAGGGATGCTGCTAGCCACTGCCATCGACCTGCTCATGGCAAGGGGCTGGGGGCGGGCGGGCAGACGAGTAAAAGAGAGTGCTTGGTTATAAAATGACTTTCTACCTGCCTGAGAGGAGGGCGAAGGGGGTGTTTCGCCCATTGAGTAATCACCCTTGGATAGCAGCAAAACTCTTAGAGCTGAAACACCAGAGCTAAATGTCAACCCACCCTTTAACACAGTCGTTCCCAGGCTCTCCCTTTGGCATGGCCGGAGGATGTTGAGACTAGCCCTGCGAGACCAGCTCCCTCCCCTTCCTAACAATGCAGCGTCTGTGCCCGGCCCGCGCCCGCTGATGCTCCTATTCAAGCGGGTGCCCTCTAATCTGCATCACATCTCATGTTTACAGCAGCCCGGGCTGAGGCCAGGTCGGCACTAGGAATAGCTGACCACTGTAACTGCGGCAGCTTAATGGCACAGGCGAGCTCAGGCGGCGCAAACACCGTTTATCCTGGGGGAGGGTGGGGATTAAGGAAGGAAGCTTGCATCAATACGCTCTCTAGCACTTTCTCGCAGCAAAAAACACCCTTTTGATGATAAAACTGCATTTATGCGAGGGTTATAGAAGTGCCGTCACGAGAAATCACAGCCCTAATGAACCGTGCTGTAGCAGGAAAACAATTCAACCACAGACCTGAAAAAGCAGGTAGCTCTGCCTCCCCGTATATTTAAGTAGCATCTATCACAGTGAATTTCGATACTATGACAGTATCTCAGTATAATGATGGTAACTTCGGTTTTAAACACATGAGGAGAAGCTCAAGGAGACTGGACGATAAAAGTGAGATTCCAGACCAGTAAGCAGGAACAGCTGACCAAAGCCCTTGAGAAACACTGACTCATTCACAACCAGTATTTTAAAGGTTGGTAAAAGTTACATCACTTCATAAGGCAGAGTGCAAACTATCAGCCTAAGTTACTTTACCTACTTTATTTGCTGGAGAGGGACTAATTATGTCCGCTTACCTATGTTAATTGTGCTGTCTCGTCTTTACTAAATAAGGTTTCATTAAGCTAGACGTGGTCCCTCAACTATGCCTATGTAATTTTTGAGCCTTCTGCTCTTGTCCTACCCCCTTCAGGCTCTGTGGCGGCTTCTTGCTCGACTTACCCCGCCATCCCTTAGCCTTCTGCGCTCTTTCACAGATGCAACAAGCTGCGTTTGCTCTGGTTTTCCTTGTGGGTGATGCTCCCCAGCCCACAGGGGAGTCCTCTGGACTCCCTCTCAACCTGATCGACTGCTTTTCTCTTCGAAGCGAGGCACAGCATCCAGCTGAAACTTCACCAGCGCGGAGTCTCTGTATAAAGGTTTCCTCACGTCTTGCGTCCCACTCCCCTCATATGACTTTTTCACCCTTTGGAATGCAAAAATAAGCCTTGATTTACATGAGCAGTCCAGTTTTACCAGCATCCTCTAACATAACCCCCCCTGCCGCTGCAGAGCTCTGTTTAAATCAAGAGGCCTTCACATGGGTGAAGATGTCTTAAAAAGAGATCGGGATGTAACTCTGTCACAATTATTATGATTTGGTAACATTTAGCAGCTGTGTTTTTTTGCTGTAGACATCAGTTTTATAGCTGAAACTGTTCCTTTAATTTTTTTTTTTTTTTTGCAAGAATGTTTCGCTATTTTTTTTGTCATTGTTGTTTCCTGGACTCCTAAATATAGCCAAGTGGAATAACTAGCACCTCTGTAAACTGTTGGTTAAATGCCACGCTGAGTTTCATTTTGCACTCTGGAAGGCCATTTTAAACACATCAGACTTGTAGAGCTCAAAATTTAGGAAATTATTTACATTCTGGGAATAACTTCTAACTATTTCCTCAGGCTTTTCTGCCTTTAATACACATTAATGCTATTCCCACCAAATAAAAGCGTAGCCTGAAAAATACCAGGTGTCAAAATAAATGGCACTTCAAAGTTTAAAAAACACAACTGAGAAATAAAAAACTGGAAAGGTTGCTCTGCTGTCACGAGGTGTTTTGTCACCAGGATGTTAAACAGCAAGTGGACCGCTTTGGGCTTCACGGGAAATTTCAGGCAAAGCCAGAGGGGCAAACTCACTGGCAGCCAATGAAGCCACTGCTGCACTCAGCCCTATGGAGCTGAGTTCATTATCATCATTATTTAGTATAAAGGCACACTATTTCAGAACTAAAACCATCATGGAACTGCGTGTCACATTTCTGCCTGAAGGGCAAGTAAGATGTCCATCCGTCTAGTGTCTACACACCACAAGGTGTAAGATGGCAAATGGCATGGCCATTGGAGGCAAGGCATGAATCCCTCACTCCATCCTGAAAAAAAATCCCCACACATAACAGAAAGCTGAGGTACGGGGTCAGTATTGGAAAACAAACTAAGTCCTCGGTGATCCAGAAGCCTGTGCTACATCCCTTGACTCTGAAGTAATTTGAAAGAATGGAAGCTCTGAAGTCCCTTTGAAAATAAGGCTGCCCGACCCACAGAGAGTAAAATTTGCTTATTTATTCAATTTTCTGTCAACATTTCAAAGGAATTATCATCCCCATTTTGCAGCAACTAAGCTGTTTGCCTAAGGTCAAAGAGTGAATTAACGTTAAACTAGATTACAGAATACCGTGGTTCCCATTCCTGTGGTCAACCAGCTAGCATCTGATTAGGTCACCCCAGTACATTTAATTTAAAAAGAATGTAGAATCTAACACTCTGCCTAAGAAGTGCTCAGGCCTTCAATAAAAAGTCATGTGAAAGTGAGAGAGGGAACAATAAACAAGAAGGCTTCCTAAGTCTCAGTAACTTGCAAACCCAAAGAGACAAAGAGAAATACAAAGTACTATACTGAAATATTGGCATTTGCTAAAAAAAAGCCACATAAATACTCTCGGCTTTTTGGGCACACACGCAGCCTGCAGGGTCTGACCATTGCTGCCGTCTGGGGCTGAAGCAAGCGGTTTTGGGGAGGCTCAGCAGCAGCTCTCCGATAGCCCCAGCAGCCCTCGGTGTCTGCAAAGGCATCGCAGCCTGGCCAGCAGGAAGGTATAAGGAAAATTAGGCAGAATGAATACCACTCAAAATGACTTCTTGTATTGTTCAGCTGTAAAGCAGAAGATGGGCTACAGGACTGGTCAGGACACACCCATGAAGAGCGTCTCTTTCAGAAACACCAACTGGCCTGTGCTGGAAGGGCTGGAGCTTCTAAGAAGAAGAGAAACACTTGTTTTTGCAAGGCCCGACTATTGCTCTGTTACCATTGGCAAGCCAGCAAAGAGCCGCCTGCCCAAACCAAACTGCAGCACCTCACATAAGAGCACTTGTACCCTTGTACACTTAATATTCTTGAATCAACCCTGATCTCTGAATTTGTACTTTGAAGCGGTAGGAAACTTGCAAAGATTGCTGAAAATATATATTCAACATAATTTGTTGACAATTCCAAACATCAAATAGCCTCCTGTACCTGTTTGGTTATTTAAACAAAGCTTGTTCAGTTTGCCTGCCAAGCTAAATGTTTCTGGAGTCACCATTCAGACAACCACTAAGTAACATAAACTGTGAAGACAGGTCTTCAGAAGCCCCAAACGAAGCCCGGCAGCACATCCACAGAGCCCACTGAAAGAATAGAGTTCGGCTTTATGTGGGATTACTGAAGAGCAGCTATTTCTGAATTCTTCTGTGAGTTGCCACTCTTGCTCTGGAGTAAGAATGCTTTGTTCCTTTTTAGCCAAAACCAACGCTGCAATACACTATAGGCTGCTCAAGAACAACAAAAAAAAGACTACTGGTTCATGGACTCGTTAAGGAACAACCGCTCCTCCCTACCTGTTTCTGAATAACACGTGAGTAGAGTAATCCTGGGAAATCTGTGTCATCAAAAATGTCAAGCTATGGTCCAGTGAGATATGTTAGTCACCTACATGTAGGTCATTGGGTATCAAATATGAACAGTGGAGGTCAACTAATGGTCCTGGATGAGCTGTATGAAAAGCTGTTAGGAAATCAGAAGAATGGTCACTACAAAACCTCACACATCAAAGAGCGGAGTCTGTGCTGGCAGACCCACCGTGGGTTTCCCAAAGCGTTTCTGTGGAGCTCTCCCCCTTGTATCACCTTCCAGCCTGGATACAATCAAATCACTGGCGATTTTCATGGCCTATCACTCTGCGTACACGTGATCCCTCATGAACACGCCTTTTCACACATGAAATAGTATTGTCACATGGAAAATACGCAATTTATTTTACATATAAGTTCAGTCTTCATGTGCAAAAGTTAACGTGCAAACAAGTACATGAAAATTAGTGTCGCGCTTTCTAAATTTAATTCTAAAAGTACACTGCACAAGGAAGAGCACGAAGACATGCTGAAGAGCTAAGTACAATTAATACATTTTAAGGTCATACTTTCTTTTCCTACTCTTGCCTCTCTGAGGATCTTTCTTAATTCAGCAGAGTTAGCCACGTACGCACTTGCCTTCAAAACATCCCACAAAAGGTTTGTGCATGTGTAATAAATGCACAAGACGTGCTTCCCATAGGTTGCATCAATAAGGGTAGGGTTGCGTTTCAATCAAAGGAATGATAATTACACACCTAAAGAAACTTTTCTTAATGGGCAGGCAGCAGTGAAAAAGAGCATACTCATGCATCTGTGCAATGTGGGCTCTGTCCATGAAAATCCAGTGAGGTTTAATAGTTGCATGAGGAGGATGTGGGATGCCCTTCCTCCTGTCCACTTCCCCTGGCTCATGCACCTCTAAAAGGTCCTACCATCCCAGCTCTACGGCTCTGTTGGTAATTTCACCAACCAGTTTTACCGAGCCTCTCCTCCAAACTCCCACACAGCGGAAGTATCCAGCTTGCCACCCGCATCTTGTATGCTAGTATGGAAGAATGCTTGAGAGCTACCGCTACACCCACAGCTGTTTTCCACGAATCTGAAGAACGCAATCAGCCTAATTGTTTCTTTGAAGATAGACCATCCTTTTCCTGTGGCCTAATTTAGACTCAACATTAAAAGCATATAAAGCTAAAAATGGAAAATCACTCGTAATTGAACTTGTAAAATATAGAATCTATTTTTCATGAAAGAATCTCAAATTCTATTTTTTTTTTCCTTACAGATGGTTTCCTACCTCAAATGGAAAACACTATAGCAGTGACCTACTCAGTTAGGAACTCCAGCACTGCTGACCTGCAGCAAGTAGGACACAACCCGAGGTGAAAAAAGGATGGCTTCAGATCTGACTCAAAGTGTACCGAGGTCAAGTGAGAGTGTGCTGGGACTGGGATCACACCCGCAAGGACTGTAGACCTTCTGAGACAAAAGCAGTACATGACAGAAGAGCACAGAGGCAATAGCAGGAGGCCAATAAACATTGGCCTTTTGCTGAAAATGAGCAGCTGTTGGGTGTTATGATAAGCCGCTAAAATAATGCTGTTTACTGCCAGCGAGTAAGCGTTTCAGAGCATGCTTAGTAGAGGGAACGTCGTACTAGCAACACGCACAATTTTGAAACATGAAACATCTTCAATTTAGCAGGAGAAACTGAAGTTGTGATATACTCAGTAACCTGTTCGTCTCAGACCTCAGGGCCCAGGTTGCACTCAGCTCATGATATGACCTCCACACAAAGACCATCATGCAAGGAGCAAGCAAAATGCCCCCAAACAAGTTCTTAACGGCTCCTTGCAAAACCTGGGAACTGTGCTATCCATTCTTCAGCACCATCTACTGGTACCGTACCTGGCATCAAATCATCTATTTGCCTCCAAGAAAACCATGGACCCCACCAGGTCCAGGGTCCCTCTATCACTAACAGCAGCCTTTCCCACATGGCGGATACACCCCAATGACACTTCTGGGACCTACCAAACTCCTTCCCATGCTGAGACGCATAGACCTTAGCCTTGAACCAAGTGCCTGGATTAAGGCTGTTCTAGCTCCAGAAATGTGATGATATATTCCCTTCACCAAGGCGTTCCTGACCATACCTGCAATATTGACCTACAAATATCCTTGTATCTGCTGACCACACAGTGCTACCTGACAAGTGCTATCTTCCTTCCTCTTCATGCCTTTATCACCTCTCGGGCTTCAGTCGCATCTAAGTGGCATCACCACACTCGAGCAACTTGGACGACGACAATGTTCCACTCATTTAAGAGTGGCTTCAGGAGGACAAGAGACAAAGCGCAAGGCATGGCAGCATCCCCAAGGATGGTACGCACACTAACCACACGCAAATATACTAGCTTTGCATGGGGGAAGCACAGATCACCCCACCTGAGCCTCCCTGAAATGGAAAGATGTTTGGGTCTCACCATGCAAGCTCTGAGCAGCACTCGCAAAAACAGCCCCCAGCAACTACTGGAAACGCAGGTCACAGCTGGTTAGGCTGCTTCTGGAAAGCGAAGCAGTTGAAGGAAATGTTCTCATTAACAGAAAGTGGCTTTCTGGGGCCACGTGGACAGTTCTGGAGACCGGAGTCAGTACAACGCACAGGCTCTCATCTCTGCTTCAGCATCCTCATGCCCTGTTGTTTCACTGCTTTAGCAGTTAGGAAAAGTGTTGACAGGGATTTCAAAGGGAAGTTTCGAGCCTAAACACATTGTTGAATCCAGGCCCTTGGTAGTCGTTTTGTTGCACAAGAGAAAGGAGGGAAAACATGAAATAAAAAACCCACTGCAAGCACTTTCCCAGGGCACCGGTGCAATCACCCAAAGGGCTGAAGCCCAGTCGGTCCCGCACCCAGCCCACCCACCGACTTGCGCAGCTCGTCCCTCTGCCAGCCTCCAAATGTCACAATGCCAAATCGGTCAGCACCCTTTCATTTGTTTAAATGGCGATTGCACGGGAGCTGATCGATATCTCCACTCTCTTGGAGCAAAGGCCCTGCCACACCTGGTCCTCCCCCCGCCCCACCAGCCCAGCACCCAGCTGGAAATAATGACCGTTTCTCAGGGATGCTACTTTAGGAGAGCATAGCCTGAAGAGAAGATTAAAATCACCGCTGGCAAATAAAATATTCCCACTGGGACTTTTTCAGCCTGTTTTGAGAAGACACAGTATATGTAAAGACCAAAAAAAAAAATAAAAAAAAATCACCTTTCTTATCTTATTGCATAAGAAAGCACCTTTGATGACTCAGAACAAACAAAATTTACCCAAACAGAGGGTAAAGGAGGACCCAAATAGAGATAACTACTGACATTCCACTTTAAGCCTAATTTTTAGGTCTGAACATGGAATTTAAATATACAATACATAATGTAGGCAGAAGTGAATTTCACCCTCTGATACTCGTGCTTTTTTCCTATTTGGCTCAGTCATTTAAAGGAACAACTTTCCCCTTGAACTCTAATCATTTTTGAATGAATTATTAAAAAGCCTGACTTTACAAGCAGATTTCCTTTTATATACAACAGCACGCAAATAAAAGAGGAAACTGATTAAACAGGGAACATGACAGTATTCACTTGACAGCATACTTTGTAAAAACCAAATTGGGCACGTGTGGTGCATGTGCGCGCATCTGCGGGCAAGGAGGAGTGGTTTATTTCTTCAGTCTTCCTTCTCATTTAGAATAACTGTGTGCTGTTCTGGCACTTTAAATTTTAACATATTCAGCTAATTATGATTTTTTTTTAAGTTGGCAGTGCCTCTTTAAAGAGATAAAATATTTTAGCTTGCATTTTTTTGAAGTAATGGAGCTTAAGTTGCATTCGTGAATGACTTGCATTTCATCTCCAAAAAATCCTAATAACTCTGGAATATATAACTTAATCCTTCTTGTTGCAAACAGACTCTAGATTATATTCATAATAAAAAACGAGGGATGCTGCCAGCTCTCTTTTGCAAAGTCATGGCAATAAGATGTCTACATTTTGCAACTCCATGTACTTATTGAAGACCGATAAAAGAATTCTTTTGAAGTAAATTATAAGCGTGCAGTACCTTGAAGATATTAAAAAGGAGTAAAATGCCTAAATATGCCTTTTTTTTTTTTTTGTGAAAACAATCATGTTTATAACAGCAAGGATGTAGCAAATGGGAACAGTTTTGCTGTAACGTCCCTCATTAAAGCAAAGCTTCTCTCAGGGTGGGTGGGCACACAGGACCAATCACGGTTTTCGTGTCCAGCCAGTGCACAGGCTGAGGCTTCTGTCGATGACATGGGAGCCAGAGCCATCTGCTCCCCTGTACCCCTCACTAAGGTGTTTCCCACCTGTGTTACCTTTGCACCAAAGACTTCATCTTCAAAGAACAATTTAATCCAAAACGTATCAGGCAGAGCTCCCTTAGCTCTGTGCTTCCTCTGCAACACATTTTTTTCAGATCCTTTCCATCCCTTTCTGCAGAGGGCATACATGTTCAATAACTTACACATTTGCCCGTATTAGATACTATTAGCTTCCCATATGAATCTCATTTAAAAAAAAAAAAAAGATTAATGAGGAACTTGAACATACCAGCCAGCTTCCTTTCAGAAAATTACAAACCCATGCAAGAACATGATGACAAGATGATTTTGAATGAAACTAACACCAGTATAATCCAAGCCTAGGAAATAATTCTTCTGATATTAAGGCCACAGAACACTAAGGCTGATTTTTTGGGTACAAATCAGACCGTGAATCCCCGTCTACGTGGCTACCCAGAATGATATCAGTTACCTCTGTAAAACTCTCCTGCTCTTCAGAAGACCAGCGTAAGCCGACTCATCACCTAATACCAGTTAAGGCTCACTGGGAGAAGCACCGCGATGCTGGTGCTTTGGGTGAGCTCTGCCCACAGTGAGTAACCGGAGGGGACACACTGTCAAGTGATACACCCGATACCAATCAGCCCAATCACATACCCGGTTACTGGCTAACGGCACAAAGTAGACGGCGTGTATCCTCTCCAGCGTGCGATCCTGCAACCTCGAGTGACGCTGTCCAAGGACTCTTTGCCAAGATACTGACTGCTGCACTGGGCCCTGGGGTCATACATCAAATGTTCACATGCACTGACAGATGTTTATGTTGGTCATTCTGATCTAACTCCCATTACATCATTTACCAAGCTACTGATGTTATCATAAACGATTAAACAAGCCGGCAAAGGAGACTCGAATACAAATTTGATTCCCTCGTGGTATGAGGGCATTACACTCCAGACTGCATCTTGCTCCTAAATCAAATTGGACAACTGTACAGATTCTTTAATTCACTTGAATTACGTATGAAAAAAGAGCCTTTTTTTCTTTTCTTTTTTTTTTTCAGAAGACTGATTTCATTCATCGTTTGACCATTGCAGGATGAATGAAAGGTAATGGGGAGGGTCAGACTTTGAATCACAAATTATTGGTATAAAACTAAAACCAGTTTTGTACTTTAATTAAGGAGCCATTTCAGCTACCTTAGTTCTTGAATGTCTATTGCGTTATTTAGTGCTTCCAGTTACTTCTGGTTTGTGTCTGGACTATTTTAACATACTGAAAGTAACTGAAAGTTTTGAGGGAGCAAAATTAATAAGCAGAGGAAGTCCTCAATCAGTCCTCAATCTAGTGTGTACATAACATGCTTACCGCCTGCCACTGAAATAGTGTCTTATTATCAAACACAAGGGGTTAAATTTAAACTCCATGACTGCCTCCCAGCTTGCTTGGTTGTCATTAAGCGTGGGGAGGGAATAGGAAACACTTCACACATCTTGTTTTCCGCTTCTAATATATTTTTGAGTTTTCTAGCACAGGCTTTGCTTGAATGTGTAATCACTGTGGAATGGCTACTATACCCTTGCTACACTGCATAATACTTTCCCTTCCTCCTTCTGTAGGATTCCTCATGAAAATAGGCACTTTGTGTTTTTGGCCCTAAGGACAGAACATAATGTACTGTCTCTAGGAAAAAAATTAAAAAAAAAATAAAAAATCATTAAAACATTTTCCACTACTTAAAAAAAAACGAACACATGAAGTACTACTGTATTTCTTTTGCACACATGACCTCATAGATAGATGTGTGCATACACACACACACACACACAAATTTTCAATTTAGCTATTTATAGAGCTCTATAATTTTTCCTGGCTCAAGTTTTAGTAAGCCTTCCCTGATGGCGTTCAGTTCACACGGTTTTGCAGCCCTTCATTTTGCTTCGAGTTCATATCCATGGAACATCCCTTCCCCATCCCCACCTCCTCTGAGAATCCCATTTAATGTTTTGCCGATGAAATAGGCTGGTTGCTTTACTGAACTCATCACAAAAAACAGTGGGTTTTTCTTTCCCAAGAAGCCGTGTGCGTTTTGTCATTTTTTCTTGCAAACTCCTAGCAGCAAAGCTCATGGATGCAGTTGTGTCTGTCTAGAACCACCCTTTCTTTTCTGATGTAACATTTGACGCACAACTAGAGAGTCTTGGCAGAGAGTTGCATAAAGGTCTTCCAGCCATGCTGGAGCAATGCAGGTTTTGGGAACATTTGAGAGTCATGGAGACCTTCCAGTCAAGTTGGCAGCAGTTCTGGAAGATGGGCATCCCCATGATGCTGTTTGTTTTTTCCACTTCCAGTGAGATGAGCAGCAAGATCCAAGTGCTCAGAGACCTCAAGGCGGGGACAACTTTTTATCACCCTGGAATCAGTCTGCTCTTCGGTCCCCTCATATCTTAGCAAACTGGTTTGTCCCAGGGTGAAGGACACCCATGGCTGATCTAGGACAGTTGGGACTGGTGGTACTTCATCTCTTCCCATCCCCTTTCCAGCTGTCCAAGCTGGGAGGCAAGGCTGAACCGCACTGCAACCCAGCAAGCTCCTGTTGCATACATGCTCACTAAGCGCTGAACGCCTGTTTATGTAACGTCCAGCTAAGCTCCGCTTTCTTCTGATAAGAAATCACCTCCCTGCTGTGTCAAGGTGCAGTGCTGGAACACGCAGGCACACAACAACAACAAGAGAGAAACAACTAATTGCCCCCTCTCTCCGCTTAACAGAGCTCAGCCGACTTGGGCCAGAGGCGCACAGCCTACATAAAGGACGGAGGGGTAGAGCTCAGAAACTGAAAAGCTATTAAAGCGAAAACCCATGAGGCAGATAACAGCTTGCTGCCAGACTTTTCAAAATTTAAGTGTTGATTGTTCAGAATTTATGTCTAGATTTTTCTGAAGAATGCAATTTCCTGGCACA
The DNA here is from genome assembly GCA_013398815.1 of Ibidorhyncha struthersii. Lineage (NCBI taxonomy): Eukaryota > Metazoa > Chordata > Aves > Charadriiformes > Charadriidae > Ibidorhyncha > Ibidorhyncha struthersii. The sequence continues at coordinate 273,635 of VZSZ01010467.1, forward strand.
TGGTACGAGTCGCTCTAGACCTGCATGTCAGCACAGCAGGCATCCTGTTGCAGAGGTTATTATGGAACTATTGAATGTTTTCATGCCAAATTTGTCCAAATTAAACCGAGGGGAATGGAAATACTTTCCCTGGATAGGTGGTGGTTGCATTAGGTGGGTTTGTTTATAAGGAGAATAAAAGTTACAGCTAAATATAAAAGCAGATATATCATAATATTGTCTGAGAACTTGAATAACATGTCATTCAGCCTGCGTGCTGTGGAAAGAACACGAAGGTCAAGTCTAAAATAAGATCAGTGACTGTTTGACAATAGAAACATGTAGGAGGTAGAACAGGAGAATTTTCCACATTTTTTTAAATGACATTTTTCTTTAAAAAAAAAATTCTTGCCTACCTTGCTACGGCTCTGATGCAAAACCCCATTGAACTTTGTGCAAAACATACTACTGAATTCGGCATGTTTTTGATCAACCCCCTGGCAAACCTGCATTAGTCATTTGTGCCAACTGTTTACTTTTTGCATTATGCTCAGTTGGGAAAATGAAAGAAGGCTGCTCTGTTGCATTTTTGTTTTTAGAGAGTTTCACTTTCTGCTTCAGCCCTCTCATCCTGCTTCCCTGGAAGTCAGGGACTTCAGCGAGGCTACTGCTACCTCCTAAGGCACATCTGGGCTCGCAGCACCAGGGAGCTAGCAGAATCCCTGGCAAGGTCAAAAAGAGGGGGAAAAAAGAAAAAGACCTGAACTGCTACTTGAAACCCTTTATCAAATCCAAAGCATTCCTTTTGTTCATCCACCAAAACCTGGGGTGAAAATATGCTGTCAGGGATTTGCCATTGCCAAAAGCGCAACCGAGGCGGGGATTTCAGCCCCTGCCTTGCGGTGGGGGTAACTGCCCCTCAGCAAGTCTTGTAGGAGAAACAGGGAACTTGCAACCCCAGCCTTGGCAGAGACAGCCGATGTACTCTACTTTTACCTCAGTCAGGGATGTCAGAGGTACATTTCTCTTTCCACCCCTATATTAACTTTTAAATATAGTTACAGCCACCTACCTGTCAAAGGTGTTACAAAAGGAGCCTTGCAAATGCCCTACCCCCCTCCCCAACAACCCCATTGACAAAATCCCATGATTTTGAAGCAAAGGCGGAGATAGAAACTAGCCCAAGGCCAAGGTCTGGAGGCAAGCCCCCTCTTTCCTTGAGCTGCGTCAGACAGTCCATGTGGTTTACAGAGCTAATGCTAAAACATTCATTGCCCTCATCTTCCTCTGCGGGAGGACTCTCAGGGTTACCAGGAAGAAGGGTCTGGGACACAGAAGGGAGATGTGGGGGTACAGCATCCTCTCCATAGCTCCCCCCACCTGTCCCTGCCCTCTGGAGACTCCACACCAAAGCTCAGGGTGGATAAGGGCTGCCAGCTGCCCTTTGGCCACCCCAGACCCACGGCCACCTTTTTGCTACTGAGCACCCCCATATTTCAAGAGGGGGCTCATGTCAAAATGAGCCACGTGGTGCCTTCTTCTTTCTCAAAGCCCAGAGATGCCTCTCTGGAGCAGCAGGGCAAGGCAAGGGAGGGAGGGAAGCAGTCTGCAAGGTCTCTGCCCAGGGGAGGACTTGTCTCCTCTAGGGGACCTCTGATGAGGTTGCAGGAGAGGTAGGGCAAGGAGCCGGTGCCTTGTGGCACGCCAGCCTTGCTGCAGGGGTCAGGAGAGACCCCGGGCCAGAGCCCGCTGTGGGGGGCTGCAGGGACAGATCCTGCTCCGGTTGTGCTAGACGGCCCCCTTCTGCCTGACCTCCAAACCCTGGGGCAGACACAGCCAAAATTAGTATCACACTGAGGGCTGGCACGCGATGGCTTTGACCCTAATGATCCCACTGGGAATGCCGTATTGTTCTGGCCCTACTAACAGTAATTTGCATGTTGTCTAATGGCCCTGGGAGGAAAAAAATGAAAATAAAAAGGGTGGCAGGCCCTGAGGGAGGAGAAGAGGAAATGGGAGTGCTGCCATTTTCTTCTGAGAATGGCGAACGTAAGAAGGCTGACTTTCTTACAGAGCCAGAGCTAAAACTAGTCATTGCAAAATTGTTTAATATCTAACTAATCGCCCAGCCTTTGTCGCTTCAAGGCAGGGTTTTGAGAACCCCGGCCATTTAGCTATGCCGAATAGCTCTTGTCAAACCAGCCTGGTGGGGACCTTGATCACAGGAAGGTTATTTAAGCGGGACCCCGAGTCCCTCCCAAGGTGCTGGTGACAGTGACCTTTCATGATGAGGAATTGCTCTCAACAGAAGGATCTGAACTACAGAGACAAGGGACGTCTGCACACAGTGTCTCTCCACCATACTTAAAGCCTTACGTATAAAGAGCAGTCAGTAACACCAAGTTGCCGCAG